>CAMQGK010000001.1:3347500-3655000 GCA_947000775.1 Pterois miles
ATTGTCCAGAAACCCTCACAGGTTCTGCATGTAGCATAAAAAATATGCAGTGTGCTGACTTGACTGTGACTTGATCCAGACTGCATGTGATTGTCATAAAGTGGGCATGTCTGTAAAGGGGAGACTGATGGGGACCCAGAGAACCCATTTACATTCATATATCTGGAGGTCAGAGGTCAAAGGACCCCTCTGAAAATGGACATGCCAGTTTTAAATTTAGGGTAACTTGTAGTGTTATTTAACCTGGTTACAGACTCACTCTTCACCTCCCTGCACTATTATTGTGAGTGTAATTCATTTGACAAAAAAAATTACAAAATGCATAATAGATAAAGATTTTAAAAATTCAATAGATATTGTGATAATATTGTTATTGGGAATTTTTCTGGCTATGAGATAATAGTGTGTTGACAATCTGATATCTTAACAGCTTTAATGAACACATCACCTTGAGCTGTGGATCATTAAACCAGACATTTATTTACTATTTTCTGATGTTTCATAAACAAAATGATTAATTAATAGAAAACAATCATTAGTTGCATCCCTAAGGCTCCAACTATTATTATTATTATTATTATTTTCATTAATGGTCAGTCTGTTAATGCAGTCACGAAAATGTTAAAAATGTGGAAAAAAAATACATGAAGTGACATCTTCATATTGCTTGTTTTGTTCAAAACCAAAACATTTTCAAATACCAGTCATATAAAACAGCAGAAAAGCAGCAAATCCTCACATGAGAAACTGGAACCACAAAAATCAGCAGTGTTTGCTTGTGAAATGACTTAAATCGTTGTCTGTATGTGGACCAATCAATTATCCTGCAGCAACACAAGTTATGTGAAGACATCACCTTGAGCTGTGGGACATTAATACAGATATTTTTCTCTATTTTGTGACATTTTATAGACATAAAGTTGAATTAATAATGAAAATAATTCTTTATTGCTTCTCTAGTTTATACTATAAGGCCCCAGCTATTATTTTATTGGTTATTCTATAACACAGTCAGATTAGTATTGAGATCATTAACAAACTGTCAAAAAATATGAAAAATGACAACCGCTCATCAGTGACATCTTCATATTGCTTGTTTTGTTCAATAAGTCGTCCGAAACCAGAACATATTTGATTATCAATCATATAAAACAGCAGAAAAACAGCAAAACTTCACATTTGAAATGCTAGGAACACAAAAAAACTTAAAAATGAGCTATTTGGAAAAATGGATAATCCTGCAGCACCAGGTCATCTTCACTTCATCCCTGGTTAAAATGAGTAAAAGCACAAGCTACAGGTCTTGTATCTCTCTCCACTCAACGCATCAGAGACCCTGCAGCCAGGTAGACCAGATCCCCTAATCTGAGCTGGCGTGGACCCAGGTCACAGGCCCAGCACCCTGTTCAGACTGTGCGTCTATGGGCTGTGTTGCAACCTGGAGAAGTTATTGCAAGCCAAGCCTGACGACCAGCACACCTACGGAGGTTGTTGACTCTACTCCACCCAGGCAACAACAGGCGGATACAGACCTGAGCTGACAGCAACAGGCCTTTAATGACACACCGGAGGGCAGAGGAGGCGATCGAGCAAAGAAAGACGCCTCCTCTCTTCTCCTCTTGTGAAATCTCTCACATGTGCGATCCAAGATAGGTCAGCGTGATGTGGTTTACGGGGTGTTTGCGCACAACGCACGTACGGGGCTTATGGAAAGCCTCTTACGTGTGCTCGAGGTTGTCACGGGCACGAAACGGGAGCAAAACACCGACAAGCATAAACAGGCACCCCGTGGGATAATGGTAAAGGCTGTGTGGCTGCACCTGGGGGAGGTTGGAGACGCCATACATGCCCGTGAACGGAACATCTTCCCGCTGTGACACCCAGCTGTGCACCACCACCACCATCCTCATCACACACACATGCACATCAACATGCAGCACACACTCTCCTGCAGCTCGGCGCCTCCAGCGACTCTCTCTCTCTCTCTCTCTCTCTCTCTCTCTCTCTCTCTCTCTCTCCCGTATTGCTCACTCACTATCAGCGGGATGGTCCGGTCGTCCCGGTGGATCTCCAGCCGGCCGGGCACCACCTTCTGCCCGTGGCCCCTGCCGCGGGTCTGCGACGCCGACGACGACGGCGACGACTGGGGCTTATTGTCCTGCCACAGGTAATAAAACGTCCCCAGGATCCACGCAACGGTCAGAATCGCGATGGCGTTGGCCCGTATCCTGCGCATGGTGAGCCCATATGGAGGGCTCCGGAGGGGAGCCCGCTGTCTTGGTTCAGGTCCGTCCTCAGCAGAAGGTGCAGCCTCCCCCGCCGGTGATGCGTTGAGTCGCAGCAGCAGACAGACAGAGAGACAGAGAGACAGACAGCCTCTGTGTCTCCGCGCTCAGCCTCTTCTGCCGGAGCGCTGCCTCTCTGCTGGGATTTGCGCACTGACAGAGCCACGGTCCTAGCGCCGAGTCATATCATCCCCCTCACACACACACACACACACACACACACACACACACACACACACACACACACACACACACACACACACACACACACACACACACACACAGGAGATGATGTCCAATCTGCTTCCAGCAGCACAGGTCCTGATTTCAGCTTATATAGGTGCAGATCATAGAGATGATGATGATGATGATGATGATGATGATGATGGTAGACACATTTCTCTACTTCTGCTCATGTTACCCTCTGATGCTCGTGATCCCTCTGCGTGTCACTGATGGCTGGTTTTAGTTACACCTTGCTCACCTCTTTCCCTTTAAAACACAAGCCCTTCCCCTTGTCTAAATCTCCTTGTGTAATGTCTGCATTACAAGCAGTGGTGAGGAGTAACTACATTTACTCAGTACTCTACTTAAGAACAGTGTTGAAGTACTTTTTCTGATACTTCATTTAAGAGGGGAATATGGTATTTTTTTGCTCCACACACTTTCATACAACACATATCGGTTTATAAAGAATGATGCCTTGGAACAGATTTACACCGATCAGCCGTTACATTATGGGCACCCTGACCGGTCTGCAGCTGAGCAGCTCCATACACAACAAACTGAGATTCACTGTGTGTTCTGACACATTTCTGTCAGAACCAGCATTAACTGTTTCAGCAGTTTGAGCTACAGTAGCTCTTCTATTAGATCAGACAACACAGGCGTCAGTGAGCCTTGGCCGCCCATGACCCTGGTTTTCCTTCCTTGGACCACTTCTGGTAGGTCCTGACCACTGCAGACTGGGAACATCCCACAAGAGCTGCAGTTCTGGAGATGCTCTGACCCAGTTGTCTGGCCATCACAATTATTAAATAAATAGTCAACGGAAAGAAACAAATCATTTTTTGATCCTGTCTGAATTGTGCCATGAATCACACATAAGATGTTTGTCAGTTTAAGACGTAATTTTGCAAGTCAAGAAAGTTGTAGAAGTGTTTAAGTGTCAGACTGTGAAAAGACAATTAGAAAGACAACACACCCGTCTCTCTCTCTCTGAAGTTACGATACTTGTGTGTATCGTACCGGGATGAACCCACGGCAGCAATGTTCTTTCTCTTCCCGGCCGATAAAAAGACCCAGAGTCGCTGGATAAAACACATCAGGTCAGATAACGTTTCATTTGTGTGTGGAACATCGCCAAGTTAGCCCCATGTGGGGCTGCAAGGTGGTGCAGTGGTTATCACTGCATCTGTCATATCTAAGAGAAGCACTGGGTTCAAATACTTCTTTATTTCAGCAGGAGCAGTAGAGTAGTCACAGCACAGCTAATACAGCCATACACATTACACCTAGTAATAACCATGCTGATGCCAGAGCCACAGCTTCAACCACTGCTCAACCCACAGACCGGCGGAGCAGATACAGCTGTGATCACAGCCGATGGAGCCTACTGTCGGAGCTCGGATGGATGGATGGATGGATGGATGGATGGATGGATGGGGTCCTATGTAGTCCACCGGAGGGGAGGGGGCTTCGCCTCTCTATTGGTGAATCAATTAATGAACTAAGTGTTGCAGCTCTAAAATAGAGGTCATTTAGATTCCCATATATACCCATGGGAATGAGGGGACGGATCATATTTCCCACTTACTTGAAGTAATATGCATGCACATTTTGTTTTATTTGCCCAGTCTAGTTACACTTGAAATGAAAGGAATTTTATTTGTGGTGCTCAACGTTTACAAAAAATGACATTCAAAAAAATCAATATCTGCATCTCTTTCCACAAAGTGTCGCTCGGGCTTCACTGTGAACAGTTTTAACAGGGACTTTCCTCTGTATGAAGTAGCTTCAGTGGAAACTGAAATTTAAACGTGGACTCATGAAACTAAACCAACCTGCATGGCTTCAGCATTTACCACAAAATATATTCATTTCAGTGAGCTGACCCTTTAATTTCTTCCATACCGCTCCCCCTGGAGCCAGAATCTGCATCCTATTTATCCTCCCTCTATAAGAAGACTCATTATTCTGCCTATGCATTTTAAATTACACATTTAAATTAAGAGCCTGCAGCTCACAGCGAAGCATACAAAGCAGATGAATTGATCACGCAGGGAAAAAGACGGCTTCGCTGAACAGCAGCGTCATGAATATTCAACTCCTCCTGAGTTAATTCTGGATGTGCACAGATGACCTCTGCAACTATGACTTATTCAGTGTGCGAATAAATCAGAGGCGTTAAAAAAATGTCAGAATATATTAGACTGAGAGCGACCCCACCCCCCTCTAGAAAATCCATAACGGCCTTTAAATGGCTGCACAGAGCGGAGCAGTAACACCCAGAGGCACCGCAGTGCTGAGGAGGCTGAAATATTCTTATAAGAAACATAAAAACAGCCCACAGCATGAGCTCATCCAGCTCCACCTAACAGCTATGTACTGTGTTTGAGGCGTCTGGGCCCACCACCACCACAACATCAGGAAATGCCAAGTTTTCCTACATCATTAGACACAGAAAGAAACCCGATCCAGAGGCAGCAGGGGAGCAGCAACACTGAGAACAATGGGATCAATAAATGCAGCTGGACTCTCTGATGTCATTCATCTGTGATCCATTTATAAGCCATTATTTTCAAGTTCATGTTCTTTATTGTCATGTGCACAACAATCACAGAGAAGCAGTCGCTGGCAGCCAACTGTCAGGCTCCCCTAACAATGCTCATTAAATATGTATTTAAGAAATGAGAGTCTAAGATGTAGTGCAGACATTTTGTGTGTGTGTGTGTGTGTGTGTGATGAAACTTTTTATTGCTGCATGCGTAAGTGTTCATTTAAATTGCCTCATGTGCTTCTATTTATCCTTCACTGAGTGTTTTTATTTTAATAAAAATGAAAGGTTGTTTTACAAACTGGGTGTGTGGTGTTTGAAAGACGGAGCCAGGTCTGGACCATGTTGGTGCCTAAAATTCAGATTTGGAGGCCCCCTGGTCTGGAGTCAACCCTAACTGCAGCCCCGTAAAAGCGCAACACACATCAGACACCACAATGGTTTTAAGACAAAAATTAAGATTTTTATTCGCAGAAATAACTGTATTTAATTACAATATAAATAAACAATTTGCTCCTGATATTGTAGGCTTAAAGTAACCCCAAGAGACCCTCGAGGCCGGGGCGATCCCGACCGACTTTACTGTCTTCCAGAGGTTGCCCACTGCACCTCTGGTCTATTGCCACTGCTGGCCGTGTTGTAATTGTTCCTTATATGTTAATTTTCTGATTGATTTCTTCTTGTATAATTGTTGAATGTTGAAAAATGTGTAATCCAGAAATAAGCCTTTCATCTTTGATTCTGATGCACATTTAGTCAAAGGAAAGAAACAAAAAAAAAAATGCAAAAATATGTAAAGTACAATGCAGAAAGAGTGTGGATGTGAACAACAGATTAGTGAATGGGACATGATAATGCATAGCAAAATGTGAAAATGGAAAATAAAATAGGATCAAAACATATCCTCAGTTATAGATATATTATAGAGGTAATATGGTCACTAATCAGTAGGAAAAATTACCATTACTGTTGATGATTTATTGCTCAAAAATCCCTTTTATACCAAGCTCCCTACTGAAGCTACACATCATATTGATGTGACATATTGTTGCTTGTATTTCACCAGTTAGCTTCAGGAATAAAAAATAATGCAACAAAATAGGCCCAGAAATGAAAGTGGCATCATCACTAACGATGTTAAAATGCTGCTGGTTTCATATTAAACAAATCAGTCAGTCTCTTATTTTAATCTCCACATAGATAAATGCAGAGCAGAAATGAAAGCGTCTAACCGACTGCAGGCGGAGGTCTGTCCACCGTGTCTGCTGCATCTCTGAAGCTGCGCTCGGAGGTTAATCTCATTATACATGTAAGCTGCTATTCCCTCTCTTTCATCCCGTCATGGAGAGACATCCAGCCTGTGTATATAGAGAGGGAAGGTCACAGAGGTCAGAGCCACATCTGGCTCCAGGCTGGGAGATATTTGTCTTCATCCGTACGGACAGAAACGCGCCTCTCGCGGCGCTGCTGTCACTGTTATCTTTGGGAAAGACAGTGACGCCCCAAAGCAGAGAGGAAAAGTCTCTACGCATCCAGACAAGGGAAGGATAAAAGCACACGCAGCAGTCATGGCGAGGTGTTGGTACTGGCGGCTCTGTGGGGAATCCTGCACACTCACAGATCCTGGACCTGGAGCCTTTACTGGCTCGGTTATGTCAAGATTACTGGGAGCAAGAGAAGAAACCAGGACTGCATGCAGCGTTTCCAGCTGCGTGTGTCAACATCCCCTCTCCTGAGACTCATGGAAAGACAAAGCTCCACATTCCCATGTCGGCTGTGGAAAAAAAAATGGAAAGTTAAATATACTGGGTGGGAACTGGGACTAAAGCGGTGGCCTGTTATAGCTTAATCAAACATCAGCACAATAATCACAACAAGCTGCAAACACAGAAGATTAATTTATTTTTTTGAAGAAACTGACATATTTAACACAGACAGACTGAAAAAAGGCGCCACTTTATAACAAGCCACAGCCCTATAAAGAGGTGCAACTAATATACTTATTAATAGTAAGATCAAGAATAGGAATAACTTTTGGATTGCCCAATTGTAAAAAAAATCTGTTAAACCGAGCTTTCACCAAAACTTTCTACCTGTTAAAGGGGAGTTTTTTCTTTCCTCTGTGGCGTAACAATGCAATGCTCATGGAGGACCTCTTGTTGGGTCTCTAAATTATAGAATACAGTCTAGACTTGCTCCATATGAAAAGCATCTCAAGATAACTTCTGTTATGATTTGACGCTATATAAACACTCACTCAACTGCTTATCTGGGGTCGAGTCGCTGGGGCAACAGCTCCAGCAGGGGACCCCAAACTTCATTAAGCAGCTCTGGCTGGGGGATCCTGAGGTGTTCCCAGGCCGGTGTGGAGATATAATCTCTCCACCTAGTCCTGGGTCTTCCCCAGAGCTCCTGGGCCTCCCTAGGGAGGCACCCAGGGGGCATCCTTACCAGATGCCTGAACCACCTCAACCAGCTCCTTTCAACGCAAAGGAGCAGCAGCTCTACTCCGATTCCCTCGGGATGGCTGAGCTTCTCATGCTATCTCTAAGGGAGACGCCAGCCACCCTCCCGTAAAAAAACATTTTGGCCACTTGTCCCCGCGATCTAATTCTTTTGGTCATGACACTATATAAAAATAAACTGAATTGATCAGGCCCACTGCCACTGGCTGTTCCTTTCTCCCAGTCTCCTAACCACCTGACCCTGATGGGTGATTGGGCGCAACCATGTGCAACCATTCACGGGGGGATGGCGGCACCTAAACAGACACAGTAGACGAGCAGAAACGCACCATACAGCATGGTACATAACAAATACTGTGCAACGCCACCATCTCCAGGGTCTTTGAGGAGGTCAAAGGAAAAAAAAAGGCTTTGTATTTTCTGTGCGTGCTTTCCGCAGACACTCCCACAGACCGTCACCGGCTTTTTAGTTCCGCTGTGAATCACTGCTGGCATTTCAGAGAACGACGCCAAAATGGTGAAAACCAGAAAAGCGAACAGACACACACAGAAATCCCAGCATGCACACAAACACAAACGACACTTTCTTACTTCCACAAAGCCACACAGAGGCCTCAGTATGCATCTTCTCACACACACACACACACGCACACACACACACGCGCACACACACACACACACACACACACACACACAATCCTGTAAGCCTCTATGGAATTCCTCTATGATAATAGTGGAAACTCAGCCAATGGCCTCGCGGCTGAAACCAGTGATCATCGAGCTCTGCCATGTACAAGTTCAGTCTTGTGTGTTGTGTGTTGTGTGTTATGCAAACATTGAGTGTCGGAGAGGCGCGCGCGCACACACACACACACACACACACACACACACACACACACACACACACACAGCTGCAGGAATTTATCTGAGCTTCTGTTCTGATGTGGAGGCAGCGAGTGCAGGTTTCCCATGCTGCTTTGCTGCAGACCAGAGGGGACAGTTAACAGTAAGCAGCTTTACTGAGTCTCTTTACATCAGACCATGTTCAACATTTGAAGCCACACAAACATCCATCTATAGGATAGCGTGAAGCTCCCTGCAGGCTTCAGAGGGACTGTAAAACTTTCATGTTGACACACTAATACTTGATTTAATGATCAAAATGATTTACACAGCGGGAATAAAAAACAGAAACTACTGTTGTAGTGAAGCTCAGTTTGCTGCAAACACACAGCTGTGGGGCGAAGTCACAAGTCTTCCTGAGCTAATTGCACGTTAAGATGTCTTTTGTATCTTTGAATGCTCTTTTGGTGCCTAACAATCATGATGCAAGAGGATTTCTACATTCAGGTATCAAAACAAGTTGAGTCTTAAAGAAGAATTTATTTGGCATTACGGGAAATTGGCCTTTTGCTTTCTTGTTGAGAGAAGATCGATACCGCTCTCTTCTTTAGGTCAAGTATGAAGCTACAGCTTGAAGATTGTTAGCTTAGCTTAGCACAAAGACTGGAAACAGGGGGAAACAGCTAGCCTGGCTCTTTCTAACATATTCTCACACCACGGTTCGTGTGATATCTGAAGAAAAGGTCTTTGGTTTTCCAGCAAATGTCCAGCAACATGTGTCAATATCTGCTCGTTACATACATAGTCTTTTCAAAATGCACTTCCATCTTCACAGGAAACAACTTCCTTAGGTTTATGCAATAAATGACTTAGTTAGGTTTAGGAAAAGATGGTTTGGCTTCAAATAATCCAGAAGTGGTGTTAATTACCTAACAAATGAATCAACACTGACTTCTGGATTCACACAAGACATGAATGCCAGTCTCCACTGGGCGAAAATCTGGTATCTTTTTGACCAGACCTTTTTGGCCATCCATCCCTGACTTCCTCCTTCCACGGCGTTTGTCGTGGTACATTGTTACACACAAATTGATTTAGTGGCTTATGCATGAATTACCAAGTCACATGCAAGACAAAACATCGAGAACGGAAGAACGCAAGCATGTTGGATGATTAACATCAAGAAAACAGAAGTCATGCCCCTCAGTGCAAAAGAACCACCTGTTTTAGAGCCAAATGGACAACAACTGACATGTACGTCATCTTTCAAAGAAAGCGACATAAGCAAGCTTTCCAGCTTTCACAACACCTGCCTCAGAAAGATCATGAGGATATTCTGGTCAGGGAAGATTACAAACCAATATTGATAAGAAGAAGATGGAGACGGCTAGGACATGTACCGAGGAAACGGTCTGATGATGTGACAGAAGTGGCATTGTGTTGGACACCAGAGGGAAAACGCAAAAGAGCGAAGCCGAAAAGAACCTGGAGGTGAAGCATCGCAGGAGAAATGAAGGATACAGATGGAACAGCACTGAGATCCTTAGTTCTTGCCCTGGTGCAACAAGGACTAAGTATGAATTACAGTGCATTACTTTTCTTAAGTATAACTACGAACAGTGAATGAGAAGAAGACTGCTCTGTCCAAACTGAGGTAACACAAGCCGCCTACCAGCACCTCTAAAGCTTGTTTAATCTGTACAAAAACCAAAGTGTAAAAATCAGAAGATGTGATTTTACAGGGGGTTATGTGCCAGAATACTTCATGGCTGGGAGCAGCAACGTCCTACTAATTAGAGAGCTTTAGAGGGTCAAAATATTAGCTTGTTCAATACTTTGGTTTCTGACCACATACCACACAAAATATAAAACTAATGACATTCCCATCAGCCTCAGCTATGCTTTGGGTTTAGTGCTAATAAGTAAATTGTACAGTAGCAGATAAATGGAATAAAATAAAAAATACTTTGTCTATTTTTTGTGTGCAAATGGCAGAAATCTGTTTTTGGTTTGCAAACCTGCAAAGAAAACACATTAATGTAAAACACAATAGACATTAAAAGGAGCACCAGGTACTTAATGGTGACGACTGGATCGAGGTTAAATACACATGACATGCTGCTGCTGAGGCAGCAAGCTGGCTTCAAAAGGTCTCTGTCCTTATTAATTAAGATATTTTATGGAAACTAGCCAGAATATATAATGCTAAACTAATTCGTTTAGTGGCGTGAAGAAAACAATACATGGAAACTGGTTTGTTGGGGTTAAAAAATGGACATCCTTGTCTCTTCTACCATAAATGTAATGTGTGTGATTGTTGCATCTATATACACCAAAATCTGACACTTAATCTCTGTGTTGTAGAGCTTTGATACTAAACTCCAGTGTATCTGTGCTGGAAATAACTCGACCGTACGTCCTCTAACTTCTGGCCCGTTACCGATATCACACAAAACCGACCCAGAAAACTCAAACCACACCGGCACCAGCTGTCTTTCTCTCTTTAAGTAACTGCACCACGTACTATCCTTAAAGAAGTTCAACTGTTTTCTTAATCAGTCAGCAGATGCAGCTTTTTTTTCCAAGTGACGTCTGATGGAACAAAGCATCATTTGTGGTTTGTGTATGTAAGTCACGCCACCAGATGGGTGGAGCTACAGGATGCAGAAACTTGTGAAGCAGGAAAGTACACCAACTCGATACTGTGAAACACTGTTTTAAACCACGCCTGTCACTCACCTGAGCTGCTGCATGCACAAACCAAATATTAGCAAATATAATACTGGATGTCTTGGTAGATAAGCACACTCTCTTAACGTGAACGCTGAGATGGAGAAAGCTCTCAGATTATTGTTGGTAAAAAGGTGACGACACATCCGGATTGTTGGGGGCGAGCCGACAGCGCCGACTGGGAGCCGGCGAAGGTTGTGTTGTCAGAAGGCACACGTTGGATAAGAGGAAAGAAAAGAGGCAATCACACTGTTTACATCACACACACACACACACACACACACACACACACACACACACACACACCTACTAAACTCACATCCTTGACATAATAAAACACAGATAGTCATCTCTTGGGAGGCTAACTTAAAAAACAGATGGATGTGAAGACATTTTTCCTAATCTGACAACAAATGGACAAGCCGGTTCCCAGGGGAATGTATTTTACTGCGATTCAAAGCACTTACTCTTTATGAAATAGTATTAATACACTTCTACTGTGGCTTAGCGGGCAACAAGCTGTCAGTGTGTGTTTTATAACAAGTCTGTGACTGTATAAGATACAGTCAGCAAAGAATAAGTTCAGAATAAAAGCTTTTCCACAGTCCTCAAACTGTGAAAATCACGGCTGAGGCTGATGGGAATGTCCATTCTGTACTTGGTGGGATGTTTTTATTTTTACTGCTGGTAACAAGAGGATGCAAAGTCATTCTGAGTGATTTCCAGTGCAGCTACACTGGGGTGTACTTGAGACCAAGACTAAGAGGGGTTGAAACCAAATCAAGACCAGACCAGTGCGAGTCCCAGTGTGTCTGCATGACACACTAACGATAAAATGTGGAACACGCAAATCACTGAGGCGCTCCTCAAACTGGTCTGAAAGATCCACATTCCCATAAAAACATCCACAGAAAACAAATCAAGATTCCTCTTAATTACCTCCGCCAAGGCCAAGGAGGTTGTTTTCACCGGCTTCGGCTTGTTTGGTTGTCTGTCTGTTAGCAGGATTACTCCAAAAGTCTGTGATGAATTTGAATGAAATTTTATGGAGGGGTGGGGTGTGGCACGATGAACGATCCTTACATTGTGGTGGCGATCCAGATCATGAGCCACACATTTTTTAGAGGATCCCAATCAGCCATATCATTAAGACCCCTGGGTGTAACACGTGCAGTGTCACTGATGACGCATTGATTACACATGAGGCAGCCTCCTTCCCTCTGCGGGAGTCGCCATATTTTCAAAGTTGAGCTCAACCAAAGCACACCTGGTGATTGCTGGAAAGAGTAAGGACGATGGTTTTGGCTAGTTTCATTTTGTTTCTGTCCAGTTTTAATGAAGAGTTTTATGATGCTCTGCTATGTACAGCTGATCTCAACATAAACACAAACATGTGGATGAAGCTGAACGGAGAGGGGGATCAATCACACCCGGGTTCCTTGGCGGAGGTCTGTTACTCTCCGAGAGCCGTTCTAGTTCACCTCTTTTATTGCCGTATATACAGTATATGCATTGCAGAGGTGAATTTTTCTCTGTTTTCTATGAGCAATCACAACATTGATGTTAAATAAATCAAACAATAAACGAGCAATTTAGTGATTTCCCTGCAGCGTGGTCTTGACAGTCTTATAATGGGTCTTTTTCACTCTGTTGCCACAGATGAGTTTACATTGCAGTTAATGGAAAGCCTGGTGCATTTCCTACTGCCAAGAAAGGGTGCCTTGTGAGAACAGGCCGGTGACATTGATGATTCTATGGCACTAAATGAAAAGTCAAGGGATCGAGAAACTAATTAAAATTGATCCTGAGGGGACCATGAATGTCTGAACCAAATATTGGGACAAACCATCCAGTAAATGCTGATATATTTCAACTCAAAGCCACAAATGTTAACTTCTTGGTGGAGCGAGAGTAAAAGTCAACAGTTTTACCAGGATTCATTGTCTGAGAATCATGAAAGTCTGAATCAAATTTCATAGCAATCAATCCAATAACTGTCACTGACAAACCAAAAATGTTTCAGTCTGGATCAGAGTGGTGGACCTAAACAAACAAAACCAAAAACAGATGGAAGTTTCAGCATCTTAAAATCACTTATCACCATCATCATAATTTGCTCAGTATTTACACAAACAAGCCCTCCATAAAAACCCAGGAGGTATTTTCTCCCTGCCAGCTCTGCTGAACATAAAGCCGAGGCGGGCAGAGTTAAACTGGGCTAACTCCTGCCTGCTGGCCTCACCGCGTCCAACTGGAACATCTTTTCCATTTGCACACTGGCAACCCAGTCCAAGACATTACAGCATCCCAGTAAAAACACACTCATTCACACACACACACACACTTAAAACGAGAGCTACAATAATCTGAAGTGCGATGAAATATTCAGTATTTGTCTCAGCCTCATGGATGCTGCGCTTTCAGAGTCAGAGGAGACGTTTGTACGATCATGTTGGAGCTCGCCGTATGCTCCAGTGACGCATCTATTAGCAGAACATAATCTGCTGGTTTGGGTTCTCAGGCTCGATCCGGCCCAGACGACGGAGTCATCGGGATCCAGCCGAAGGCCCGACGTGGAGAGCAGTTGGCAGACCTCGCTCTCAGGGTGTGTGTGACTAATAGCGTTGCTGAGCAGTCGGGCTGTTGTGATTCTGTTACTCCAGCTGGCTCGGCTCAGTGAGGGAAGTCCATTAGCAGGAACGGTGTCCGGCCTCAGCCCCGAGGATAATGGGCCTATCTGGGGGGAAAGGACTTCCAGATGAGAGATGTGGAAGCTGACTGTCCATGAATAGATAAGTGGAGTGGAGCCACTCTTCTTCATTTATGGGAACGGGGAGAGGAAGGGCTTTAATCTAAAATCCCACACACAGTTTAGACTTTTTTTAAACACATTTAACAACAAAAAAAAAAAACATTTCCAGTCTCTTTCTTAAATAAGATCACAGCACAGTCTGCACATGTGCACAGGATCCTGTTACGAGTATTTTATTTCTGACGTATAAAGATAATTGTTTAATTGGCTCATGCTTCATTTTATGGAAGTCCATTACTGCCAGAAAGAAACACGAGACACATAAAAAATTAAGGAGCTATAGAAAATGTTTGACTCACCACGTCAAAACTAAGAAATAACAGGCAATGAATTAATAATTAAGATATGTTAAAGTTATTAGTAAGCAAAAATGATGATTAGTGAAAAATAATAAAAAACAAAAATAATTAAGATGCACTCTTTTAAAATCTAGATACAATCAGTTTTATGTTTTTTTTAATTTACAATTTCATAATTTCAATTCAAAATAAATTTAGTGTAATTGTGTCCAAAGTGAAAATTAAGATTATATATTTAGTCAAAATTAAGATATTCTCAGTCAAATTCATGACTTAAAATATTATTTACCTGACTCACTAATTAGAAATAACTAAATATTTCATGAATTTGAATGATCATTAAATCATTTTACTTAACAAATCCTAATTTCAATTAAAACCTAAAATTTTACTTAGCATTTATAATCTAATTTTAGTAGTTTCCCACAAATTGACTTACTATCATTAATTAGAATTTTTATGTTTTTGATTAATTATCTCACAACTTTTGACTTTATTTATTTTCCTCCTGGCATTAATGGGCTTCTGTACATTTGGACCATACTATATTTTCATGCTGACCACATTATTTTGGGGGGTTTTCATGAATGTTCAACTTCCAGAAGAATCACTCTTGCATAAACTAAATCAAAATGTGAGCAAAAATAAGATGCTAA
This sequence comes from Pterois miles, assembly GCA_947000775.1. Lineage (NCBI taxonomy): Eukaryota > Metazoa > Chordata > Actinopteri > Perciformes > Scorpaenidae > Pterois > Pterois miles. Next base: position 3,362,367 of record CAMQGK010000001.1, read on the forward strand.
CACAGTAAATACCAACAGCACCAGTGTGAACATCTGCCAGACAGACAGCGTGGTGTCACACAGACACAAACATGAGTGGAAACGCTTCTTTATTACTGATTAAAGCCAGACAGCCAGACAGACAGACAGTAGACAGACAGTCAGATAGACAGTCAGACAGCCAGAAAGTTAGATAGACAGTCAGACAGTCAGACAGACAGCCAGACAGTTAGATAGAAAGTCAGAAAGCCAGAAAGTTAGAAAGAAAGTCAGAAAGCCAGAAAGTCAGATAGAAAGTCAGAAAGCCAGAAAGTTAAATAAAAAGTAAGAAAGTAAGAAAGTAAAAAAAAAAGTAAGAAAGAAAGCAAGAAAGTAAAAAAAAAAGTAAAAAAGCAAGAAAGTTAAAAAAAAAGTAAGAAAGCCAGAAAGTAAAAAAAAAAGTAAAAAAGCCAGAAAGTTAAAAAAAAAGTAAAAAAGTAAAAAAGTAAAAAAAAAAGTAAAAAAGAAAAAAAGAAAGAAAAAAAAAAAGTAAAAAAGCAAGAAAGAAAAAAAAAAAGTAAAAAAGCAAAAAAATAAAAAAAAAAATTAAAAAGCAAAAAAATTAAAAAAAAAGTTAAAAAAAAAGCCAAAAAATTAAAAAAAAAGTTAAAAAGCCAAAAAGTTAAAAAAAAAGTTAAAAAACCAAAAAGTAAAAAAAAAAATTAAAAAACGAAAAAATAAAAAAAAAAATTAAAAAATAAAAAAAAAAATAAAAAAAAAAATTAAAAAGCGAAAAAAAAAAAAAAAAAAAAAAAAACCAAAAAAATAAAAGACAGTCAGATAGTCAGACAGACAGCCAGTCAGCCAGTCAGACAGACAGTCAGATAGACAGTCAGCCAGTCAGACAGACAGCGTGGTGTCACACAGACACAAACATGAGTGGAAAACACTTCTTTATTACTGATTAAACCAGAGCCAGACAGACAGCCAGTCAGACAGACAGTCAGCCAGACAGTTAGATAGACAGTCAGACAGTTAGATAGACAGTCAGACAGCCAGTCAGCCAGACAGTTAGATAGACAGTCAGACAGTTAGATAGACAGTCAGACAGCCAGTCAGACAGCCAGTCAGACAGCCAGTTAGATAGACAGTCAGACAGTTAGATAGACAGTCAGACAGCCAGTCAGACAGCCAGACAGTCAGACAGCCAGACAGACAGACAGTGAGATAGACAGCCAGACAGTTAGATAGACAGTCAGACAGCCAGACAGACAGACAGTGAGATAGACAGCCAGACAGTTAGATAGACAGACAGTCAGCCAGACAGTCAGCCAGACAGTCAGCCAGACAGTCAGCCAGACAGTCAGCCAGACAGTCAGACAGCCAGACAGCCAGTCAAACGTGGTACCAGCTGGGTCGAGCTTGATCACAATCAAATCACTTCAATGCAAAGTCATAAACACTCTCAGTCTTTATACAGCAAACACTCAGTGGGACACATTTTACCACTAGAAATAAAACAAAACAAGAGAAACAAAGAAACAGTCTTAGCAGAGAATGTGTGCAAACCTTTAAAGAGCACAGGAGGAAGGTGAGGTGTTTTTCAAGGAGCAGGAGATGAAGGTAGTGCTACAGCTTGTCAGATAGTGCCACAGCTTAAAAACGTTGCAAGACTTAGTGGTTAAAAAGACAAGTTTGAGTCATGTGATTCCAGAGCGTCACTGAGCAACAACACCGTGGACTCCAGCTCGGACTAAAAACATACATTCATTACTTGTATTTAATGTTCAGTAAACTGGGGAGTCCTGCTTCTTGAATCACCTCCCAGTCCGACGGTAAACAGACACATCTAATAACAATATTGCCAATGATTAAAACGCACAGATCAATCATACCTTCAATATTACTTCCAGTTCTCATCACGCAGACGTGTGATTCAACAATAAATATGACAGGACTTCCATCCACTTTTAAAGTGCTGTACGTAATGCTGCGATACGACTTAGAGCGAGACTACAGAACTTTTGAAGGAAGAGCAACACAATCTAACAAAGAAAAAGTTCAAATCTTTAGCGGTAAAACGCTACAACTGTTTTGCTGCTACAGCTTTACTTGAGCAGCAGCTAACGGTGGCTAATGTTAGAATCTCCACTACTCGTTATCACAGTGATATTTTCATTGTCAGTTTATTTTCTTGATTAAAGGACCAGTCTGGAACATCTGGTGGTATCTAGTGGTGAGGCTGCAGATTGCAAGTGCCAAGCGTGTAAAAAAAAAAAATCTATAGTGGCCGATGTGAAAACGCAAATAAGCCCTATCTAGGGCTGCTGTAAGAATAGCGTAGGTCATTTAAAGTGAGCAGTGAAGCAAGAGAGCGAGAGCGGCGGCAGCGAATGTGTGTGAGGAACAAGTGAGCTAGTGGAGCGGAGGATAGACTTAGTTTAGCTTTGAGAAATGAATGTTCACTTCCAGCTCCTCCAGACCAACAGAGGTTAGAGTAGAGTGACAACTCTACCACTGGCACCAACCAGCTATACTAGCTTGTTGTGAAGGAACTTAAATGACAAGCTGCGCTAAATTTTGGTGAGGAAAAACAGTCATGGCCATTTTCAAAGGGCTCCCTTGACCTCTGACCTGATGATATGTGAATGAAAATGGGTTTCATGGGTACCCACCAGTCTCCCCTTTACAGACATGCCCACTTTATGATAATCACAGTCAGTTTGGGAAAAGTCGTAGTCAAGTCAGCACTCTGACACACTGACAGCTGTTGTTGCCTATTTGTGCTAAATGCAGTACCTGTGAGGGATTCTGGAAAATACTTGTCATTGTTTTGTGTTGTTAACTGATAAATATAAACGTACATTTTGCATAAAGCAGCATATTTTCCCACTCCCAAGTTGATAAGAGTATTAAATACTTGATAAATGTCCCGTTAAGGTACATCTGAACAGATAAAAAATGTGATTAATTGTGATTAAATATTTTAATCGACTGACAGACCTACATTTGTGGCCACCTTGGCTGTTGTTCAAAAGTTACATAGTCTCACTTTAAATCTACTTCATAAACTTTTAATGTCTGGGAAAAAAAAAAACAACTAATAATGAATACAAAGAAGACAGATGAGTACTTCAAAAAGCAATAAAGAGGATAATGTCCATTAGAAATCATTTACACACTGTAAAGACACTAAATGACGAAAAGAACATCGCTACGAATAATGTTAGTTGGAGAAGCCGCCTCAAATGTTTAAATAAAAATACACACTGTAAGATGAATGCTCTTTTCCTTAGTCAGTACCGGCACATGCTAATGAAAACATCCCGACAGACATCTGACTTCACTGTAAGTACAATCTTCAGAGTCACAAAAGGCATTTAACTGTACTCCTGCAGAGCGTATATGGCGTATCAAGCAGTGTTTGAGGCCTCACACAGTGTTACAGGAGGGGTAGGAGGCAGGAAGAGAGAGAAAATTAAAATAAAAGCAATCATCTCCTGTTGAGAACGAGCCCTCACTTCCTCTGGGCGTCTGTCAATAGCGCCCATTTTCTTCTGAGGCGACGTGAAGGAGAGTGAATCCCTTCTAGCGTTACAGTGACATGCTTTTCAAATGTCAGACTCTCTACCTCCCTCTTTCTCTCTTTATTTCTCCCCTCCTGTTGAGCGACCCCAGACATTCCTCCTGTTACTTCATGCACAGAGAGAAAGAAAGACTCAGCCTTTTGATTGCAGGAGGTCTCTGCTCTGCTCGGTGGGCAGTATGACAAGAACTGTACCCCAGGTTAACTCAGGTTAGAAAGTCTCTGCATCTGAGTCCACAGTCTGGACATTACCTCGAGCACCTCCAACCTCCTGATGCACTTCTACTTCAAAGATGTCCGAGCATTGAAATCCACAGAGCGGGGAGGGAGCGGGGTTATTTATCAGGAAACCGTTGTTGTCAGGTGGAGCGGTTACTGCTCAGTGGGACACACGTTGCGGTCTTTGCAACAGAAGTAATGTACCACCACGCTGTTAGGATACCTGGCAAACGCACTGAAAGAGAAAAGAGGATGCTTCACTGTTGGATTATTACTCGCTGCATCGCAGCAGACAAACAAGCATTTCGTTAAAATTTCGAAGAGTGAAGTGAAAATGAACAAGGTGTGAAATTAACCGCAGCTAAGGGCATAAAATCATGCTAATCAAGTAAATGAAACCGAAACTGCAGACACAAAAGAAGCTGATGTAAAGAGATAGATGAGAAAAGGAATATGTGTTGCTATACACTGACAGTGTCACAACAAACAAATTAATGAGGATTTTGACGATAACCAGCAACTCAACAAAAGGCACTTCAAAGTCAGTCCGCTGTTTAAGATTCACAGATGTCACATGTAATAATAATAATTAGAATACAGTTGTGTTCAAAATTATTCAACCCCCACAGTAGATAAGTGTTTTTGCAAGTTTGACATTTATTTTTCATCTTGTTTATAATCACATTAAATAATGACATGTCAAATAGACAAATACAACTGAAATAACAAAAATATTTTTTGGAGTATTCCAATTAATGGCCTTTCTGTGATTACCTCATTGACAAAATTATTCAACCCCCCTAGTCCACCACTCTTAAGAACAGAGGTGTCCATCAGGTGTTGTCAAACAGCTGATGAAAACACCTGTAGATGTGAACGGAACCCTAATGAGCAGCAATTAAGCAGATTTAAAAGGACTGTGACACATGGCTCTTCTTGGCAGTTAATGACATCTTTGCAATATGGTGAAGTCCAAGGAATGGTCAAAAAAGTTCAGACAGGAGGTCATTTCACTTCATAAGCAAGGATATGGATATAAAAAGATGGCAAAGAGGCTAAACATTTCAAGAGACACAACTGGGAGCATAGTCGAAAGGTGGAGAAAAACCCCCCGGTGACAGCTGAGGAACTACAACAGGACATGTCAAAGGGAGGTATTCAGGTTTCTGCCCAGACAATAAGACGCACACTGCGAAATGATGGCTTCCATGCAAGAACTCCCAGGCGCACAAGAAGAGTCGACTCCAGTATGCCAAAAACCATGTGGACAAACCACAAAGGTTTGGGATACTGTTCTCTGGAGTGATGAGACCAAACTGGAACTTTTTGGGCCAGTGGATCAACGGTACGTGTGGAGGAGAAAGAATGATGCCTATAAAGAAAAGACCACCCTGCCTACTGTGAAGCACGGTGGGGGGTCAGTCATGCTCTGGGGTTGTTTTGCTTCTTCAGGTACAGGGAATCTTCAGCGTGTGCAAGGTATTATGAATTCAGTTCACTACCAGGAGATCTTGGATGCAAATGTCATGCAGTCAGTGACAAAGCTGAGGCTTGGGAGACGTTGGACCTTCCAACAGGACAATGATCCTAAGCATACCTCAAAATCTACCACAGATTGGTTGCAAAAGAAGGGCTGGAAGATTCTGGAGTGGCCATCACAATCACCAGACTTAAATCCCATTGAAAATCTCTGGTGGGACTTGAAGAAGGCAGTTGCAGCACGCAAGCCAAAAAATGTTAATGAACTGGAGGCCTTTGCCCATGAGGAATGGGCAAAGATACCTGTGGATCGCTGCAAGAAACTTGTGTCAAACTATGCTTCACGTCTAAAGGATGTTATTGTTGCAAAAGGATGTTGTACTCAGTACTAAAGTTGTACATATCTAAGGGGTTGAATAATTTTGTCAACGAAGTAATCACAGAAAGGCCATTAATTGGTATATTACAAACATTTTTGTTGTAATTTCAGTTGTATTTGTCTATTTGACATGTCATTATTTAATGTGATTATAAACAAGATGAAAAATAAATGTCAAACTTGCAAAAACACTGGGGGGGTTGAATAATTTTGAACACAACTGTAAGAGCAAAAAAGGATTAGGTGCATTTGGGGAACAACAATCCCTTTTTACTGAGAGGGTGTTACCTGTTTCCTATTTTCTTCTTGCAGACCCTGCAGGTCTTTTCCTCTGTGATGACACATTTAACCTGCTGGTGGAAGATTCGCTCCTCCTGCACCTGAAAACCGAGGACATGCAAAGGTGAGCAGCCGCAGACTCGGTCAATCAGCTCTAACATCTTGTTTCTGTGGCAGAGTTTCCTGTGTGGTAGAGGACGAGTGCTGACGAAGACCAAACGCTCTTCTCACATCACAGTTTTAGCCTCTCTGCTCTGGTTACCAGTTTCTTTTAAAATCTTACTCGTGACTTATGAGGCTTTACGTGGCCAGGTGTCAGAATACAGCAGTGAAATTTTAACCCCTTACAGTCTAAAAAGGCCTGAACCTTTATTAATTCCCGGAGGGAAATTCGCCTTCGCAATAAGCCTTCATCAGGCTTATTGCTTTTTACATTATTACCCTTAACAGTCAGTTCTGTACGATTCAAAGACTCCTGTATATAATGTAATTTTCTTAATAATATGCTGTTTGGAGTCATTTTCAGTATAATAAATGCTGAAAAATAAGTGTCCAGTATGTTTTCTATAGTGATTAAATAGAGGTGACATCTGACAGTATTTGTTTGGCCCCCGGCAACAATCTTGGTTTCTCATGTGGCCCCCGGGAAAAATAATTGCCCACCCCTGAGATATACTCATTAAGGAAAAGTGAGCAGCTTACAAGTCACAGGCAGATATTGTGTTAGCAGTGGTTATGAAGAGTTACAAGCTCATCAGCATCTAAACAGACAAAAGTGACATTTACATGCTTACGGTACATGATGTGCTGCAGCTGAGCAGCTAAATAATCATCTAGCCTGTAAAGCTGGCGTTAGCAGCACCTTTCCTGCTGAAGGACAAGCTAAGGACAAGATGAGCTTAGAAGAAGTTAGATAAGCTGAGGACAGGAAAGCTAAAGTCGTATAGCAGGTTGCTGTCTGTTAGTCACTGTGACTGTCTGCCAATGACAGAAAGATGATGCCTCTACAGATTACTTATGAAAAGGTTTGATGGAAACAAGTTCTCCTTCTCCGTAGGTATTTCTGTCTCAAAGGACACCAGAGGACATGTGATTTACAGAGCAGATAAACAATGCAGTTTAATTTCAGTTGGACTCCAGTCTGACAGGAAAAATCAATCTTCAATTGAACTGCTCTCAACAAACACACATGCAACATGTGGCCAGAGGCAGTGAGTAAAGCCTGCTTTGTATTACAGTACAGCACAGCACTACACAACTACAACATCTCTGATTTTATGCCGATGAGTTAAATGCTGCTTTGTTTTCTTTTCACAAAGGTGGCTCTCACTGTTTATCACATCTATTTAAGATCGTCCTTGTGAAACCAGCTATTTCTATGTTTCTGTGCTACATAACCTGGAAATTGACTATTATGTGACATAAATCACATTTAACATAATAATATAATATAAGACATGAGTTACAAACTACTCAACTTCAGCAGCTCTCTGGTCGAGTGTCCACTTCTGAATTTATCCACATTGTTCCAGGTTCAAATCTTCAGCTTCCTCTCTAATGTTTGAAATCTGAACGGTTATATGGTTCTCCAACCTCCCAGTGTCACACATGCATGTATCTACCATGTTGAAGCGTCCTTGAATATCAGCTGAATCTCTCTCAGATGACAGGAAGCAATTTCATAGCTGGCCTTGCTCTCTGACTTCACCAGAGGAGAGACAAACTATTTCTCTGATGGGATCAGTAAAGATATCATCTTCATAAGAAAGGAGGACAGAGGCCCTGATTCCTTGTCAGCACACTATCAATTCTCACCACTTTTTCTTAGAGGTTTACTTTGGTTATTTTTCAACCTGGTCTCTATTTTCTCATATTGTTGGGTCTAAATGACTAATGGGGAGAACACTTTTTGAAATTCGTCCAGTATTGAGGGAGAACGCTGCAGATGTTAAATGCCCTAATTGCTCTGGGCAGCTCCTCACTGTCAATTTACATCCATTAAAAGTGCTTGTTTTTGCCACTGACAGGCAACAACATTTAGGAAAGGACCCTACGGAGAAATAAAACATGTTTCTTTACCTATTTCTTGGTACAGCTCTCACCTGGTTTGTCATTGTGTTATGTGGAACAAAGGCCCAACATGGAGACAAAAGAAAAGCCTATGACTTCCAAGAAAAAAGCTGCTGTCTTTAAAAGACAATATCAGGAGTCCTATTTAAAATACAGATTTATTGCTATAGGTGATTCTAACACACCAAGCCTGCTTGGCGACAGGCTAGTAAATGAGGCAATAAAGCCTTCAAAACTGCTTCGGCACACGGAGACCTTAAAAGGTCTTATAAGTATGTTTCAGAGAACAACTCTGCCAGTGTTCTGGATTAAAATTAGGGCCTGAGATCGTCAAAAAAGCACTGAAAACCCTGCCTCCATTTCCAAAATCCTATCTTTGTGAAGTAGGGGGTTTTCTGCAGTGGCTGGACATAAGGAACACACTTCGGGTGTTATTGTCTCCCATTCCCCTAGATTGGACCAGCTGGTTGCAGATACACAAGTTCAGGGCTCCCACTAATTCAGCGTGTTGGTGAGTTGTATTTTTCACGTACTTTATATTTGTTTTTATGTCGGTAGTATCATTTTATTTTGTCATGTTTATCCCCCACAGCTTGAAGGCTGGTCAGAAAACATACTGTCTTACATGAAACCTGTTCGTGGTGCAAAAAGGTTGAGGACTGCTGATCTAAAAGATTTTCACTGTCATGGCTGAATATTTAGATCATTTCTCCTTAAGCAAGAACTGGTCAGACATAATAAAAACAAACTAGTTCAAGTGAAAGGTAAGAAAAACATTTTATTACTCTGTAGGGTCTTTCCTATAATGCTGTCAGACACTTCAAATAACAATCTGAGGCTGTCAGTGGCAAAAACAAACTTTCATTGAACATACATCGACGCCCAGAGCGATTACATCGCAGCTCGTTTAATGGCTGTTGGATGCAGCGCTCCCACTCAATACTGGATCAATTTCCTAAACTGTTGTCCCCATTAGTCAGTTTGACACAAAAACATGGGAAAATAGGGTCCAGGTTGAAAAATACATAAGTGACCCTTTAAGAAAGGCCAGTCTAACTTCACGTAACCGTCCGTCATGTCTGTGGCCGACCACATTAGATGTTACAACTGAAATCTGAATATAATTTACATGTAGTGTGAGTACATGTGACTCACCCTGAGGAACTCGGCCTGCAGCAGACTCTTCAGCACCTGGTTGCAGCGTTTCCTCTGCGCCTTCTCCTCCAGGACGCTCTCCAAGAAAACCCGGATCTCTCGGATCTGAGTGTTTGCTGGCAGCAGATTGATGGCCTGGAAAAAAACAAAACAAAAGTTGGCTTGTTAAACACTGTTGACCAGGGATTATTAGTTCTTCTGTCATTATGAGTGGGAACTTTGGATTGGAGGAAATCAGAAGCAAATGACGCTAATTTCAAAAGAGTAATCTATAAAAATAAACATCTTCTCCTGCAGCAGAGGTGGTAATCTTCATGAGGTGACAGACAGAACTGCATTCAGAGGGATCAGTGATTAAGACTTTGAATAAATCAATTCATTCATTAGTCACATTATCATTCATTCATTAATCATTTCAAAGTGATAATAATAAATGAAATTACTCCCCCTTGGGATCAGTAATTTGCTGCTACATGACATCCCCAACAGCATCTTTACCTTCAGAAATAAAATTAACTGGCCTGTGTGCTTCTGAGTGAACGCTCAGGGAGACGAAACACAATCAAGGCCAGTGCTGCTGTTGTCCTCTTGTTCAATGTAATTAAATTAAATGAGCACAAATGGCCTTGTTACGCTCAGACAGCTTGGAGTTAGAGTTAGCTGAGAAACATTTAGTTTGCATGTAACTCAACTTCAGTTCTGTCTTTGGAAGGCATTTCTATTTAATCAATGAAACAGTGAGTTCATTCACAACTATGCAATGACACGCCTACTATAGACCAATCATTGTAGCTTGATTATTTAATACAACATACCCTTTATGACAGTTAGACTACCCTGCTACCTCTAGAAGTTTCCAACGATGTCTATACAAAATATAGATAAACAACCTGTGAGCCTTGAGTCACATTTTGTGGATGTTTTAGCAGGACAAAGAGCATATCCAGCTGCAAGTACCTCAGTGTCTCAGGATGTTTGTTACTTGAAAGCTGCAGAATTTTAATGAAAATTCCTCTTCAAACATCTATTGCACTCAAGTGGCGTTCAACAAGGAGCCTGACCCTGTTAGTCACAAAGGCTCCTCATCAGCCAACAGAAAAAGACAGCGCTTGTGTTGGGCAGCTCTTACTCACTTGGGAGGTCCTACTTGTAAACAAACCAAAACAAATTTCTGGTGAAACAATTCTCAAATTGACAGAAAATTCATCGCCATCAATTTTGATAAGGGATTGTATGCAAATTTTTACAGGTATAAATGTTTTTTAACCATTTTTATTTTGAGAGTGCCTTTACTCTCTTCAGCTCTGCTACAGGACTAAACGTGCAATTGACCGATGATCACCACAACTCAGACTCGCTTGCTCGTGTCTACGTAGTGTGAACACAAAAGTTTGAGCAACAGGACTGTGACTGATGTTAACAAGAAATTTCTGATTCCTTTATAAAGCCCATTTAATGAATAATTTATAAAGCATAATGTTGTTGTTGTGATGTTGTTTCCAGTTTCCAAAATAGACTATGTGTTGGCCTGTCAGTCGGACAAACCAACAATGTGGAGACATGCTCGGGTCTAGAAACTTGTTTTTTTTTTTTTAAATGATAACTTGATTATTCAAAACAATACACTGAAAAACTACTTGACAGTGAAAATAATATTTAGATGCAGCTCTAAACAAGAAATGACAAACTATAACTGCTGCATCATGGTTGTATGCTTCTGTCAACCAGTCAAATTACAGTTTACATCCATGTCTGTCCAAAATCATCCATTAATCATTTTATACTGTTAGACATTTGTGTGAAATTGTCATAATTAGCATGTTTACAAATGGGGGCTTGTCATCTGGATTCTTGATTCTAATTATTTCATCAGTGATATCAAGCGAACATTTGTACCAGATTTGTCGGTCAGACAGATACGTATGGACAGGCCAAAAACTTAATGCCTGGCGATGGCTGGTGGAGGCAAAAAAAGATAAGAGATTTACCAACAAACCCTCAAAAAAACTGCTTGAAGTTTTGTAAAGTCTTGTCTTGTGCTCTCTTGGCGAGGCAGTCTGGGAGCGAGGCCAGGGGAAATTAAACCAGGGTGCCATAAAATCAATGAGGGAGTGCAGAGAGGCAGAGTGGCAATGAAAGAGAAGATGGAGAGCTTCCCGGCTGTGAGATCTCAACCTAAACCCTCATATAAACCTGCAGTGTTTCCCTCGAGAGACTCTTAATTTGACATGTCTGTTGTTGAGCACACATCAGCAGAGCCTTTCACACACAATCACACCCATTTTAAATCACAGATACAACAACACAGCCTGTTTTGGTGGGGATATAACTCAGAACAGATAAAGTTGTTCGTTTTATGTATTAAAATATTTACAGTCACACAGTGAGGGCGTTTCAAACGCTGTGCTTCTGTTGCTTTGTGATAAGATGGAAAGAAAGAATGTACAACCAGCTGAGTGACTGTTTTCCCTCAACGTAGGCTGTGTGGAAAGATGTTCTGCAGCTGGATCATGAAAAACACAAAAACAGCAAACAGCTTCACGGAGCGCTCCTTAAAGGTGTTATATACATGACATTCAAAACAACTAGATGTCGCAGTAGAGCACCAGCATCTCAGACCACAAATCCCCCCCTCCCTTCCTGTCAGTGCTCATTTTGGCAGCTACTTACATTTAATATTTAGGCGAAAATGCTTTTTAGTTCCCGTCACATTTTAGTGATTTTTATCCGTCATAGATTTAGTTGACGACAACTGAAAACGTTTCAGTTGAATTTAAGTCATTGCATTTTTATCAACTTTGAATTTTTTAATTTAGCATTAGCTCTGTCAAATGTCCTATTTTAGTTAACAGATTATATTGAACATTTCAGTCAATCTAGTTTGATCTTATTCTGATGAAAAACACAGGTTCAATGATTGAGACTGAAGCTTTGCTCAATACGCAGGTTAGTCCGCACCGTCCAACATGCAAAAATATGTGTAAATCAACCGTATGAACCCGACTCAACCTGCAAACGTAGCACAATTGTCAGGACTGAGAACTGAGACAAGGACAGAGACGTCGCCACATACGATGTGTGTTTGAGACAGAGAGGCGGAGAGAGAAGGCAGAAGATGATGAAAATAAAGAGACTTTGATGATGAAAATAAAGAGATTTTGGTACCGTTTGTACTTTTTAAACTACATTTCAGTGTTGTATTTATTTTGTCAACGATATTGCATGTTGATATCGTCACCCTGTTTAACGACGACGGTGCCGTCTCATCATGGGGAAAAAGGTCAGTGACTAACATATTTCGTCATATATTTCATTAACAAAATGAATGCTGCTTTGTGTTCTCAGCAAGGTGTTGTGACAAACTATGGAATAAAGTTACCCTTTTGTGAACAATGTCAAGTGACAAGGTAAGCAAGAGGATGCACATCTTAGTTATTATGAATGATTACGAAAAATTATGACCAATCCCTAAGGAGCTATTTCTTCGATCTGGTAAGCGGTAAGCTAAGGTTTGATGGTTTCAATTGAGTTTTTAAGACAACGCTAAAAAATGGCTATGACTATGTTATATTTCTTTTGAATAATGTGTTCTCTTCAGCAGAGGAGAATCTGGAGGTCACCTTCAGCGAGCTCCACCCAGTGCGGTGTGGGAGGTCAGTCTTCCACTGAATTCACATCGGAGCAGTGGCCTGCGGCGAGCTGCCATTCAGTTTCTATGAAACGCTGCAGCTGCCACCAACAAACTCTGTGAGCTATGGCCATTTGATTCTCTGGTGAAGTGAGGTCAAATAAAAGTTGTGAAAAGTTGAGCTTTTAGTGGTGAAGTGTGGCCACAAAGTACCTGCAGCCAATCGGTAAACAGATCCTGAGACTCCTGTGGCATGATGACCTACATTACTAAGAATTTCTTCCTGCCTGTAACACATGAACACACATGAATATGCCTCCCAGCTGAAGAAAAATGTGATTATTGCAGCGAGCCACACTTCACCGCTGCCTAGTGTGAATTCAGCTTTAGTCTCTTTATAAACCCTGCCGGCCGGCTACCAAAACAAAGCACAGAGATGCTCGGATTACAACACATACACAGAGGGAGAGCAGCTTCCGTCTGTGTTCAGGTAGATATTACTCCTCTATATCTTTATCTAGTAAATATGTAATATTAATGTTAAAAGTCTCAGATATGGCTCCTTCAAGGGATATCTTCTTTTATAGACAGCATTAGGTGGATTGTGGCATAGAGGTTTGACAAGCAAAATAGGTCATGAGCTCGTTTTGAACAGAACAGCTTTAATTCAATTAACTCTCTTGCTATTTCGGTTCTGGGTTCAGGTAGTTGAAACAGATATATGAAATAAAATTCATCAGAGATATTCACATCGCAATGCAGACACGTCTCGAGGGAGATTTGCACCCTGGTGGAAATCTATGTTTTGGTTTGCTGACTCTTTTCACAAAGGCAGCAGCCTGATTACTGTGTAAAGCTCTTGTCTCGCCCGAAAATTGAACTAAATCAGCTCTTAAAACGAGTTGCGTTCAGCCGCTGCTTTAATGTCCCACCAAGAGTGCGTGTCATCATTAATCATGTTATTCCATCTCCTTTTAATCCAGCCTAAACAAGCCGACTCAGTTCCACTTTCACGTCTTGTCTGAATTAGTAATGATTACTAAATTTGTGCGATGGCAAAGATTCAACTTTTGATAATAAAGCCCTGCCTTGAATTAGAAACTAATTATTGCTTTCTGATTTAATGAGCAGTTTGAAGTACCAGATGGAATCGGCTGAGTAGGAAAGTTGAATTAAGTATGACAATTTTGTGCACATCACTTTTCTGCGTCAACTTACTGACACAGTTTGTCTTGTCTTAATGCAGTAAACATATGTTATACTCCGGGTAGAGTTTTATTTGTGAATATTACCAGACTGGGCTTTGTTGGTGAGGAATGTCGGTGCTGCTCTGTCATCGTTTACCTTGGTGGTGTTGAGTTTGCTGTGGTGCAGCTCCAGGACGTGCAGGGCCGCCTGGAGGTTGGCCTGAGGCTCCGACAGCTCCATCTTGATGGGCCCCAGGCAGTGAACGTCAGGAGGTGACAGGTACATTCGCAGCAACGACAGATAAACCTGAGGGGAAGAAATACAGCTGTTTGTACTTAACCTATCTGAATCAGTCAATGTTTTTCATAACACTTGACCAGACGTTTGTCATGAAGGCAGCGATGAAGGAACAGGACCACACACAGGACCACAATGTGTCATGCAAGACAATAATGAACAGCAAATAATGACGATATGGTCTTTCACAGAATAAAAAACAGGATCACTGAATCAAAACAGTAAGAGAAAACAATATATCATATTTGTCCCGTTATAAGAGAAAAAATAGATAAGAGAAATTAGAAATTACAATTTAATTGAAAATGTAAACCTTACTACTTTTTGCACTTCTGTTTAGATGCTTAATTTCATTTTGTTGTCTCAGCACCTGTACACAGCACAATGACAATAAAGTTGAATCTAATCTAAAACTAATATAAACAAAGTTAGAAAACCCTACATGACTGAAAACATACTGAGTTAAAATGCAGAAATAGTTTGATATTTTGTGATTATAGATTAAAAAAAACAAATATGACATTGCATGTTAAATACTGAAATTTAGCTATGCTGGTAGGTTAGGTAGGCTAGCTGTTTCCAGTCTTTATGCTAAGCTAAGCTAACCAAACTGGCCGCAGCCTTGAGTGGTATCAATCTTCTCATCTATCTAGGCAAGAAATCAAATAAAATCACATCAAAATCAAAGCATATTTCCTAAAATGACAAACTATTCCTTTAAAATCAGCCTATAACAAAGTTTTTCATATTCCCAGGGTGTCAGATACCAACGCTTTGTCATGGCTGTTGGTGTTCGATTCACCCTTGAGTGGCAATACCAGATGCACCAGGTTTTCCACTAAGGACAATGTAAACTCATCCATGGCAACAGTAAATGCTCAGGGAAAGTGTTGTGGTGATGTAGTTTAAAGAGCGAAAAGTCACACTAAGGCAGGCAGGAGGAGAGGTGGATGGGTCCAACAACACAATTCCTACACCTAAGCAAGTATTCTTGTTTAATTCAAAACATGAAGCATGTTTGTGGCGACCGAAAATGACACAGAAGACTACGTGACGAGTTTGGAAGAGTGTTGACTTTACACGCAGACATGAAATATTCAGAGTCCAAACAGGGATCTTACTTCTTTCTGAGCTTTACATGAATAGCAATGATTCATTGATTTTCCCTCCAATCTAATGCTGATTCATTTATTTTCATATTGGCCTTGTTTGGTTGCAGAGTCAGGCAACATTTCAGACACATCAGACAATGTCAGCTGTCATTTCTGAGGAATAAGGTCTTTTTTGTAAAGCTTGCTATCTGCCCGTCATTGGGAGCTTCAGCCGTAAACAATCCATTATATTTGTGTAGCACTTTCTGTAAACACAGAGACACTTAACAGAAGGCAGCAGAGTGTACACAACAAAATAAAAGAGGACAAGGCCAAGAAAGTATTTCTGAAAAAATGACCAAAAACAGGAAGAAAACACTGAAAGCTACTTACATCTTTATTCCCTTCAACTTGACTGTTGTAATGGCTATGACAGTATCTGCAGAGCACACAGAGAAAATCATGAGCAAAGACAAAAAAATCTCCTTATTTACAAGACGTTTGACCAACATGCTCACAGTACTGTAACAAGCAATCAGGATGGCACTGTTCAGACGTGATCTGCTTCAGTTGTGTCCCTTAAAATGTATTTTGCTGCCTTGCAAAAGGAACAGTGTGCAGCATTTGGTATCATCTAGTGGTGTGGTTGCAGATTGCATCTCCGCTCACTCCTCCCTTTTCAAGACTGCGGTAACAGACCGTGGTAACGCCGTTCGCCTTGCTCAGAGGCCATCCTTACCATAACAACACAAATGTAAACTTAAGCTAATCTATACATTGTTGCCCATCCCAGCTGGCATTGGGTGAAGGCGGGGTTCACCCTGGACAGGTCGCCAGTCCATCGCAGGGCACATAGAGACAACATAGAGACAGACAACCACGCTCACATCCACACCATGAGCAATTTATGTCTTTGGACTGTGGGAGGAAGCAGGAGAACGAGGAGGAAACCCACACTTACACACAGGGAACATGCCAACTCCACACAGGAGGGCCCCAAGCCGGATTCGAACATGCAACCCTCTTTGAGGCGACAGTGCTAACCACTACACCACCATGCAGCCATATCAATGCACCATATATTATAAATTGATCATATTTTTTATGCAATGTATACATACTGATCCTTTCAATATGATTGCTGGAAAAAAAAAAAACAATTTACTGCTTTCCCAAATTTCCTGCTCTGTGCTCTGACTCTTTTACAGTCAGAAATTAATTCCTCATCATTAGTCAGATTAGCTGCTGGAGTTAGCAAACATTTGGCTGGTGGTTGGTGTTAATTTCCCATGTGGGTTTATCTGCAGGACTCTGTGTTGTTTGCAGGAGTACTCACTCTTCAGCCATGCGGGTGTCTTTCAGGATGTGCACATAGATGAAAAGCGCCTGCTCGTGTTTACCCATCCGACCCAGAAGCAGAGCCCTCTCCTCCAGCAGGCCTTTGAGATGGAAAACAAGGTCAAAAGTTGCACCCTTCAGCTTAAAGGTATATAACTTGACTAAAACATTCCTCTGTAACTGGGAACATATGCACATGAGGTAATAGGACATACATGAAATACCTTGTTTTTCTTTGGTGCTTGTTACATAACGCTACATTGAGCTCCCTGAGGCAGATTTATGATACTGGGCCATATAAATAAAAGTAACTTGACTTGACATACAGAATATACTGATACCAAAATCCATGGTTCACTGAATTTCTACAGCTTTCTTTATGAAAAACAACGTATTTCCTTTCAAACTCTAGGCTTAAGGGCTTAAGGCATTACCTTCACATATCACAAAGGGATTGCAAGGTTAATTATTAGCTTCTTCAGAAATAAAGCCCACATCCTTGTTTGTATTTGTTAAGCAAGCAGAAGAGCGGCCTTCTTTGTCCACTGTGTAAGCCACAGGTCTTACCGTCAAAGGGAAAGTCACTGATGAGTCTGGCTGGTTCATAGCTGGTAGAAATATCCAGGAAAGACAGCAGCTTGTTCCTGAACTCTCCCAGATCACCGTCCTCCTTCCCTGCAGCAACAGCTGGAACTCCTACAACAGCACAGAGGGCTTAATTTCAGAGTTTAGAGTGGCAAAGATCGGTCAATTATTGATTGGCTGATCAACAGAACGTTAATCTGCAACTATTTTGGTAATTAACTAATAATTCTAGCCATTCAACCATTCTATGGTTTGCCCCAAACTGCATGTGATTATCATAAAGTGGGCATGTCTGTAAAGGGGAGACTCATTTTCAGACCCATTTTCATTCACATGTTGTTGAGGTCAGAGGTTAACCTTTGAAAATGGCCGATTGACAGTGATGGTAACTAACAGCCAGCGAGCAAACCAGCAATGGACATAAACCATGCAGGCTTTTAAATATCTAAAAGTCGGCGTTCTTTTATGAGGAATGAAAATGCATTTAACACGTTTGTTAGACCTGAAGGACAGACACACTGTATTTTGGTGAGAAACACTGGATGTAGACATAACATTTTTTGTCTAAAAGAAAGCTCAATGAGACACATTTGAGATGGACTTGAAATTAGTGCCAATCCAGCCTATAAATAATGTATATAAAACTGAATAATCTCAGAAAAACAATAACCTGTGTTCTAGAGTGTGCTTCGTGGGGAAACATCAAGCAATAACCTACCCCAAGGACAGACATATTAATTAGTCATTATTTCTCAGACAGAGTGAACATTGTTGAGCATCCCTGGAAATGTCTGACAGGTTCATTTCAATACACGGCCCCTGGAGGATCATTAAAAGACACAAACAGAGAGAGACGGATGGAAATCCTGACGCAGCCTTTATCTGCAAAGCAATGACAGGCAACTATCTGGATGAATTAGCACAGGCAAACTGAACCCATATGCCGTGATGTAATCAAATGAAAATCCTACAATAAATTAGAATTATGTTCTTTTGGCACTAAGAAAATATTAAAGGGCCACATTACCCTGTAGCTCATAAAGCATTCCCTTTACTGTCTATCCTTACTTCAGGTAGAAATGACTGATATGTATCTGTCAGTATCTCTTATTACATCTGTATCAAGATAAAAATAATCATTTTGAAAGTGGTGAAAAGTAGTTAGTATAAAACTTTTCATGACTTTTTAAAGGCCTGCAGAAACTAATTTATAGGGCAGGTACATCTGTGCTCTGGTGAGTTTTTAGAGGCGAAGGTTACGAAAGTAAGCTAATCATGACACTTATCAGTAAGGTTTGAATGATGTGAACACTAGCTCTGGCTAAGACAAAGTTAGGTGTGCCAAGTTTGAAAATAACTGAAAGAGTTAGATCTGATTTTTAGAGTGGGGTTGTATGTATACTCCAGTGTTCTGCAAAATTACTGCTTTTGTGAATGGAGTCTGGTGGCTTTTGGTTCCCTGTCTGAAAGGGCTGTGGAGCAAAGCGAGGTTAAGTGGCTCTGGACAGGAGCAGCAGAAAAACATACATTAGCTAAACAAAACAGACCCACCTAAAAAAATGATCAGTTTAAGTGTACTCTATATTATTAATATTGAATACTAATATAATATAAATATTATGAATATTTACACAGCTTTACCTCACCATCAGGCAGCCCTTGTATCACTGTCTTCACAGCCACCAAACCCCAGTCACAAAAACAGTAATTTTACCTCACAGGACACGGGAGTTGCTGGTCTACCACTGCATTAACCAGTTAGTTTGTATTATTGTGTGACTTTTGTAGCCACAATAACATAACCACACAGCAGTACATTGCTTAGCTTCTGTGTCAGTACTCTTGTGTTTTGATTTTCCAAACTGGGAGCATGCTGACTGCCATCTATGTTACTGTATGTAACGTGAATACACTGACTATAAGGATGTACATTATATATACTGTATATGTGACAATGTCATCATGCAGAAACCTAGTGTATGCCAGGTTACATGGGAAAACTTTGTAGAGGGGCTTGAAGGGTAACTTGCATTTTGATGCTAAAACACTCGCAAGTTAAACAAATTTGAATATTCAGATTAAAATACACAACGAATACCACTGGAAAGCTACAGAATGATATAAAAGCCTCAAAAATAAGGGCCCTGCCTTTAACTTAAATTAAGTATTCTCATGCTCGTACCTTCTGGCAGTGAGTTGAGGTACTGTTTCATGAGGCCTTGAACCCTCTCCAGGTAGAGCTGGATCAGCACATTATGAAACTCCGGGCCCTTATCGTCCCACACATAAATGATGTGCTCTAAATATGGGATGGCGAGCTCCTTAAAGCCCTCCTTCAGGAAGTTCAGCACCTTGTCTCTGGGCAAAGTCTCCACCTCTGTCAGATCCTCAGTGAAGATCTGGACAGGAAGAGAGATTTTAAAACCTAGCGGAGAGCTTTGTTCATTGTAAGTGGACATAAAATACAGTTAGACTTTTGATAGAAATATCATTTGTCATTCTGATAACTAAGTTATTTGAATTAAAAAGGTACAAAAAAGAACAAGCGTCTGTAAAGCAATTTCCATCATTCATACAGAAGGAAACAAGTAACTGAACTGTTGTATAACATTTTGTGTAAATCTTTGTGTCCCACCTTCAGGCCATCCTCAGGACAGATCTTCAGCACCCAGGGAGAAAACTCAAAGATTATTCCCAAATTCTCCACTCCTGTGTTTGTATGTGTGGGGATTACAAGAGATAAGTGAGGTTAAATTCATCAGGGAAGCTCAGAGGAAAACAAGTAAAGATGGAGACACGGCAGACAGATACAGATACATAGCAACCGTCAGTTATACTGTACATAGCAATCGTCTGTTATACTGCACATAGCAACCATCTGTTATACATCCTACATAGCGACCATCTGTTATACATAACAACTGGCTGTTATACTGTACACATCAACTGTCTGTTATACATAGCAATAATCAATTATACTGTACATAGGAACTGTCTGTTATACTGTACATAGCAACTGCCTGTTTTACTTAGCAACAATCTGTTATACTGTACATAGCAACCATCTGTTATACATAGCAACCGTCAGTTACACATAGCAACCAACTGTTATACTGTACATAGCAACCGTCTGTTATACTGTACATAGCATAACAATCATCTGTTACACTGTATATAGCAACTGTAAATAAGCCTGTAAATGAGCCTGCTAAAACCGTTATTAAAAACTAACGCGTTATTATTGCATTAACTATGACAGCCCTAGCATAAATATGGCACTAGATCCAAACTGGAATAAAAGAAATAGAATAAGTAATATTCCAAAATCTAACAAGCAACTTGGTGTTGTTTGCGACCCAGTGTCACCCACATGTTGCGAACATATTTGTGGTTTGTTTGCACTGTTTTTCCAAAACCATCATTCCAGTTATAATGGCTTTCTTTGGTCATTTGTTTGTAGTTGGTAGACAGTAGAAACATTCTGCTGTACAATGCTTCACTACCATTAAGAAACTGAACCACTGCCAAGGAGGTTGAAAGCCTCCACACAGCTTTTTGTTTTGCCACTGGGTTTTACTTCACAGGCAATTTATTGGATTGTTCTTGAGTTTAAACACATTGAAAAGCTGATGAGACAAAAACCAAAAATCACTGGTTACAAAGTAAATACTGACACATGGTACAAAAGCCCCTCATTTAGTCAGTGCCAGACAGATGAAAGACTGCAGACCATGATGTGACAAAATGCAGACCATCCATTCATCCAATATCCACAATTAATCAGGATGAAAGTTTTCTCAGAGCCTTTACCAAAATCACCCCAACAAATTAAAATATGTAGCAGAGATGACAGCTGTGACACACTTAAGTTAAAACAGACGTGAGTTGTTGATCCTTACCCAGTCTTTGGAGGTACTGTACTGTTCGCTCATGGCCCTTCAGAGGAGAGTTGGCCTTGGTGGACTGGTCCAGCAGCACCTGCAGGGCTGCGAGAGGGCAAACAGAGTGATGAGGAACGACAGGGAGGTGAGCGAGAGGGGCGCAAGAGCAAAGGTGAGATTAGACTGAGTGATGGAAAGTAGCAAGATATCATCTATTCGGTGGTGTGCACTGCATTACTTAACAGAAATTGGATGAATGTTAATCGGTGGACGAGAGCAGCTGGTTTGAATTGAAGGGGGGGGGGGGGGGGCAGACTCGAGCAGCATGACATCAGAAGCACAAATTGCAGCAGATCGATTAAAACCAGCCGCGCTCACAGTGAAAACACCCCCAAATCTGCCAGAAAGCAAATAACTTTACGACAGCTCTGAGCTACAAGGACGACCAGTCGGCCGCATGTAGGAAACCTCCTCCAAGATAAACTGTGTAGCCTGACAGAACTGATCCACGCTGCACCCACAGTGCAGCTTTGTTACTAGGACATAACTGGTACCTATTGAGTTTAAACATGATGGATCAATTCAGTGCACAACGGCTCTTCTATTTGAACTGGGATGTACGGAGGAGGCCGCTGACAAAGGCCGATGTAGGTCTGGCATCATGTGACCCGTCATTAAATCCTGAACCCCAAACTTAACATCCAATTTGAAAGTGAAATTGAGAACAGATGCTTCATTGTTGTGTGTTTAGTTGTCATGCTGCAACAGATGAACCACATTTTAACAAATAAAACTGAACTGTGATATCAGTCATTATCCAACTGATTGACTTATCTATTGCCTGATGACTTTCCCACTTTTAAAATAAAATGTTTTATCACATCGGACATTACATTAGAAAGTTAACACAGTGAGTTTTCCCTTTGAAACAAAATGCAGCTCTAACTGCAGCAATACCACTCAGTACAACTACTCTACACATAAAAGTACTACTTCCAAAATCTGAATTAAAGGGACAGTGTGTAGGACCTGGCGGCATTTACTGGTGTGGTTGCAGATGGCAAACACACCACTAATCGGCAACTCCTCTGCTCACTCCTTCCTGTGGTAACGTGAGTCACTGAGTGCAAAACCACGGTAACGCCATACGCCTCGCTCAGAGGCCAATCTAAGCTAACGACAACACAATGATTCTTAATTTCAGGTGATTATACACTAATGAACACATAGTAATTAATATTATATTATTATATTAATGTGACACACTGTCCCTTTAAGTAAAGGTACAAAGGTATGTATACAAGGAGCAAAATGTGTGCCAGTTAAAGTGAATAGGATTAATTGAGAGTACCATTACTGAAGCATTAACATGTATGGAGCATTTAAATCACTAAACTTTCAATAATTTTAGCTACTTTATACATTGTTGGGTAATTTACTATATAATGAGTCATTTTGTGTAAATTGATCATAATTTTATATGTAAAATCCTAATTTGAGTCATGTTTATAAACTTTCCATCAGTGACCATTTCATTTATACTTAATTCAACATTCTGATGTAAAGAGACAAGACCCCCTTTAACCAGGACGTTAAGATTCATACAAAGAAACATGCGCTTTCTATCTAGTATGGTACATACTAAAGGTGTTGTGACACTGATTTGACATTTCCCTAAACACTTCATGTACAAATCATGGGTCAAGTTTTGATTCTTGAGTGAAACAACATTGTGAATTTGTTAGAAAACACAAGTATACCACAGGTGATATTTCTTTTCTCACATGCTGAATAAGATCTGATTTATATGGGTGTATTTTGTTGAAGTTTACCAGGTTGGTCATCTTGGCTCTGTGTTGAAATGAGGTCAGTGCACATTTCTTTAGAATAATCACAGATTTCACTCAAATGAAAGCGAGAGAGAGGAAGAGTTACTATAGTTAAACAGAGCTTAACTCATACTGCAGGCTTATCCTCTTAATTCATGTTCTTGTTCCTCACCGTCATCTTTTTTTAATACGAGCTGTGCCTTCTGCTTGCTTATGCAGCTAAAATGGCTGTTACCCATTCATGCAGAAAAAGCATATTTGAACTTGCACTTGAACTCAACAGAGTGAAATCTCTGACAGATTTCCAGGAAAGTTACAACAGCTGAAAGAGGTTGAATAAATCCCCCACCATTTCAAATGAATTATAACACCCCCAAATCAAAACTGTCCTCTTCAAGTAACACAGATCATTTCTTTTGTTTGACTCAAGAAAATGTGCAAATATGACCCAAATATTTCGATTAGCATTAAATAAAAACATGTGATCTTAAACAGTTTTTACTATTTTTTTCTCATTTTTTAAAAATCTGACCTGCTGATTCAGATTTTCTTTCTTTCTAAGAACTATATTTTACAACATATTTTACATACAACAAACATTTCTTCCATGGAAAATGCATATTCAATTGACTGTTTATGATAAAACTTTGCCTATTATATAACTTAAATTTTCTTCAAGACTGCACCATGTTACAGGACTGTCTTGTTGTCAGAACCTTGTTTTGAAGGTTGTTCCTTGGCTTATTTTGTTATTACAGGTGTTACAAACTGCTGATCACGTTGAACACTAACAACATGATGTATGTGTGTGTGGCTGTACTGTGTGCTCCAGCTGCTACAGTATGTGTGTCTGTGCCGCTACATGTGGCCGGTAAAAAAAATCAGACTAAATGTTTGGTCATCGGTCAGGACCAGTAGGCTGATAACCGGTTAGTTTGTGGCAGACCGATCGGTGCATTTCTAACTAACATCTTTAGATTTGTTGCAACTCACTGCAGAGTCAACAATGAAAAGAGTAAAGACTGAAAAATTACAAAACCACAAATGTAATTATATGGACAACATGTTGATTCATTGTCAAATCTCCCAAATACACAGTTGTGAATTTAGGTTGCAAGGTGTTTGACTTGACAGAGGTCACACTGGGAAGCTCAGATTCCCATAATTATATAGCTCATTTCAGCACAGATGGCTGACCTGAAGGCAGAGCCTTACCTTTCTGGTGCAGGCCCTTCTTCTCATAGAGAATAATGAGCTCGCTGTACTTATGGGCCTTCTTCAGGACGTACTCGCTCTCCTCGATGTGGCAGTGGTTGTTTTCCAGACGAAGGAGGGGGGACACCAGGGCCACGTTTGTCTAAATAGGGGGGAGGGGATTAGAGCAGATTATAAAACATGAGCAACACACCTTTCCAAACTTTAATCCACTCAGCCCTTTAAATCTCAGATTGTGTTTCACCCAAAAAATTCAGGGGCGGGTGACCTCACTGATTAGTTCATATTCTCTGCTTCACAGTGTGTTTGGCATTTAAATAATGTGGTGCAGGTGTTGGCACTCCAAAGGAGCTCCTGTCACTCAAATGGTGCCTCCAAATGGAAGCACCTGGTGGCATTTTCCCTAGACGCCACACGGATTGGCTCCTCTAAACGTTTAAGATCGTCAAAATAGACTTTGAAGACTATTTTGCTCCTCACACAAAATTGAACCATCCTGTGGAGAAACTGTGGAGGCTCCGTATAGCTGTGATCTCATTCCACAAGTTACTTTCTTATCATGGATGAGGTTTGAAACAGGGATTGGCTGGTAAATCAAAGGTTTACTCCGTTGTCCAGGCACTTACCTCCCTGAATCAAACACCAGCGCCACATTACTGCAGCTACTACACCTTGATGACACTAATTCTTGCTTCAAAGTAAATCTGCTAACAAGCTGCCTAACACAGAACCCATTTGGCTTCGTGTGAGGTAAAGTTAACTGCCTGCCTTTGCTGCCAATTTCTGCGAGTGTTTGGCAATACTTCCTTGTGATATACTATTTTCCACCAGTTGGATGGTGAAGACTGCCAAGTTCATTAGAGCTGAAAATACTTTATCATGAAATACAAACTAGAGGTGAAACGATTCCTCGAGTAACTCAATATGTATAATCACTGATGCAAAGTTTTTGCACTGAAGCTTTGTTTGTGCCCACATGATTTGGTCAGTTTGGATGACTTGCACAGCCACAGTCTGCAGCTCTGGGATCAGAATCCACCAGAATCCCTAAATATTAATTAATTAATAACAGTTTTGAATTAACATGTCACCACAGTTTGATCAGTTAAAGTTATAGTACCGCTATAGCAGTATCCCATAACATGTGTAGTTTTAATTTACATTTTTTCCAGAAAATGTTTTATTTATTATTTAGTTATTTTATTTATACTATTGTATGCAATATATATTTTTTTAATTTAAAAAAAAAACAATTAGCTGTTATTTTCAATTTTGTTTATTTACTACATAAGGGATGATGTACAGTAAGCCAGTCATATTTGTGAAATAAACCCAAACACAAAGTGGAGGGGTCTTGCATCGACCTGCATGACCCACTAGCTGTACATTATCCCGCTTATTACACAACTACTTACTTAAAAAAATAAATAATGTGACACAAATGCACAGCAGCAGTCTGTTACATATGGTAAAAGGCTGCTATGAAGAAATAACAGAGAGCAGAATGGCGTGATTAACCAATCAGAATGAATAACTAAAACAATCGATAACAGCAGCCTTAGAACTTGGAGGGAACCAAAGTTCTACTTTTACTTAAATTACTTTAAGTAAAAAGAACAGTAGTATTATCAGCAAAATGTACTTAGAACAGGAAAAGACTAATTGAAATGATTATATTTTTTATTTACAGATGTGATGACCCATATGCAGCATTTCAACTGCTAAAATTTTAGCTAACTAGCTTAGCTACTTTATGTATTATTTAATACAATCTTCATTTTTCTACAAAAGAAACCAATTAGTTGTTCATCTTAAGAGATCTGATTTATTTTCTCTTTTGTATATTTACCATATAATAATATGTATTTCTTGTATTGTATTAATGTATTTCTTATCTGATTCATTGATAGAATTATTACTATATTATTACTATATTATTATAAGTAGTCTGTAGAATACTTGATTACTAAAATACTCAATAGCTGCAGCGCTAATATAAATATTTAAATTAGGTTCATTGCAGACTTTTGATTATTGATCAAAAAGTATTACAACATTCATGAGTGGCATTAAGGGAAAGAGAACAATAAAAATAAGTCTGTTTAAAAAATTATTCTAATGAAATGTGTTTCATTTAAAAATTTAAACTCCACTGTATGAGGATAATGTGATACCTACTGACAAAATGACAGCATGATAAATGAACTTTTTAGAGGACAGCAGATCTGTAAGGAGCAACATACTGTTCAGAGTTTATTCTGTGTATTCTGCAAGATATTTAATTATTAATATCATGAAGTAATCATTGTTCAGAAGGGGCAGTTTGTAATGATATGTCTCATTTTTTTTTAAGAAAGAAGGGGAAGATAGTCTGGGCCTTACATGCAGGTAACATTTCAGCAGGGTGGTGTCGATGATCTGCAGGAGTTTTTTGCGGCTTTTAATAGTAGGCGTGCCCTCCATGAGCGGAGACGTTGTAGACGGGTCAGAGTCATTCAGCTGTTTCACAAGGTGGCTGCGTTTCTGTGGGGACAGATGACAAAAGATTATTAATATTGTACCTCCTTTGATTTTCATGCTTTTGTTACTGTATGTTCTGAATTATCCTGTAAATAGAGCCCAATTCTGACAAAATGTGTCACTTCCATCTTGGATTTATACATCATAAGCCCACGCATGATAAACAAGAAGGGAATCCAGGCAATCCACAATCTTAGAACAACTGACAACAAGGAAGGAAATATTAAAAATACTTTATTGACTGCTGGTCCTTTCCAGGACATTTAACAGACAATGCAGGGGTCTGTTTGTTAAATGCCCTAATGAAGACCTCTACAGGCTTGTTAATATTTCCTTCCTCGATTGCCTGGATTACCTTCCTGTTTACCCTGTTTGTTTCCCTGTTTTTTGATTTATTGGTGCCTTCAAATGGGGTCGTGTTTACCATGTTCACGAGTTGAGTCCATATGAACGCCCCCCTCATTTCAGTTTCTGAAAGCTCTGAGTTCACGACTTTTGTGAAACGGAGGCGCCCATGGAAGTTCACTTTTCAGTGCATAATAAGTTAATATATTGTACTTTTAGTTACATGTTGTTTTATCTTGGTAATTTTATATGTCTGAGGAAAATGTTGATATTCTCAACGACCTGATCTGTCTCCTCTGTCATTATGTCTTTGCACTTCCATAATATTACTCACTTGCTGAATTTTTAGCTTCTGTGGCTTCTAGACTCAGACAGTAACGTTAATATTGCCGTTGCTTAGCAGTGGTGTTCTTCACGACTTAACCACTTGAACAGCGTGCATATCATGAACGTCACTTCCCACCTCGTAAACACGGTAAACACGACCCCATTTGAAGGCACCATATGGTTGCGTACACAGAGCAACCAGTTATCTCTCTCTGTCGTTTCATAAACACACACACACACACACACACACACACACACACACACACACACACACACACACACACACACCTGCGTGAGGTAATCGATGAGAGCCAGATGAGCCTTCTCCAGCTCGGCCCCGGACAGAGTAGGCAGTGGGTTGGGATAGTGCAGCTGTTTGCGGTAGTCTGACGGAAGCAGGTCTGGGTACAGCCCAATCACATGTGTGGGATCTGCAAGAGGGGAATTTGTTGCACCTTATTCCACGTATGATATTTGAGTTTTTTAGTAGCCTTTGATTAATAGGGAAAAGTGATTTGAGGACATACATACAGTTTATAGTACAAAAACAGAGCATATACCATAATAAAACATCTTTAGTTGACCAAACCTAAAATCAAAAGCTCATCAGCACAAGGGAAAGTCTGTCATCACTGAAGAATAAATTCCCACAAACACAAGAGGTGACATCATTACATGTGACTAAAAGGCATCAACATACACAATAAGCAACAGATGTTTAATGAGGTCAGGAGAAGAGAAAGAAACAAGCAGAATAAATGTGATAAAATTATGACCAGATTCACATTGATTAGGCTCCAATACATAAACATGGATCAGGAGAATATAATAGGTGATGTTTATCACACTGGAACAAGTCCGATCACCCCATCAAAGTTTCCAGATGTCTAAGGTACGGGCCTTCATCCTATGTAGTGAACAGCAGGCATGTGTTACAGGATAAAACAAATAAATATTGCAACCTATCTAATTAGATCCAACAGGTTTGGCCTGTACAGAAAGGCATACCTGTGCCCAGTTTGGCAAACACTTGCATGGAGTCATCAAATCGCTTCTGGCAAAACAGATTGAAGGCATAGAGATTCTGGATGTGATGGATCTGCTGCTTCTTATCACCATCTGAATCATCCTTCATCTTCTGGCAGAAAAAAATTAAAGAAAGAAAAGCAGAAAAAAAAATCCATCACACTACAGCAACATGCCTCCAGTTCACTTGTATAATAGTGGCAGTAGTAATAGTAGCTTTCCAAGAATGTGAAACCACATAAAAATGGCATTTTCTATCCTTGAAAATGTCCCTGGAAAGCTAGATAGCTAGATAACGTAAAAATAAAGTATAAAGCCATGAGCATTTTGCTGTTTCAACATATGGCTCCGAATAATTAGATAAGTGATTTTACGGTAGCGTTCCATGCTCTAAGCTAATGCATAGATTGAATCTTGAAGAATGAATAAGGTTAAACAGTGAGGTGCGTGGTTGTGCTGCTCACCGCCAGCTGAAGAGCCAGTTCAAACTGCTTGTCCTGAAGAAGCTGCCGGATCTGGCTGGCTATCGACACGGGTACCAGGCGCCACACAAAGTGGTTGCTGGCAACATACACAATATTTTGCCTGTAAGAGATAAGAGGAGAAAACAAGATTAGAGAGAACAGGTTGGAACAAACGTGTTTTCTTTGTAAAGACGAACTGACATTATCAGTATGAGAGATAGAAACCAGGAGAACTGATGAGAGTGGCATATAACGCATGCTGTTCTTTTAAGGATAGGATGAACTTTATTAAACCCCAAGGGGGAAACTGGTTTGCTATCATAAACAAAGACATACATGATACATCAACAAAGACATTGGCACAATATAATACGTCATCTACACAATAGATAACACAAGGCAGCGTCATTGATGGGGAATATGGGGGTTACTGGTCAATGGCTACCAGTAACTCCCATATTCTGCAAGGTAAATTTACTGTTTTGAGTCTGGTTGCTTTGGTGAGAGCACAGAAAACGGCTTCAGTTCCATCTGAAACATAGACTGTATACCTGTCTCACGACAAGGTAATCCAGCAAAAATATTCTTAATATATTGTACAATTAAACTGATATTGATTTTTTTAGGTGAGCTTTTATGTTGAAGGTGACTAAAATACATTTTGCTGCGGGCCCTGTCCACGGCAGTATATAGCTTTGGTTCTGTGTGGTCTGCTTCTCCAAGGGAGGTGTGCCAACCATCATCTACTGTAGCTAATACACTGACTATGGATAAGAACCTCATACAACCCTGCTTCAAAACATGTGAACTATGATTTTAAAGCAGGCAGTCTTGTAGTAGCCACTGTAGGCTTTCTTTTTTTTTTAAACCACAAATAAACTGCAGTATTGCACCACATTGCTGTCACCATGACAAAAAATCTGCTCATTTTCTATGTGAACGATTTCTTACAGTAATGACATCCTTTTCACATTATAACAAGATGATTTTCAAGTTATTATGACATATTTTCATGTTCAAATTATTCAAGTTTCTGAGAACGTTATCTTATTATAAGAGCAGATCATCTTATCTTGATATATCAAGAAACAAGATAAGTTGCTATGATTGTGGTATGTTGTTATAACAAGACCCTTCTATATGGTAACACAACTCAGTATTCTCATTCACATTCTTTTAGAGGTTCAGCAATGTAGTCAGCATGACGTGAAAGGCTGGACTTGTAGAGAAAAGTCAACAGCTAATGTTCAGAAAATCTGTACTGTAGTTCGGTCATGACTGCATGAGTCCCTTTGCAAGAACAAACTACCAGAAAATCCTATACAGACTACGAGACAAAGAAAGGTCACCGAGGACTGTCTCACCCTGCTGAGGTGATGAAGCGAGGTCTCTGCAGCTCCACACTCTGCACCAGCAGCCTCGGCTCAAAGGTCCGGATCTCCACGTACCGAGGGAGAACCGCTATGATGTACGGAGGCTGGTGCTCTGGGAACAGGTGAAAAGAAGCAAAGCGTGTAAACTTTGTGTGCATGTCAACCAAAACCAAACTGCCACAGGTGGGTCTGTGATATTACACATCTTCTGCAAGTCAACAAATATCTGTGGACTTGCATATAAAAGTTAATAAATTGGTCTGAATCCAGCCGAAATGAATAACACAATACAGCAGGACTAACTAAAGTCTTTTTTAATTTTTTCCTTTATTCAACAGTTGACAGAGAAGAGACAGACAGGAAATGAGGGAGCAGAGAGAAGTGTAACATGCATCAAAGGTCCTCCACTGGAAACGTACCAGGCATGTTGCTGTTACGTGACATGCGACCAGAACGCTCCCACAATTTATTCTGTTGCAGAATGGACATACTGGGGTCATTCCAACACAGAGAAGACAAATGTGCTCCAACTTTTACATTATATTATCTAATCTACCATGTATTACTCGTTTAGTCTATTTACATGTCAGAAAACTGAAATGCCAGAGTCAGAGCAGCCGGGGATCGAACCACCGACCTTCCAATTGGTGGACGATCTGCTCTGCTCTCTGAGCCACACCCCGCTGAATTTCAGCTCTAATAACGACTGTGTGTATTGACGTCCACCCAAACTGAACTCAGTGTCTGGAGAGCAGGTGCCTCGGTTTTGATTATGGGGTGAATTCCTTGGGGCTAATGGGGCAGGAAATCCAGCCAAGACAGGTATGGGACAGATATGTCCACAGGGCAGTCTGCAGCCCTTCTGCTCCAGCCATCTACAGTTAGGCTAGTCAGTTAGATGCATTTCAAACTGACCATCCTCTGCTGACGCATGCATGCCAAAGCCACAATGTTGGCTATATCAAAACAAGGAAATTGCGAACTGTATGAAAACCGCTGCTTAATTTCCCCTTCAAATTGTTCCTTTCTGCAACTGCAACACTTCTATTACAAAGCTCATCAGTAACCCAGACATGTGGCAATGTGGCAAGTTGAAAGAGGGTATCTAAAATGATGCTTCCTCTTCTGACATGTGGAAAACAGCAATACAGTTCAAGTTCAAGTTCCAAGTTGAAGGAAGGACTTTGCACAGGAAAGCTTGAGGAAGAGAAAATCCAGACAGTAGCTGGTCAAACCGGCTCAATCGCTGTGACGAAAATAAACTGTACTGACACAGGCACAGTCTGCACATATATCAGTCAGTGAAATCAAAGAGCAGCATGTCGAACACTTAATACAGATGCAGTAAGAGCTGCATATAACTCAGCAGCTCACGATTAAGAGAAAGGAACCAAACCTTTTTATCA
Source organism: Pterois miles (assembly GCA_947000775.1). NCBI lineage: Eukaryota > Metazoa > Chordata > Actinopteri > Perciformes > Scorpaenidae > Pterois > Pterois miles. Next base: position 3,394,005 of record CAMQGK010000001.1, read on the forward strand.
AATGATGGAAAGTTAACCACAGAAAGACGAAAGACATTAATCTCCAAAGAGCTCCAACTAAAAGATACTTTAGACACTGACTGTGCTTTCTAATTTGTGTGAACCAAAAACCTGCATGTGACCTAGAAAAAGGTAAATTTTACGCCATTCACTGAAGCCAACTGTCATAATTGTGTTCTCAGCAGCAACTTGTCTTCTCCCCGATGTGCCAAAACACTGGAAACCTGTTTGTCCTCTAGCCATTTCCTTGTTTCGTCCTCTGAGGGTTTTTTCCTCTTGCTGGTGCAGAAGGGTATCATGGCCAAACTTTTCAATATTAAGTAGTCTTATAGCAGACAACTAGCCTCAAGCAGGAAGCAATATATGAACAACTTTCTTCTTATTTTTGTTCAAGTCCACGATTTGTTATCACTTCATTCGTAGTACCTGTTTACAGCCTTTTTTGGTGGGCTTGTGCCAGAGTATCTGCACATGACACAACACCTGCCCTCAGTGTTTGGAGAGCATTACCTCTGCTAATAATAAACAATCGGCTACACGCCTCCAATATGTGATCAAGTAGGATTCATAATTCAGGACGCCTGGTGAAAGCAAATTTGGACGGTGAAGATCGTTTGGGTGCATCTTTTGTTGACTTCTCTTGTTTTTTTTTTTCTCTTAAAAGAACATTAAGAGACATTTAGGTGAATGTTACTGCATGATGCCCAATACCTTTTGCAAAATCAATAGATACCTTACTTTTGAGATAAATATACTCTAATAAAATATATCTTTTTATTGAATTGTGACTAAGATGGCTATGTTCTGTTTGTGTAATGCCGTTAATATTTTGAACATTTTGCTGTTTAGTGATATGAAAGCACAACAAAAAAAGCTTATCTGAAAGACTAACCCACATAGAAAGCTGAGGGAGGATGTTTTGGCTCTCGTTACTCAGCATGGGTATCCTTTTGACTTTGCTTTCAGTTGCTGTCGATATCGAATAAGTTAACTCCTCCAGCTTCAAGAGTCATGAATGAATAGAAACAGCGACTTGGACTGGATTAGCTTATTTTCCATATAAGCAGAACCAGTACAACACAACCAAGAAAACCGACATGTGAAACATTGCTAGTATCTTCAGAGTATTAGTTGTTGTGCCTCTTTCTTACCCATTGCTATTGGGATGTCTGTCCAGTTCAGGGCACACTTCTGGGTGCAAACGCCCTCTTCATTCAGCACTACAGTTAAGTCATCCTGGCCAACAGCCACCTTCCCATCAGCCAGTGGGGCAACCAGAGGCTCCAGCTGTTTCCCAGTGGGGAAGAGCTCCTTGATGGAGCCGCGGCCATCCATCTGATTCATAGGAGAGACGGTACGAGTGAGTCAAAGGAACCTATTAACATCTTACAAACTTCATCTGTAAGGTCAAAACTGCTTTGGACAAACAAACAAAGCTGATTAGATGAACAATAACTAATGACCAAGTATTAGTTAATAAGAATAATAATAATAATAATAGGAGAGGAAAATACTATGGAAGAAGCCCAAAACAAAGACAAATTCAAGGACAACAAAACAGAGAGGAACTATTTATAAAACAGCCTATTTCGAAACTTTTCAGAAGTGGTTTAAAAAGATCATTTTAAAGAGAAACTCCTTCCAAACCCTGTCTATGAATCATTCCCTGTAGACTAGCAAAATGTTTGTAGTTTGCCCTTCAGAGAATAAAGATTTAAGCTGCTTCATGACAGAGTCCAACCCAGTCCACAAGGATGCACATGATTCATGAACCACAGAAGGCTGACAACACATTTCCACCAGATCCAGTGACAAAAGGGTATCTCAATGCTTTCCATCCAATCCCTACAGAAAGCAGGAGAAGCAGTCGCACAGTGCATGATGGAGTCTTGTAGCGAGGTGAAAGGATCTGTATTTGCATTAAGTGGAAGACTCTCAACTTCATGGAAATGAGCCTATCCAACACGACACATCTGGCTCACAAAACTTGGGCTAAGTTGTCAAACTAGGCAATGTAGTTCTGAAATGAAACGAGATTCAGCAGTGGCATAGCCTATTTCTCACATCAAATGTTTTCAGAAATAGATTTTGGTGGATTGATTAGATGAAATAACAGAATGTTTATGAGCAGGCTGCCATGTTGTTGCCTGTTTGAAAGGCCGAGCAGAAACCAATCAGAAACCAGTCGGGTGCATTCAACGATTGGGAACATCACCGCTTGAACAGCTAGTTCAGTGGAGCAGCATACCCCCTAGTGTCCTCGCCGGACATGGTAGTGACTTGTGGTATTTTTTTGCAAAATTTGGGACAGTTTCGAACAAACGGAGCAAAAAGATGGACAGTCGAGAAGTGAATTATGCTGCACAAGCCATCATTTCTATTAACCTTGCACGAAAACTGGATTATTACGATGTCAAGGGAGAGAATTGCAGGATCGAATGTCACATGAAAATCCCTCGTCAGGCTGCAAGTAATGTGTTTGTGTCCAGCATGCCAGAACATGGTCCAATCAGCACCCTGTGAGGAGCTACTGCAGCGATGGGTGTGACTTAAGTGTGTGTGAGGGAATGGTTCATTTTAAACAACAATCCTAAGGATGTTAGTATAGATGCTGCATCAGAACTGGAGAGTATTTTTACACTGAAAGAAGAGCAAGGTATGGCGATGTTTTCACCTTCAGTTAGATTTGCGTTTGTTAGTTTGATTGACGGATGGTTCATCAAATATCCTCTGGCGGGTCAGGTTTGCTTTCTATGGAGGTTTGGACACTTTAAAAACCTCTCTGACCATTAAGGAACACACTACAAACGTTTTATATATTTCTTATAGAGTATCACTTTAAACTGTAGGTACAGATAAGTAAAGCTGAGTGTAAAAAGCTTCCTTTCCTGTAGCACATACCCGAATGAGGTAATAGTCTCGTTTGAAACCAACACATATGGAGTTTTCACACCAAGCCATGGACTTTGGGATATCTGGTGCACCAAAATCTCCCTGACAGACAAAAAGAAAACATTAAGATGATTTAATGTGTCAACAGGGAAAAAAACCCTTTAATCCTGGATCAGTGCAGTGAGTCACATCTCAAATCTATTTTATTTTACCTGCAGCTCGTGGAACTCTCTGTCCTTCCAGTAATACAGCTGGAGTTTCTTCTTCACTGCGACACACATTCTCAACCTTTCCTCTCCTGAGCTGGTTTGCTGGAAACAAAAGAGACAAAATGTACAATTCATGACCTCAGATCAGGGGAAACTATGACTATAACAGAGAAAAGTGTAAATAAAAGGAAAAGAAATACACTTTTATGACTGTCTTTGAGTGTGCCATAAGACTGCATGGGAATTATACCTGTTTTGTATGTTTTAGCCCATTTACTGTTTTGAATGAACGCTGACACTTTCTAAAACATACAGTCATATAGGCGTCTAAATGTGTTTTCCTGTCTGCAGTGTGAAAATTCAGGTCAAGAAAAGCAAAGAACGTGACCTATTAAATTAATCGGAAAATCAATTCATAAGTTTTAAGAAAACTAAAGAAAGAAAAAAAAAATCTGATTCCAGCTTCTTAAATGTGAATATTTTCTGGTTTCTTAACTTCACTATGACAGTAAACTGAATATCTTTGAGCTGCGGACAAAACAAGACATTTGAGGATGGTATCTTGGGCTTTGGGAAACACTGATCAACATTTTTCAACATTTTCTGACATTTCAAAGACCAAACAACTGATTGATTAATTGAGAAAATAATCAATGGAAATAATTGTTAGAGGCAGTGCTAATGGTGAGCTCAAGCAGTAATATAAATACTGTAATAATATAAACTGTACAGCTTATATTACAGTTGCAGTAAATTGGTCTAGAAATGGTTATGACCCATTCATCTGCCTTTTGTCTTGAACAGTCCAGTAATTTATAGCTGTGTGATTATAGTACTGTACATACTGTACAAGTGAAAAATGGATGGGAAATACGTGAATTGATGTAATGGGAAATACATGAATATGATAGCAGTGCTGTGCAGTAACAGTACTGCAGTCATAGCATCTGTACGAGGGGCCTGGAACTCACCTGCAGATCACAGGTGAAGAGCGTAGCTCCTTTGGCTTTGGACACCACAGTGATCTGCTGGAAGGTCAGGAGGTCATGGACGTGGATGTTGTTCTCTGCAGGAGAAAAAAGATAAATCTTAAGGAGACTGAGGATGAATGCTATGCACTGACACAAAAGATTGCTGTTTCAAGGCTGAAATGGTAATGAAGATCTTTTTAAATTAAATATACATACATATTAGGGAGAGAAACTTACCAAGAAGACTGACAAGAATTTTGTACTGTGAGACAACGTAAAGCTGTAGACAGAGAAAGAAACCCAAATTAAAGGAGGTCTGAACCAAATGAATTCAACATCAACCAGACATGCGTGTCAAGCTTCACAGTATATTACACCTGGACTGTGAATACACTCAAGCTTGGTTGTTTAACCAACTTCTCCTGTATGATTTTACCACCACCTGTAAGCATGATAAGTCTTAAATATACTCTTCAATTTGAAGGTTGATCTGAGCCACAACAATCATGTGATCATGGTACATTTTACGATTGATTTTAAGATTTGTTTACCAAATCATTCAATAGGCTAGCTCCAACCTATCAATGCGACCTTTTACAAATACATTGCATCAAGGTCTCTCAGGTCAGCTGACCAGCTCCTTGTTGTGCCTAGATCAAGGCTGATTCACAAGGGGAGACAAGGCTTTTGCAGCTACAGCCCCCAAACTCTGGAACGATTTGCCACTGCATGTTACGCTGGACCCTACACTGCCTGTTTTTAAATCCCACCTTAAAACATATTTTTATCCTCTAGCTTTGAACTCACTGTGAGAGTTGCCTTTATATATCATTGTTCTTTGTCTTTTATGTTTCTACAGTGTGGCTCTTATGGTTTTTGCTATAATTTGATTGTACAGCACTTTAGTCAACTGTTGTTTTTAAATGTGCTTTACAAATAAAGTTGAACTGGAGTAATCTTTGGTATTCTAAGTTGGTCTTGAGATGGGGGGCTTCCCTCATTCAGGCCAAGATATGGAGTGAAGTGAGGCTTATGTTTACTAGCAGAAAGTCATGTTTTTTATAATGACAGGCAATACAGTACGGAGTCCTAGAAAATCTGGAAGTATTTAAGTTGTGACACGCTCACCAGACTTCAAATGTTTTTTTGTGTATGCAGAAATGATTGAAAACCTCATCATGCAGTTTTATCTACCTGCTGAATCTTCTTTGAGAAGTTCTTATTGGATTTTTCCAGTGTCACCTCAAACCGATTGGTGCCTAAAATAAAAAGAGACACCAGAAATGACTCAGGTAGACAATAGTAAGTTGAGAAGGTCTTAAAATAGACAGGGAATCAGGTGCATCACAGGACTCCTTGTGCTCTTCCTACCTGCATCCTTCTTTATTCGGTAGAGGAGGAGATGCCCTGGCTTTGTTCCCACAAGCAGCCAGTCCTCTGTGGGAAGAAATACTAAAGAGTCAGCTCAAAGGATGCTGTCAGTCAATTCAGACATGTTATATTATTAAACAGAAACATTTTCATCATTTCACCGGAGACTGCAGGTCAATAAACGCCCAGAGAGACCACTTCAATGTCAAAGAATATATGAGTAGCAGTGGGGATACATAAAGTGTCTACAACTTACCCCAGGCCGCAAGACAGTCGATCTGAAGAGGGAGCTTCTCCAAAATAGGCACTGGTTCATACGCGTCATGCATCTTGAAGCTGTATTTGTGATTCACTTACAGACCGCTCTGATGGATCGATCCCACACGGAGTTGACGCCTGTCGGGACAACAGTTGACTGACTGACCGCTGATTAGTCCGTCACGGTGGTACGCCTTTACGTGTCGCCATTAACCGACTGAGCAGTTTCAAGTGTATTGACAGGAAATGAGGAAAGACTTCTGTTACGCTATGCAGTTTGGTTCGTTAGCCTGCTAGCTCCCGACCAAAACAACAGCTGATCGTTAGCCTCCTAGCTTAGAAGTTAGCAAGCAACGGCTACTGCTCCTAAACATTGTTCCCTCTCACTCCATACCCACCGAAACCCGAACAAAGGCAGTCCGTTACTTTGACGTCAAACACGTTCGTTAACTTAACGCAAGTATTAAACGCTGTATTAACCGCTGCGGTTAGTTTACGTTAGCCAAGTTAGCTTCTTGCTAGCTACTTCCTCAGTAGTCTTTGGGTTGTATTGACGACGGCTGCGCGAGGGAATAGGGGTTTGACAGGCACGTGACAGAAGTGAGCGCACTCACGAGGAACGTATTAAAGGTGTAGTGGCGACTTTTGTATTCTTGGCGAAATAGTGCCTTGAAACTCTCGCGAGATTTCGTCGTGCAGCTGTGTAAAAACTAGTTTATCTCGTCGAAAACAGTATCGAAAATAAAAAAAACTAAATACTTTTTTTAAGGGGAATAATTAAAAAGGGAAAAAAAAACAAATTAGTAAATATATAAATATTAAAATAGTAATTTGAAAATTAAAATATTTTTCTTATTTTCTCTACATTCTGTAACATTAAAAATAAAATGAATATATAATAATATAATAAAAATGCTACAGCAATAATACAATTGGATATCATTTACTTCTTTTTGATTACTATAACATAAAATTTTTATTTTTAATGGAAGGAAAACAAGTAGAAATGTCCAGTTGTTTCATTATTTCTGGCATAACAATACTGTATACTCACAGATGTTGATTTATCAAGGTTATTATACGTTTGCTTTGTTTTTTAAAAATGAATTATTATTATTATTAATTATTTTAAGACAGCATTGATGCACATAAAAGAAGCCCAGAATATTTATCAAAAACACTTTCTCCAATTCCCGATTTGACTTCATTCTTTTTAATTTAATTGTTTGATTTAGTATTATTTCAGTAAAAGCGTATTCTAAATGTTGTACTGTGGTTCCTTCTGTAAATTACACAATATGTTTAGTAATAGGTACTTGTATATTAAAAATAAAAATGTCCTAAATGCACAAAAACACTGACATTGTAACCGTGTTTCAATATAAATTTTATTCGCAGGACATATGCATAAAGCCATACAATATCATCAGCTTCACAATACAATGCAGACTCAGAAACTGGGCTTTAGTGTCTCTATAAAATAAAATATCCTCAACAAGACCTGGACAAATATTTAAAAAAGAAGAAAGAAACATAAATTAAGTAATTTAGAAGATCCACAGATACTGCAGTAGATTGCACAAGGACGGGGATATAATTTTGCCACATATGGCAAGATTATTTGCAGTGTGAACAGGATAAGCTCAAAGGAATCTGTAATTGCAGTGAAATGAAAATTATTCATTTAGCGTGTAGAGAATATTATTTTTTTTAAAACTACCCTGTGAGGACTTAAACAAAACTTTGGCCCAGTTAGTGGAGGGGGAGTGAGAAAGGATTACATAAATACAGTAAATCACATGTATATTTGAATTTAGGCCCACATCACATCCATGAGGCTTATCAACTTATTCTGATTGGGTAGCCAAAAAATGTTTCACTCTGGTGATGTGAAGTGGACTTAAATCATTGTGAAAAGCTACAAAATGTTAATTTTTATAGAGATGAAAATAGACATCCTTAACTCTAGACTCCACTACTTTGCTTGAAAACAGGTCTGGATTTTTTTTTTAAATAAGAGTCATACATTTCCACCTCACTGAGGACCAAGCAGTCTTTCATTTGTCAGTAAAAGCTTGAAAATCACCAATGACCAAGGGGGTCATTACATTCTCCCAGCCCAGAAAACTTCCCGTTAACACAATAATCCCCCCAAAACACTAATGTAGCACGTTTTATCCTGACAACTGTGATATGCTTCAAGTATCAAGAGTCACTGATGCAGCCGTGTTTACATGGAGTAACAGTAAGTTGTTTATTTCTATGTTTAGGATTACCCAGTTAGCCAGACAAATTGTTATTCAGTCATAAGACAAACATATAGGCCTTTTAAAATTTGACAACATAAACCTTTTAAATGGGCCCCTTTGCATTTCCTGTTGCAATGTTTGTTAGTGCAGTAGCTGACAGGAAGTAAACTTGGAACAAAGCTGTTGCTCTAACAACAGAATGGCAATAAGGTCTACATTATTTAAAAACTATGGGTGTCAGTCAATTAAAATATTTAATCACGAGTAACCATGATTGTCCATGATTAATCACGACTAATCACGAAAATTTATTTCACATTTATCTCTTCAAAATGTGCCTTAAAGGAAGATTTGTCAAGTCTCATCAACATTGAGTGGGCAAATGTGCTGCTTTGTGCAAATGTATGTAAATATCTATTATTGTACTACATTTAGCATAAAAAAAAATCTCAAATCATAACATGGCAAACTGCAGTCCAACAGACAATAACAGCTGTCATTGTGTCGGTGAGCTGACTTAACTATGACTTGATCCAGACTGCATGTGATTATCATAAAGTGGGCATGTCTGTAAAGGGGAGACTGGTGGGTACCCAGAGAACCCATTTACATCCACATATCTGGAGGTCAGAGGTCAATGGACCCCTTTGAAGCTGGCCATGAGATTTTCCTCTCCATATTTTAGCACAGGTTTGGCGCTTTATGTAACCTCTTTCATAATGAGCTACTGTGACTAGCTTTAAGACTGAGCCTGCTACAACCTCTAGAAGATCAACTGTGTTAATGTGTTAAAGAAATTAGTGGCATAAAACGAATTTGCGTTAACAAGTTATTATTGTGTTAACTTTGACTTTTATCTGGCTACATAATTAATCTCACCAAAAAACTGCCTGCTCATTCAAATATTAAGTGACCCATTATTTATGTAACGCAATAAAACACCTGCTGAACACAGCATTTTGTTTACATTTACCGGTAGTTGAAGATAACCTTTACTTCAAGTGTCTGATGCAGTGTTGACTTTAATATAATATTATGAGCAAAAATTGGCATTTTCAGCATGTGTTTTTGCTTCCATTTGTACAGTCATCCCTAGCAACAGGATGGCAATGAAAAGGTCTACATCATTAGAAGAAATGAGCTCAGGAAATCTCCACTGATTAGGTAAAAGCATTAAAACATTGTTTTTCATTATCTGGCTAAATGGTTAATCATACCATACAGTTACCCGCTTGTGTGACCCATGTGTAACATAATAAAACACCTGCTGAAAAGAGACATTTCTTTTTTTTTTACATTTAGTTGAAGATAACCTAAATTTCAAGTGTCCAACACTGTGTTGACTTAAATATAATATTATTATGCACAATAACTTCCTGTTTTCAGAATGTCTTAACCTCCATTCGCCCAATCATCTGATTTCTTGGCTGAGACAACTGCCAAATCATAACCATGATTTGTACCTGAACCCTATCTTAAGACCAGTCCTCGCAGTGCCACAAATTTAACCAATCAGTTTGAAGCGGGTGGGGAGACTTCTCTCTCAAATGTTAAATATTGTATTAGTCTAAAACCATAAGACATGATTTTGATAAATATTCTATTTTGTGTACAATGTCCAGTTTCTGCCTGATTTGTCCATTTTCAGGACACTGGAGAAACATCTTTGAAACGAATAAAAATATTTATCAAAGCGCTCTGGTGTGTTATTGCTTCAGTTTCAGCCCATCCCAGAATGCTGATCGTGACAGTAAAAGCCAAACCATCTAACTACGGGTTGCACAGTACTGCCTTGATATAAACACACTATTGTTGCTTCTTTGAGCCTATTACAGTGTTACACAATAGCTGTGAAACAAAATTAAAGTGTCTGGAGGGAACAGTTGGCTTTGCCCACATTTTTTTGGTAATCAGATCACTCAGAACGCATTCATTGCTGCCTCAGTGAAATTGCTTTCTTTTTCATCCTCACATCATCTTCTTGCATTTATTTCTACTCCATTTTGGATCTCTCCATCTTGGTTTTCAGGATTTCCTGGATAAAGAGAACACAGATTAATACATGTGCATTAATGTGACTGTGGAATGGTAAAGGTCATCACCAGGAGCATTTTAATAGACAAAAATGTGACTGCAAATCATGGGACTAGCAGAGGGAAAGGAAAAGCACCCTTTACCTCTTCCTCATCCAGCATTACAGGGAGAGCTCTGTATTGAGATGGGAGAAAACAGAGAAGGAGAACAGAAGAAGAAGAAGAAGAGAGAGTCAGTGAATGCATTCATACAGTCCAGGCCTGGGTCAAACAGCATTTTAAGATACTCTTCCTAGCTTCTTTGTGCTTCTAAAGTGTTGCTATTTGAGAGTTAACAGGATATATTTCAAGTCTGAGCTGTCCTTGATCAGGTACTTTAAGCTGCATCAACACACTTACATAAGCTGAGACAGTATGACATTAAGAAGGATTACTGTTTTAAGCTGAAAACTTTTTAACCACAAATTCCAGGTAGCACAATACTGTCTGTTTTTAGCAAAACACTGTGATGTTAAAATTTAAATTAGCTTTACTTACACATCAGCAACAGTTGTAGGAATGTTCTCCTCAACCCATTTTAGGTCTTCATCCTGAGCAGAGATTAGAAATATCAAATGATAGTGTTTAGTAATATACAATGATTGAAGGGTTAAGAAATACAAAATGATAAGAGTTGTTCTGACATCGATACTGGAAATGATACAACCTAAAATGCTGGATCGGGTTTTGGTGAGTACACAAGTCTATGCACCTATATCACATTATCATAATCATTTATTCTCCACAGGAACAACAACAAATGCTACTTGCTACCCCATCGGTACATGCTGCCCAATCAGTGTTGACTGATCAGACTACCAGTTCCGAGACCAAAGACAACTTAAAACCCACCCAGCAGTATAGAAAGCTTCATATCTGCATCAAATAACCTAAGATAAAATGTTAGATACATAGGCAATTGCAACCCACAGTGCAGTCAGACAATCAAATACACAACATCCCATGTCAATGTCAATGATGATGACATATGAAGTTATATGACTGAGTGGACAACGTTTACTGATTTTAGTATAAAATAAAAATAACAGTTGGTAATATTGTTTTCATCATATTTCAAAATCCCACCAAATGATGACAAAAGCTGCGTATATTACATCTCCCAGGCCAAAACTACCTCTCCCAGCTAAACTTTATCAAAAGTTGCCCATTCTGGCACCCGATCTGGCAACGCTGTGCCAGATCCATACTGCACGTGTGCCACTCTCTCAACAGAGATGAGAAAGAAGTGAGACAGCTAAAAAAAACGCTCACTACGCCCGAAATGAAAGTTGCTTGCTAGTCATCTCACTTCTTTCTCATCTCTGTTGAGAGAGTTGCACATGCTCAGTACCAATCAGGCACGTGCTAGCGAAGAGTGTAACTTCATCCAGAGCTAGCAAAACATATGCAGTTTGGCAATATTTTACACCTGAAAATCTGTCAAACTAGACACTAAAACAAAGTACCATGGTATTCCTACTCTGTATGTATTTGTTCATGTTTTACAAGGGGTTTAACCTGAGCCAGGTCACACAATAATGGCAGCAATCACACCCATACAAGGTTAGTAGTATACAACAAAAATGATAAAAAAAAAAAGTAATAATATATATAAATACTTTTGTTTTTAATGCAGTGGTATCTGATTAGAACTCGGTATCGATCGATACACAAGTTCAGGTATTGGAATCGTCATCAGGAAGGAAAGAATGATACTGGAGCGTCTCTACAAAATGATTAACTTATGGATGAAAAATCAATAACTGGATAAGAGGAGAGAAATGTTGACAGAAGAATGTAAACCCACCTCTTTACTCAACAGTTTCTGGGAGCCATTAGAGTCAGGCTTTGAGCCTCTCATCTTCATTCCTTCTAAACAAAAAAAAAAAAAGAAATGAAATCACATAGAAGTCCATTGTCCAATAATATGATTAGAACATAACTAGGCTGTTGAAATGCCCAGTCATACTTTTATAAGATTATAAGACTATTTTTAAATGAACAGATTTAGATCACGGCCTCAGTAGCACCGAGTTGCACAACACAAAGCCTCAGTTGACTTGACAGAGTTGTCTTTATAGGATCTGAGCAGACCTAGATTATTTGCAGATGAGTGGATTTGTCACTGACTACAAAAATGCATAGAAGCTCTGCAGTTGCGACACAAATCTACTGGAAAACATCGCTGGCACGATCAAAGAGGTCCATCGGAACAGAACAGCAAAAGTGTTTCCACATTTAGTGTGTTGATGTGACAAACATCCCTGCAGCCCTCATGGCCCTGGGATCTACAATAAACTATTCAAGAACTGAGCTGCAGATCAAAAAGCATCCAGGCAGTTCCCTGAAATAAACCCGGCTTTTGGCCTCAGGCAGCTCGAAAGTAAATATTAGCTCTATTAATGCTTTTATTAGATACTTAACATGCATATTAAATGTGTTTACAAGAGCACAATACTGGTTAGCAGGCTGGATGGTGTTGCTTCATACGTAGCAAGCACTGAAAAAGGGGATCACTCCTACGTCAACAACAGCACAAGAAACAGGGTGTCCTGGCTGTTAGATTATGAATCCTGCTATGGTGAATGCATGACCCGTCCTACTCTGCCTCTGATTGGCTAGGACTTGTTGCCTTAATTGTAGACATGAGGAGAGAGATTAGTTAGGGTGCCTTGATGCCTTCACAATTGCAGGATTTGTAAAATCAAGTCTTGGTTGTCTTGGTTCTTGTCCCCATGTCTGCAGTCTGTTTCTACACTCTTATGTTTTGAGGTTATTAAAGATACAGTATGCAGGATTCAGTGGCATCTAGTGGTGTGGTTGCAGATTACAACCAGCTGAGTTCCCCTCTGCTTACTCCTCCCGTTCCAAGACTGCAGTAACATGAGCCACCAAGAGCAAAACCATGGTAGCGCCATTTGCCTCACCCAGTGGCCATCCTTACCATAATAACACTACTTTAAGGGCAACAAAAGTCAGATGGCGGCCAGTGGCATCAGGGTTTTGTTCTTTTTTGGGTACCACAGTTTCCCAAGCATGTCAGAGAACTACAGTGGCCTTCAGGTAATGTGAAAACACTTTTTTAAAAATGACTAAAAAATTAACAGCGGATGTTTGAATTGTATAAAGGAGGCCAAGTTATACAATGCAGTCATACACACATACAGATGTGTTCAAGTGTTCATAGAGATGAGTTGAGGTCCTCCAACATGGCTTTCATGGTGTTAGGTGGTTGTGGCTTGTGTCACTTGGCCACAATAGCACAAGAATTTGATATTAAAGGACCAATATGTAATAAATGTACTGTCATACATCGTAAAATGACCATGATATGTCATCAGAGATTAATGAAATATGCTGAATTGAAATACTGGCTTCTCCGACAACAAACCAACAGTCAGTTGTTCTCCTTTCTGGTCCGGAACGTCTGTTTTTGTTTTGTGATCCCATCCACTGATTTCAACACCCCGTTGCCACACATGGAACACGCAAACACAGCATTCTGCAGCCATAGACGCAAACAAAGGAACTGGATCAACAGAGATAATGTTAACATTAGATTCTACCCGATCCGAAAAAAACTCGGCACATCTGTCTGTGGTTCGTGTGTAGCTGGTTATCAAGGCAGTGAGCGTTTGAGACACCAAGCCGCTGGAGTGATTCAGACTACGCTGGACAGAGGCTAACGTGGTCATGTCTGAATCCTCTTTCTTCCACCAAAGAAACATCTCTCGCTTCCGGCCATCACTCTGACTCTGTGGCAGAAACCCTCTTTCATGCCTTCACCACCTCCTGTTTGGACTACTGCAATGGAGTTCTGTCCGGGGTTCCCAAAAAAGCCCTGGACCGGCTCCAGTATGTGCAGAACTCAGCTGCAAGGGTTCTCACCGGCACCAAGCCCCGGCAGCACATCACCTCCACCTTCATCAACCTCCACTGGCTCCCAGTCAAGTCCCACATCACCTACAAAATCCTCCTCCTCAGCTACAAACCCCTCAATGTCCTGGCTCCTCAGTACCTGACTGACCTCCTTCACCCCTACAGTTGTAGAAGCAGAGATCCTCAGGTCAGCTCTCCATCCCCCACACCAATCTGCAAACGTCTGGGGACAGAGCTTTCATTGTGACAGCCCCCATCCTCTGGAACTCTCTACCCATACAGCTTCTCTTCAACTTCCCCATCTCTGGACACTAAAAACTCACCTACAGCCTCTAGCTACTGTCATGCTCTGTTTGTTGTGTCTATTGTGAACATGTTAAGCATCCTTGGGTTTCTTGAAAAGTGCTACATGAATCCAAGTTATTATTATTATTATTATTATTATTATTAGAAGGTAACTAGGGGTCGACAAATATGGGTTTTTTATGACCGATGCTGATGCCATTTTCTTTTATTTTTGCAGATATCTTTGGCTGTTTTTCTTTTTTTTCTTCCAAGAACAGTTAAAGAACAAATGACACACAAATTTCTTAACTTAAGTTTTAAGATTTATTGAACAACAACAGCCTGTCTCTCCAGGCTGCATTTTGTGTCTGCATGGTTTTTCCCAGTTAGGATGTTGCTCTTTTCAAACACTCTTGAAAAGGTTAGCCCACTGAGCTACATCTACTGAGGTCTGCCAATAGAACGGCAGTTTGGTTGACATAAGGGGCGGAGTCACATGTTCTACAGCAACAACACTGGGCTGCCCAGAGGCGCGCTTGCTTGCGATTCGGCATAATATGCTCAGGCATCGGCCGATGCCGATTATGAAAGAATGTCAAAAAAAATCGTCCCAATTAATCGGTCGACCTCTGAAGGTAACCATCAAATTGTGAAAATGTGCGCTAACTGCAATCAGTGACATTGATGAAGCAAATGAGCCACGGCTCCATTGTTGTTAGTTTAGACTGCTGTTACCCATTTTAAACGCTAGCTGTCACTACTACATATTGTTCCTTTAACAGAATGTATCTAAAAAGTCAATTTAAATAATATTTCTCTGGTTGTCAGGGTATCTGAACTGTACTAACACTACAGCCCACCCATCTGTTCGAATTATAAACACTGTCTGATGCAGGTGTCCTCAATAATAAGTAATCTTTCGATAACCCTTGGCTCATCTTGTAATGGAAAGTAGGAGAGTAAGTCTTACCAAAAGCTTCATTCAGCATTGGCTCCTTGGCCTCTTCCTCATCATCATCTTCATCAATAAGAGGAGAATGGGAGAACCTAAGAAACAGAAACATAAAAATTTAAATACAACTCGTGGCAAATGAGAGCAATGTTTTCGGGCTCCAGGTGGACTCGGACCTCTGGCTGTTAGCAGAGGGTCGCAGCAGCACCATGATAACCAGCAGAATGGTGGAGAACAGGAGACGCCAGAAGGCATCGTCTACCCACAAGTCCCTCCAACCCTGTATAAAAGACAAAAATAGAAAACAGTGATGATGTTATCAGGTTGGAAGGCGAGTTCATTTTTCATCTCTGCATAAACAAGAAACGGAAACCTCATGAAGGGAAATAGGACCGCAACAGATACAACAATCAATCAATAACAGACATCAAACTGACCGTCTGGCAGTCTACCAGCTTGAAGACTTTGGTGGTCCAGATGATGAATATGATGGAAGCTGTGAACACAAAGTAAACAGAGGTCTCATCTTCATGTCTGTAAACAATATGCAAATGCTGGAAAACAGCACACAAATCCTCCTATCAGTGACACAAACTACAGAAGGTTATCCCAACCAAAAGGTAGGCAGATATACAAATACATTTAATAACTGTTTAATACACAGTATAGTGACACAGTACAGGTCATACCGTACTTGTTAAAGGAATAATTCACTACTTTATACAACTTTTTTCCAAGTATGCAGTAGTACTTCCCAACATTTATTAACACTTAACCCTCTGAGACCTGAGATCCCGGATAGCAGTCCTGTTTTTACAACGCTGTAGCGGACCCGGGTTTTAAAGCTAGTGAAGTGAAGAAAATTAAGATCCTGGTATCATATAAAACTAGATGACCTAACACATGCATCAGTATCAACCATGACGTGCTAACTTGTCAGTAAGGAGGCTCAATAATGATACAAATTTTGGCGAGGAAAAACTGGAATGGCCATATTCACAGGGGTCCCTTGACCTCAAGATATATGAATGAAAATGTGTTCTATGGGTACCCACGAATTTTCTCTTTACACACATGACCACTTTATGATAATCACATGCAGTTTGGGGCAGAAATCTGCAGTATAAATGTGTTATTTTCACCTATTCTAAAACAATGTCTTTAAATATTTCTGCAAACTGGGGTCCCTAAACAGTCTTGGAATTACAGAAATTGGGTATCACTGTAGAGCTGAGACTCTTGAACCAAACTGTATTAATGTGTGATGATGTTAGTCCCCATAGTAGCCATTTCATTGTATTGAGACCAGTGTTTGTAACTTAACCTCACTGTATAAAATGACCTGTGTTGACCTCTAGGATAATCACAACCTCATGAACCTTCACAGCCACAAACTAGAGACCCAGAGCATTCAGAGGATGGATGGATTTACTAGCTAAATCGACAATAAGGGGGTTTCTGAGCAGTTTCCAAATCAGAAGTGTTTGCTATCCAATCGCAGAAAAATGCAATTCTTACAGAAATCTCCAAATATGAAGATACTGATACCAAATCATAACATGGCTTTTTATGGTGTTCTTGGGGTCATCATTTTTATCAATTCTCCATTGGAAAAAAAATGTAAATTTGCAAAAACCAAATCTGCATCACAAATGCTATCAAAACAAAAAAAAACTGCTACAATGACTAATGAAACATATTAGAGCATGAGGATGGTCATCATATACTTCTGTCATAATGTTGTAAGCCCTTATACACTGTCACAATCTATTAATTTATTTTTATTCTGATTTAAAAGTAGAACTACTTGATAATGCTGAGCTGCATCTTAAATAATCTTCAGGTTCCCAGCTTTCAGATGATGTTCACCACTCCACCCACCTCCTTAAAAAACGAACAAAAATGGGTCTATGTGGGTCTGCTGATCATAATGAAGCAGCGGTTTCTGAATTAAGGTACAGCTCTACTAAGAGGCAATCCATCTTAGAGCGGTTGCTACTCACCGACCACAGAGAAGATGAGAGTGTTGGTGAAGTGCTGATACAAAGAGAGTTTCACTATATTTCTGCGGAGCTTCAGGAGACGAGTGGTTTGAGACAGACTGATGAAAATGTGGATGCAAATTAAGGAGAACACACTGTAGATACTTTCAAGTAACCACAATCAAAAGTTTATATCTGTAACTATTCTGAAAACGCAAAAGAGCCGTGAGTAGCCAGTCTGGATGGTCGGGTAAAGGATATCCACCACATGACGCAGGAGTCAATAAGGGAGAGGCTGAGATTAGCCACCAGGGCGACTGTCCCATAGAAACCCTGGAAAAAGAAGACAAGAGTTGGATTTTACAATCGACACTCACTCAAGGTCAACGGTGAGCAAAGTGTGAAGTCACAGTGTTTTTTTAATTTATTTTTTTTTTTTTAAAACACAAGATAAGCTTATGTAAAGATCTGCTGAAGATGGAGCTGCCTCAACCTAAAACACATCTGCTCACCGAATGGTCTTTTCATATGCTTGTTTGTATAATGTTATGTTTCCATTACTTTTTGAACTTACTGCAGTGTCTTTGTCTGCTTTTGAATTTCACTCTTGATCAAATACGTCATTCCTGCTTATATCACTAATCCGCCTCCCAGGGACAGAATCCCTGCATAACCTTCTCTCTCTACTCAGATCAACTCTAGGCATACAGAGTGCCTTGAAAGCTGCACCAGGCAAGATATTTACGCAAAAATACACCACCACTATCAGCTTCAATCAGTCTGTGGAGGCTGCAACAGCCAATGTTCCAAGTGCAATAATTGAAATGCAGTGGGCTCATTATATTTTCCTGGATGAAATTCATTTGTAGCCACGGAAAAATGAACAACTAAGGGTTAGAAGTGAAATAGAAATGGTCTCCTGAACAGCAGCGACAGAGTGTGTGCCTCCCAGAGAAAAGCCTCTCTCTTCTGTCTGGTGTATCTGGTGTATATACACAGTAAATCTTCTCTAGATGATTCAGTTCATATAGATTAGTGTGTCCTGTGCATCTGTTGATGACACGTAATGCTTCGTTCACACTACGCCACACTCTTAGCCCTAATTTTCAGCTCCCTGGCAGTTTTTGGAGCTCCCCGACAAAAACCCCAGATCAGAGGCAGATCGGTGCTGGCTCGCCACTCGCACATCAGCACTCAATCGTCATTGTGTGAACTGCTTAAAGACGCAAGATGCTCGCCGATACTCGCTGATGCCTTGTAGACCCATTCCAGATATCTAGAATGCTAATTATGTGGACCTGTCAGGGACTGAGGCCATGAGCTACAGCCAACAGCCAACCTGATTGAAAAACAGCACATTGTGTAGCGTGAACAGTACCGAGATCTGACGACTTTGAGTCATGTAGCGTGAACTTGGCTTTACAGCATCCCTGTTTCAAAACAAACTGCCTGTTGCTACCAGATGAAACCAACAAACCAAAAGTGTGTGAGCTTCATGTAATTAAATCTCTCCAGAGTCCCAAACCAGAGTCCTGTTGCCTTGGTACTATCTGTGTGTGAGTGGGTGGGCCGGGTGGCGCTGAGGCGTCATCACGCTAACTGGGAACACCTGGCCAGTCCTGAACTGTTTATACCCACCTGCCCATAGACCACGTCCCTTCGGTCTCTTTACAAAGCTGATTGTTTCTTTGTGGCGTTGCCTTCTTCTGTTCCACACTGACAACATGCACCTCACATTGACATACACCACTGATTCTGACTGTCACACCTCACTACTTTAATACATTTGGTTGTTATTGTTTGATGTGCCAGCGACGCATGAGGGATTCATAGGAAATGATGCAGCATGTAAATCCAGCATCACAGTTTTTAATTTGATGCCACTGACACCAGGCTCATTGTTTACTGTTCACTCTTGATGCCCATTTTTACATCAATATTCTGGTTTTCATTGTAAAACATATTAAAATGATGATGGTGTGATTTTTGCGCTGATGTACTAAACAAAGATATTTTTCCAAGTCTCTACAATACGATGTGTAGGCCAGGGCATCCCTGCAGCATGACAATATTTCATTTAAAAAGATGTTTTGACACATTTCACCTAAAACAAATATTGTGCCTCCTGCGATTTGAAAATTGCATTAGGACATATTGCTATTCCTATTGCTATTTTTATTGTGAAGAGGTTAGCGCTGACAGTACCTGATGAGAGGGGTTACAACCAAGTCAGTTTAGACGGTTAGAGGATAAGTAGCTTTATGTATTCGGATGAATTATGTGAAACTGTCACTGTGTCCTACATGGTGTCTGTGAAGAATATTAAGAATGACAGCCGTTGGGTGGTGGAGTTTATTAATAGCTGATACTTACACCCGTCACTCTCAGCACACCTTCCACAGAGGAGAAGAGCAGGTAGAGGAGCCCAACAGCTACCAGCCGGTGCACCGTGGTACCCAACCTGGGCCTACACACAAGGGGAAAACCTGTTCAGTTACACTAAGAAATGAATGAAATGAGAGTCCAAGCAGCAACCCCCCCACTGTTTTTTAAACTGATAAAGCTAAAATGACTCCTCATTTTAAAGGAGAAACAAATGATGGTGAAATGTTAAAGTATTGAGACACAACATGAAGCAAAAGGTGAGTTTTAAAAGTCTAAACTTACTTGACTATGCCATAACCAAGACTGACAATGAGGACCAGGATTCGGGCAAGAGATCTTTTGAGTGCAGAGAGCAGCTCAGCAAAAATCACAGCACCTTGAACTGTGAAGAGAAGAAACACACAAACAAAATGACAATGATATCAGACTGAAAGGAAGAGAAATGAACAACCAGAGATATCAGATCAACCAACCAAAGTCTCCTTTGTAACGGATGCTCTGGTATTCGGAGTAAAACACAGCTTTTTCCAGCATGCCAAGGATGATGACGGCGCCGATCCAGAACTGGATCCGCAACAGATCCCTCCAGTAGCACGCACACCAGAAGAGCCAGAGAGCCCCGAACAGCACGTACACAATGCACATGACCATGAAGAACTGTGATGGAGAGAAGAGAGAGAGACTTTGCTTTGAATCACAGTTAAACTGTATTTCAAGGTTTGGGTATAACAGAAGACCAACCCATACAGTTGTGTTCAAAATTATTCACCCCCCACAGTAGATAAGTGTTTTTGCAAGTTTGACATTTATTTTTCATCTTGTTTATAATCACATTAAATAATGACATGTCAAATAGACAAATACAACTGAAATTACAAAAATATTTTTTGGAATATTCCAATTAATGGCCTTTCTGTGATTACTTCGTTGACAAAATTATTCAACCCCTTAGATATGTACAACTTTAGTACTTAGTACAACATCCTTTTGCAACAATAACATCCTTTAGACGTGAAGCATAGTTTGACACAAGTTTCTTGCAGCGATCCACAGGTATCTTTGCCCATTCCTCATGGGCAAAGGCCTCCAGTTCATTCACATTTTTTGGCTTGCGCGCTGCAACTGCCTTCTTCAAGTCCCACCAGAGATTTTCAATGGGATTTAAGTCTGGTGATTGCGATGGCAACTCCAGAATCTTCCAGCCCTTCTTTTGCAACCAAGCTGTGGTAGATTTTGAGGGATGTTTAGGATCATTGTCCTGTTGGAAGGTCCAACGTCTCCCAAGCCTCAGCTTTGTCACTGACTGCATGACATTGGCATCCAAGATCTCCTGGTAGTGAACTGATTTTCTTGTTAAATATTCGGGGCAGCTGTTGCTCAGAAGGTAGAGCAGGTCGTCCACCAAAGAAAGGTCGGTGGTTTGATCCTCTGCTCCTCCGGTCACATGACAAAGTGTCCTTGAGCAAGACACTTAACCCCAAATTGCTCCTGAAGGCATAGCCCCCCCTTTATATAACCTATGGTACATACCATCATCAGGGGCCAGTCTGCTGGAGAAGAGTAATCATGTGGTCCTCTCATCTCAACTTTCACTGGGAAAAGAAAAATAAAAAAGCCACTTCTTAAAATTCTCAATTCAGATGTTTTTTTCCTTTTTGTCTTCATTACCGGTAACTTATCTATTGGGTAAATATGAGATATTTTAAAGCTTTTTTAGTGAAATAGCGTCTCTCACTTGTGAAAGCAAAGTTGACCTGCTCTGCCCCGATGTCTTCGTCCTCGACTCCGCGGTACACAGGATGCACCTTCACTATGAACAGATATGGACTGTCCTCCCAAGCTTTGGCCACCGCACTGATGTCCTACAAAAATAAGAGTCGTCACCTATTGGTGCCTTCAAATGGGGTGGTGTTTACCCCCCTCATGTCGTATTCACCACCTCGTAAGTGGAAAGTTTCTGAAAACTCAGAATTCACGACTTGTGACACGTTTGTTAGCGTTGTGACAAATGGTGGAGCCCATGGAAGTTCATTTATCGGTACATAACACATTAATATTGTACAGTATATTGTCATTTTAGTCATATATTTTTCTTGGTAATTTTATACTATATCTAAGAAAGATGATGATATTCTACCACCAAGCACATTACTGTCACCTCACTGGTGTACGGAAGAACCACAGATTTCGCAGCTGTAGAACGGCAGCTTTCTCGGTCAATATACAGTTGCACATACTAATAATGAATTTATTGCTTCGATCGACTACATTTACCATTAACACTGATTAGACATCCACATAAAAGTAGCAAATTTCTCTTTTAAGACAAACAATATTTGCAATTAGCTCAATATCTGAAAGTAATGAAAGTTTTCAAACTTGTGGTTTGACATCACAGAACGGAGCCCCTAAAAGGTCACAGTAGGATTTTCTTTCTGAACTACTTTTGCGTTATCTTGCAATAAATTTAGGATTACTTTGCATTTTATGTGGATCACGGGATGGGTATAGTTTTGGAGAATACTGTTGATTGTTATAATGGCCATGGCTGACATATTATTTTTTATGGGTGTAACTATGCAGGGGTTGTGTGTGTGGAGAGATGACATGGCTGTGCTGAGCAGGCGAAACTATTCCTGAAGTCCTGAGGTGGTATTATAACGATAGGAGCACTGGGTTCAAACTTCTTCACTTCTTTATTTTAGCAGAAGCAGTAGTCACAGTACAGCCATAACAATATAGCCATATCCATTATGCCTAGTAATAACCATGTTGATGCCAGAGCCACAGCTTCAACCATAGCTAAAATCACAGCAAGGCAGAGCAGATACAGCTGTGATCACAGCTGGTGGAGCCTGGACGAGTAATGAGCAATCAATACAACTGTAAGGTACCAGAAGGGCTGCACGGTGGTGCACTGGTTAGCACTGTCACCTCACAGCACCTCAGATCCGGCTTGGGGCTCCTCTGTGTGGAGTTTGCATGTTCTAATTGTGATAAGGTGAGTTTTGGCTTCCTCCCACAGTCCAAAGCCATGCAGGTTAGCTTCACTGATGACTCTAAATTGCCCGTGAGTGTCTGTCTCCATGTGTCAGCCCTGCAATGGACTGGCAACCTGTCCAGGGTGAACCACGCCTTCGCCCAGTGTCAGCTGGGATTGTGGCTACAGGTAGATGGATGGATGTAAGATACCAGATCATCTCTTCTTACTGTAGCATACAAAGTGTTACTCTTGGAGCTGCCCTCTCTTAGGGCACTTTCACAAGCCAACATTTGGTCTGTTTTAATCAAACTCTGGCGTGGTTCGTTTTGGGGAACGCAGTAATTGTACTCTGGTGGAAACCAAAACAACCTTGGAAACGATCTCAAACCTCCTCTCGCAAGTGGTCCTGTACCGTTTCCAAGCAAACCCCAATGCAGGCTGCCTGTGTGGGCATTTGTTAAGGTGGAGATGGACACAGTTAAACAGGTCACGTGGGTCGAGTGGGAGAGGACTGACCTGGACTTCTGCCGAAGTCCAATGTTTGTCATCTGGGCCGAAGAGAACACACAGAATATGCTAAATGAAGTCGGCAAAAACAGGGATTTGATAAACTGGAGCAGAGGGATTGATATGCACAGTAGATCAGTGCAGAGTCACTTTGACAGCATTATATCACAGTCTGCCATTCCCTGCATAGGCGTGGCAGCTCTAGAAGACGAAAAGATAAATTCGCCCCCCAGCAAATTATTTTATGTTTCGATTAGTTAACTAAGATTTCTTTAGGGGATTAGTCTTTTTTTTTTTTTTTAGCTTTTTCAAAACTGAATGACATTTCCAAGAAAGTTCTGAGCATATCTCTGTTAAACACAAGTTTTAAAGTTGCGCTTTTGTGTGTTTCTTGGAGGAAAAACTCTGTTCTACACATCTGTGTCGATTAAATCAACTAATTGATTACTCAACTAAGAATTTCTTTGGTCAGAAGACAGACCTCAGGACAGACCTAATTACTCTAAATTGGCAGTGTATTATTACTGGACTGGACTAACACACAATCTGTTCCTATTGAGGGGGAACACAAAAAAATCCTACAATGACCTTTGGGGGCTCCGTAGGACATGACCTTTAATAAAAAAAATAAATTACTACTAAAACTACTGACAATTGCATTTAAAGCAATAACAACATATCTTACCGGCTTGTCTGGCCAAATAAGGCTCTGATTCGATGGGTCACTCTAAACAGAACATAAAATATAGTGAGCGTCATTCAGTTTGGTGATCTGGCAGTAAAATCAACATAATAGGGTGAAATCCCTTTTACAGTATATCAGCTTGATCAGTGACTCACCTTTGGGCTAGTGAGGGGCTGATATGGGTTGAAGTCTGCGTAATACACCTAGGAGAGGACAGAGTAAAGAAATACCTATACATGTATGTAGAAAACTGACTGAAATGTTTGAACAATGAAAACAGAAAAACAAATTATTTTCATGAAGTTACCCCATATTAGATATCTGCTGCACAACTACTAACACTGAGGTTAATCTTACTGTATGTATACAGTGATGATAGATTATGTGTTTATGTGCTATCAATAGTAAGACAGCATGTTTGTCATGGTAACAAACCTTCGGTAAGAAGAGGGAGGAGCAGTTGTCAAAGTACATGTAGCCCTGACTGTAGAAGCCACTCCAGCCATCTTTCAACATGTGGTCCATACCAAACATGTTCATCGCTTTGTTGTCCTACAAAAAGGGACAATGAGGGGGAATCAGTTTCACTGTACAGTCAGTTAATTCTCTAAAGCTATAGGGGGGCGTTCATATACGCCCAACTCATAATTATGGTAAACACCACCCCAGTATTCCCATTCCTAGAATTAGACTTAATTCATGTCTCCTTAATTTTTTATGTATATATTTATTCATTTTATCTTTAGCAGTTTCATTTAACTTTAATTATTTAATTCATTTCATTATGAAATTTTTCCTTTAACTTTGGTTTACATATTTTTGATACTGATCTCCACATGCAATCCTGTATATATCTTTTATATCATATTTGTGAATACAAAATAATGTAGTTCTGTGATTCTTCCATGTAAGCGAAAATGAGCATTAACACAATGGTGTGCTGAATCTATAATCCTTGCCTGAAAAAAGAACATTGAAATTTAAATTAGACATTTGGGTTAAATAGAAGACGTAGAGTTTGCTGACTAGCTATTCACTATTTGGACAACTTTGGATCGATGTATTTTTTTCAATAAACATTTTAGATTTACTATAATACTGTAAAATGTCCTGCTTTTTTGAATGGGACTGTGCTCTCGCCTCACTTTCTGTCATTCTTGTTCTACCTGTTTTATAAACCTGTTTTGAGCCTGACAGAAGAAGACACTGAACTTTCAAGACAAAAGTCCTGGTCAGGCTACAGGTGACCTCAATGAATCCTTGCTTTAAGACCCCCTTTTATAAGACCGACAGCGACAAGGTGAAGTACATGAAAGACAAAGCAGCAGCTGAGTTTGAGATGCTTCTGGACGAAGTCAGCGTTGACATAAAGACGGAAGAGGAGCCAAAGGCCATGAAAACACTTTGAGGAAGAGGCACCAGCTGCTCTGACTGACAGACTTTTGATGCTGAATGTGAAGTCAGAACCACTGAACTGGTGAAAAGTTCAGGAAGTGAACTTCCAGAGAGTGAAAAGTGTTTTAAGGCTTGAAGATGTACATACATTTTCCACAAAGCTCAATTTCTATCTACCACATGTACAGTTGAGACATCAACAGACAAAAATCCCTACTCACTGGTGTGTTAAAGACCTCATTGTAGCAAACAGAGGAGCGCAGGTACCAGCTGATGTTGAAGGCCAGGTTTCTATCACATAACGCTGTGTCACCCTGGACTGCAGAGAGATAAAGATTATTAGACATTAATAAGACTTTATTTCCCACCAGCTGTTCCAGATCATCACATCACAGTAGTTATTCTGAGTGTTGTAATCTACTTTTTGTGGCCACGCTTTCCCCCCTGACCTTCCTCATCTAGCTCTATTTGAAAAGGTGACTTTCGCTATTTCCCTTTGTCATGTTGCTGCATTGCATCCTGGTCTATTTTCTGCCACAGTGGGGAGCAGAAATCAGTATCTCTCCCTCATTTAGAGTACTGTGTATTTCTCACTACATGACTGGTTAATGCTGATGCAAACTGACATCTCTATAGAGAAGAAGACATCTCTGATTCTGTGGGATTGATAACAAAATCTGACATTTACTATCAAATGTTGTAGATTGTATTTTCTCCAAACAAACTTTTTTTTTTTTTTTTTTTTTTTTTGTTTTATTTGATAGGGATGATGCAGTTATTTCCAGTACAGGACATGAAACTGATGTGCTGCAGAGTTTATGGCTTTTAGTACTTTTCAACACTTGTCCTTGGTTGGGCTTTTACATGTACAGCGTGATTAAAATACACAGCCTTCTATATCATAACACCACAATATACTATCGACGTAGAACTGCGATAAAATACACCATGGTAGTTTACAGTGCAATTTGCTAAAAAATGAATAGAGCTCTAGTTTGCTTTTATCCAGCACTTAACCTTTATTAAAAAAAAGACTTTAAAACTACAATTAACTAGATTTCAGTGGATAATGTGTTCCATGGTTGACAATCCTTCATGGAGAAAGCTAATTGTCCAAATTTAGATCACAATGTGATATTTTACAGTTACAATCCACCATGTTCTTAGTGAATTTATTAATGTCTTGTTTTTGGATAAAGTATATCTGGAAAGATGCTCTGGGGGTAGACTGTTAACACATCTGAAAACTAATTTGAGAAAACAAAAATGAGTAAAGTTGTGAAAGCTAAGCATGTGACAATGATGCCACTGGACAGGCTTTTTGTCCATCATTTTCAGTGCCTGATTGTATAAGTACGCAAGATGTCTGATTGTAAATGGTGATGCTTGAGCCCATACCGTCATGCAATATGAAAATGGGAGAAAAGGGTAGAGCACCTTATCAGCAAGACAGAAATAACTGTATAATAATAATAATAATAATAATAATAACAATAATAATAATAATAAATTGTGATGAGGAGTTTTAGGGTGAATCTTTAGATTTTAGATTCCTTAAACTGAAATTTGATTTTTAATGAAACATACCAAATCAGCAGCATATGTAATGTCAAGTCACCATGTGGGCTAACACTGGCAGCAAACACCAGGATGCATTATGGTTCTATAGAGAGCACTATGTAGAACAGTGCAGGCTTTTCTATCACGACAGTGTGACTCATCTGTATGGTGTGGATAAGATGCTTAATTTTTGTATAATTTCTAACACGGATATGTTGTTTGCAGTGCCAAGAAATTCCCTGTGCAGGTTTTCAAGGAAAATCAGCCTTGCAGGCTCCAGACATCCGGCTTATACATCATGTTTGTGAAGCTAAATTATCTCCCAGGAACTGCATGAAATTTCAGAGAAAAGAGACACAGCAGACACAAAGTAAAATCTTTCTGGATAGAACATTTCATTTGCTTGTTGTAATGCTGTTTTATATTACCTGAATTGGGTCAGGTAATTGCCCTAATCCTGTTAGTAAAACAACCACATATGATGAAGAGGTCAAACTACTTACACTTCATGATGATGGTGGTGTTGGCATACAGCGTCTTCCGAAACACAACTTCCTGTGTCTGGAAACACAACAAAGACAGACTGGTTCTTAACTCTATCCCAGTCAGATGACGTAAACACTCCTGTTTGGAGCCGCTTCAGGTCGGCCACAAGGTTTATCATTAAAGA
Organism: Pterois miles; assembly: GCA_947000775.1. Lineage (NCBI taxonomy): Eukaryota > Metazoa > Chordata > Actinopteri > Perciformes > Scorpaenidae > Pterois > Pterois miles. The sequence goes on from CAMQGK010000001.1 coordinate 3,421,310, forward strand.
TCTGCGTACATTTGACATTACTAAGCACCTGTGATTTAAAAGTAAAATTCTGGTGCTCTCTTGAGGTTTCATGGTGGAGAGAAGGTCGTGCTGGATTGGCTCTATCTGTTTGGGGTGGAGAGGAGGCCTTGTTGCTGGCTCTATCTGTTTGGTGACGCTGGGAAGCTGACTGACATTATTCTGGATCCACCTTCTTCTGTTCACATTATACTGTATGTATTACTTTTTGTTATATGCATTGTCTATATAGTATTTTCATCATGTTTTTACTCTGTACACACAACATCTATTCCACGTCTGTCCATCCTGGCAGGGGGATCCCTCCTCTGTTGCTCTTCCTGAGATTTCTTCCATTTTTTTAAATTTTTTTCCTGTTAAAATGTTTTTTCATGGTTAGGTAGTTTTTCCTTATCCGATGACAGAGTCCTTCTGTAAAGGGCATTGGGTGTTGTATCCTGTACAGATTGTAAAGCCCCCTGAGGCAAATTATGATTTGTGATTTTGGGCTATACAAAAAATAAACTGACCGAAATTTTCAGGAAGAGCAAAAGATGATATCAGGTGAATACAACAATATTTCATTTGTGAGATAAATCATAGTAATTAGCTTTGACAGATTAAAAATCAGCTTTTTCATGAGGGGTGGACACTGGACACAATAAAATGTACTAACATTTTTGTACTTTGTCACACGAGGAAACTCAAGCCTGACTAAAAACAGGACAACTGTTGACTGTGTGAAATGCGGGTTAAAAAAACATTCAAGTATCACTGTTTTTAACTACTACCCTGGCTCCAATGACAAGGTAGGGTCATTATGAAACTTATGTTATATTAACTTTATATTTATTTCCTTAAAAGGACGACCTACCCAGCCCACACACACAGCACTGCAGGGCTAAAGTCTTGCACTTGTCTTGGACTTGTTCCTTGTTGGACTCTGACTTGTCACGGTCTCGCCTATTGAGAAGTTGTCAAATTGTTCCTGGGGAAAACACTATAGTAATATCACTAAGTTAAACGTAACGCAGAGTTTAAACTTCTCCCCCACTATATTTGCATAAATAATAATCCGACTAAATAGACTGAAAATGAGAACTGAATGAAAATTACCCTGTTTATGGGCGTTTTAGGGGTGGTCCAAAGGCAGAGAAAGCAGAAATGATCAGATTAAAATTATGATTTATTAATAATTGTAATGTTTGACTGCAATCATCCTAAAACCTAAATTTTATACATTGATTAGTTTATTAGAAGATATTGTTAGATAATTTCTGTCCATCCAAACTCATTAATCACTAGCCTATACTAGCATAAGAAAGACACTTTGGCCTACTATGGTCTTGAACAGGACTTGCTCAGAACTTGTTATCAACTCGACTCAACTGGACCTGGTCTTGGACTTGATATGGACCCCACTGAGTTGGGCATGGCTACAGCCGTGCTAACGTTATACTTTTATCAGTCATCCTCTGAGGTAATAACTGGTTGAGGAGCATGTTTTCTTACAGAACTGCCTTCCTTTCTTTTAATTACACGTTTGTCTGTAGAGACTGCCTTTACTAAAATGCCACTGGTAGCATATAAGACTTGCACCACTATGTAACGGTAGCAAAAGGTAGCACCATAGTTGACAGGCAGTTTAGCTATAGCTCATTCCCAGTGAGAAGTTCATCTTGTCAGACCAGCGGAACCAGAACTGCCAAAGAAGCACCCTGTGTCTGAAAGAATGTGGATGAATATTACAGCGGAATGCTAGGGGCTAGTTAGCTACCTCGGCTAACAGCTGCTATGGAAGATTTAGCACGACAGGCTATGTAATAACCGTAAAAAATGCATATGTTGAAGGTGTAACACTGACCGAGTTGATCTCCACGTTCCATACGGAGACCTCTGCCGCTGTCCCGAGACGGAAAACTGACACAAAGAGCAGGAGACATAACCGATGCGACTGTGCATCTGGCATCTTCATTTGTGCATCTACTACAGACTACCGGACAGGCAGGTCAGACTCATATCCGCCTCCAGTTCCGTACTGCGTCCGGTTGTAGTTCACGGCGTCACAACACAAGATGGCGACAAAACACACGAAACGGCGACTAGCAAATATATACGTATTTTATTTATATTGTTCTCAGACTGTGTACACTAAATTTTAAAAGTACGTTACGTACGTGTCTTAAAGAATATTACTTTTGATTGAGCTATCTCAATCAAAAGTAATATTCTTTAAGACACGTACGTAACGTACTTTTAAAATAAATTATTTTGTTAAAGTAAAAAGGAATTTTATTACATTTTAGCTAGCGCGTGTTACATTGTAGTGTCTGTTCTCGCGATATCACACGAGAACAGTGAGATCACGATCTGGCAGCTAACATTAGCTACAGATAACTAGCAAATGTTAGCATTTTAGATGGTAACTTGTTTGAAAGGTATGGGAAAATATTTATTTTCTATTAAAGACGGATACAACATAGGAGAAACATTTATTTTGTTAAAGAAAAAAAGATCCTAAATTTGTAGTTAAGCTTGTAGCTATGATGTTATCATAGCCTACGTCAGGTTACTTTGCACAGCGTCTGTATTCTCGCGAGATCATACGAGAATCGCGGGCTCACAATCTGGCAGCCTAATGCTAGCTATAACTAGTTAATTTTAGCACGTTATATGTAATCTGTCACTTTCTTCAACATCCTTGGGTCACATTACACGGAAGGTATGGAAAAAATCATACATTTTCTAGTTAAAATATTATTATAATATACTGTATATAGAAAATAGAAGAAACATAAATTTGTAGCCAGGATGTTAACTCCAGTTACCCAATTTAGCCAGTGTAGTTTTTCAATATTGGTAAATTTGGAGTCACAAGGTCACATTAACTACATGGAAGTTATTGGGAAAAAATTTTGCTTTGTTTGCGCTTTTTCCTCACGAACCGGAGCACTTCAGAAGGCAGAGGAAATGTTTAGGAAGTTTACATTGAAAATCCACAGCGGAAGTGTAGTTGGTGGCGTACTGGCAACGAACAACGTTCTCTGTGATCGCTGCTGTCAAACGGTCTCTCGCTCTGTCAACATCAAGGAGAGTTTATACGGGCGTTAACGCCGAAAAGTAATGTAGTTAAAGCTCAAACCAGAAGACCACAACCGACTGTTAACGGCTGATGTCCGTCTGCTCGAAATGGCGGAAGCGATCCAGCCTGTTATTAGGTATAAACAAGCTGTTTTCAGCTACTCTGCAGCGCAACAGTGGCAAGTTTCATTATTGACCCATGACTACTTATTACGCCATGTTAAGTACTTCCTGTCATACCATGTGATATCTAATGAGTAGTAGTTAAAGCAGTGTTTACATTACTGCAGGATGAACAGTCACTCTGCCAGGTATCCCTGACTTTAAATGTACTTGGTTTGTTTATAAGTGTGTAGTCATTGTGGACAGCCAGGAAATGGGTTCGTTTCCCACCCTGTGCTTGGCATCACTCTCCTTTCACTCTGTTTGCTCCTCAGTGTTGTCCCCGATGATGAGGGAAAGGAAAAGTTCAAGAAGAGTGACCATGTGGCTTTTTACAAGTATGTTGGGCTTTTCACACATTTTATGATGCTCAATTTGTATTCAAAAATAACTAATCACCCACAATTAAGTGCATTTTGCAGAACATAACCTCAGCATCTTGCTGTGGTGTGCAGGCCTCTGAACTGGATATTGTATTGTTGATGTTTATTGTCACTCTTGAGGCGACAGATCCGGGGACCCAACTTGCAGTACCGAGCCCTTTTGGATACCATGGTGCTCACAGAGAAGGGGGCACGTTTTGAACTGTTGGAGCCTGACACACAGGTCTGAACACTGGTATTACTGTAAATAAAAACCAAGGATGATCTACATCTTTTAGGGCTGTCAGTCGATTTAAATATTAAGTGTACTTTAAAGGGAGATTTGTCAACTTTTTAATACTCTTTTCAACATGGGAGTGCACAAATTTTCTGCTTTATGCAAATGTATGTACACATTTATAATTGGAAATCAATTAACTACACAAAACAATGACAAATATTGTCGAGAAATACTCACAGCTACTTCATTTTGCATAAAAATATGCTCATATCATAACATGGCAACCTGCAGCCCAACAAGTAACAACAGCTGTCACTGTCAAACTGACTGTGATTATCATAAAGTGGGCATGTCTGTAAAGGGGAGACTGGTGGGGACCCACAGAACCCATTTACATTCACATATCTTGAGGTCAGAGGTCAAGGGACCTCTTTGAAAATGGCCATGCCAGGTTTTCCTCACCAAAATTTAGCATAAGTTTGGAGCGTTATTTATAATCACTCTAGCTTTAAAACTGAGCCTGTTACAACCTCCAAAAGACTGAATAGCGGCCGGGCCTGATGGCGGCCCCCCAGATTTTTAAGAGGTTAATTAAAAATTGTAACTTGCATTAATGGATTAAAGAACTTATTGGCGTCAACGCATTATTATTGCGTTAATTTTTGCTGTCCTAATGTCTTTATTTATATTTGATACCAATTGATTATTGCCATATTACAAACAAAAACAAACAGTTGCTGGTATTTTCCTGCTCTGTATGGGACTAATATTTGGGCTAATTTGCAGAAGATTCACACACTCTACATTTTAACTGAAAATTTTTTAGACTGCACAGTAATATAGAAAGAGCGATACATCTTGGAGCAGGAATTACGATTCAGAATTAAATTGTGAAACTGACTGATAATACATTTAAATTTAGGCCACATTAATGAAAAACCTCTTGGTTTTTCATAAATTCACTGAATTGTGCCTGAAAGCCAAAGCCAAACTTTCCATCAATGAAATCCCTTATAGGTGACAAGAACCAAAGTTACTGACCTTCACCAGTATTGTTAGAAATGCATATTAAATCTGACTTCTTTATCTCAACAATAAAAACAATTATGCAAGTGCATGAAAAAACTCAACTGAATTTTATGCAAATCACATTTGCTTGTTAATATCTGAACTACCCTTTTTAATTCTACATTTAAAAAACTCTGTCTTTGCTCTTTTCACAGACCACACTGCTTCTGTCTGTGTCACCTTGCAAAAATGAGACTGTGAGGATATTAATAGATGAACTGCAGCCCATCAAAGCACGCTACCGAGTTCCAGATGTGATAACGGGGGAACCGCAGTGTGAACAGTAAGAGCTGCACCAGCATCATCCGATCTCCATTATGATATCTAGTTACATAAGCAATCGTCGTTCCACTCCTCTGTAAGGCCTCCCTCTGATACACTAAAAGCTTTGTTGTGTTGCACATCTGGAATTCTCATGTTTGTTAGCAAAAAAGAATTTAAGATATTATGTATGTGTCAAATTAGGCCGCTGAGGGGCTTCTCTGGTCTGCTGTTTTTGTTTATAAGTCAAAAGAAGAAGAAGAACAACCTTTATTAGTCCCACGAGGGGAAATTCAATTTTTACACTCTGTTGTTAACTTATACGTGCAGACCCAAAACACACACATGCATTAATGGAGAGATGTCAGAGTGAGGGGGCTGCTCCTGACAAGCGCCCCAAGCAGTTGGGGGTTTGGTGCCTTGCTCAGGGGCACCTCGGCAGTGCCCAAGAGGTAAACTGGCTCCTCCAGCTACCAGTTCACACTCAGTTCTTGGTCCATGTCGGGACTTGAACCGGTGACCCTCCGGTTCCCAAGCCAACTCCCTACAGACTGAGCTACTGCCACCCCCGCTGCAAACAGGACACAAGGTCAACATCTGAAATTAAAAAATAACTTTAAAATTTTAAGGTACAGTTTGCAACTCCAAATTGCTGCAGTTCTATGACAGAGGTCAATATTTTCCCTCCTTGTCGTCTGGCAGGTTGAGAGTGGTGAGGCAGTCTGAGGACTCTGTCACCCTTTCTTGGTCTTCAGGACGTCACCAGGTTTGTGTTTGGCATTCCCCTTTCCGACTGGAGATCCTGTGTGAAGATGAAGTGATGGTTACGTTCAACTCTAAAGGCAAACTGTGGTTTGAGACGCTGCAGGAACCACCCAGGTGAGGATTTCAGAGAACGGTTGTATGCTGGAAATCATCACATGAAAAAGTGAATTAAAATCAATTTTCTTTGTGTTTGTCCCTCAGGGCCACATCTCATGGTAGTGAGGTATGTGTTGATGCTCAAGCTGTGATGTAATATGAATCCTACTTGAAGTCTAATCCGGTCTATAAATACTTTTGTTCTCTTTTGCCTTTGACAGCTTCAAGAGGACCACACAAGTTTATTGTGGAAAGAGACTTTCAGGCAGTTTGTGGATATCAAAGCTAATGGTTTGTTTCTTCTATTTTTCCACTTTAAAAGGCTGACTTTTATTTCCAGATCCTTTGAGATATTCACTCCTCTAATGCAATAAGGAAAAGTGATATTATTTATTCTACATATTTTGATACTATTAGATTAGATTAAACTTTATTGTCATTTCATTGAGTACAGGCATATAAAAACATATTTATGCAGCATCTTTCCTAACAAATTTATAGAGAAAAATTTATAAAAGAAAAGAAAAAGACTTCTACCATTCAACATCCTCAATTTAAAGTTACTGTGAGGAAGTTTTAACTGGTTATGAAACAGTCTTATTAATTTAAGTGTCAATCTTAATGATTGTGATTGGTGCCACCGGGTCCGATTCCGACACAAATATTGCAGGTTCAACACAAACTCCTTTAGCTCAGACTCCAGCGGGGCCTCAGACCCCACTTTGCTGCTGCCTTCGACCTGCAGTTGAAGCTGCAAGGAGGTGGAGAGCTCCTCGCCCGGCAGCAGCAGCTCCTCCTGCAGCCAGGAGTAGAGCTTCACCTTGCTGCTGCACTGGGAAGCAGCACTGACCACGCTGCTGGGGGCCCAGGCCTTTCTGTTGGGCCCGCTGGAGGGAAGGGAGGCACAGGAGAACCAGAACCAGGACTGCATGGGGCAGACTCTCAGACACTGCTGCAGTAAAATGAGAGGTTTTCTAAAGGGAATCTGGTGCTTGGAAACACTACTGCTTTTGTCCACATGGACTGCCAAAATCAACACAAAATTAAAGTTTCTTGTAGTAACACACAAATATTAATGCAAATAAAAATAATAATACTTGAATAAAAATACGAATACTTCTTGTATTCATGTCCAGGTCCCAGTAGCATTGGGTCAGACCTCTGTCTCCACAAGTTCAGTCATGTGTACGGTCTACCAGAGCACGCTGACTGCCTTCAGCTCAGAGACACCAGGTACACTCATATATTTTACAAGTAGCCGAAACAGGAAGTCTGTGTAGTATAGGCATGTTTATTTATACTCACCAACTACAGCTTTTAATGTTCATAATCAGTTGGTAATCATGTCTTTAATTCATTTCACTTAACAGAGATGGCGAACCTTATCGGCTGTATAACTTGGATGTCTTTGCATATGACTTGTACAGCCGCCTTGGCCTGTATGGCTCTGTGCCGCTGTTGGTGGCCCACAGGCCAGACAGGACTCTGGGTGTATTTTGGCTGAATGCATCCGAAACGTTTGTGAACGTTCACTACAGCCCTTCTGACCATCAGGTAACTGTTGCTGTTCTCATACAGTATCTGTCCATGTGTCTGTCAAAGATTAGCTTTTCAGGAGCTGCTTACTTATTCCCAAAAGTTAGAGAGGCAGAACTGTGTCTAGAAACTTCTTGGATCTAACCCTCAGACCAGTAAGAAGTCAACTCCAGAAGCAGAAGCAAGTCCTTCTGGTTGCAAACAGGCAATAAACAAGTTAATTTAACTTCATTAAAACCTGGATGGTTCTAAAAAACACCAGACACCACTTCCAAGGTAAAGCATTTAACCATATATTAACCCCCTAACTGCCCCAGGATGACCAAACACCCCCGGTGAAGAGGAGGCGGATGGATCCTCAGACTGACGTCCACTGGCTGTCAGAAAGTGGCGTGATAGACTGTGTGGTTCTGCTGGGGCCCGGTCCACAGCAGCTGTTCACCCAGTATGCTCAGCTGACAGGTGTGTGTGCAGTATTGGATGTATTTCTCTGTGTTTATTTACACACAATTTAAGAGTTTTTTTACCTTACAATGTCAGATTTATTTGTAATTTCTTTCTACAATTAAAGTTACAGTTATTGTTTTGCCAAATAACACATGATTTTTTTTATATCTGTTATGTTGTGTATGTTGAAAATGGAAGGAAAATAGCATTAAAAAGAGAAATTAATAAGAAAAAACTATCTTGTATAATTTCTGCTTTTAATTTTATTTTCAATGCTGACAATATGCCCATACATTTTGATCTCTTGCCTCCCTCTGTCAGGATATCAAGCCCTTCCTCCTTTGTTTTCCCTTGGGTACCACCAATGCCGCTGGAACTACATCGATGAAGCTGATGTGAAAGCTGTGGATGCTGGATTTGATCGTCACAACATCCCGTACGACGTTATCTGGCTGGATATTGAGCACACAGATGAGAAGCGCTACTTTACCTGGGACTCCGTTCTTTTCCCTGAACCAGCCGGCCTGCAGCGCCACCTGGAGAGGAAGAAGCGGAAGGTGAGTTTTACAATGCACCATTTACTGTATGTTTACTGCCTTTTTTTGATTACCATATGTCACAAATTTGGGGTATTTTTTGTGCTTATTTTTCTTATCTTTCAGTTGGTTGTGATAAGCGATCCCCACATCAAGGTTGACCCTGATTGGTCGTTGTACTGTGAGGCCAAAGATGGAGGACATTTTGTCAAGAACAGAGAGGGGCAGATCTATCGGGGCTCATGCTGGCCTGGTAATGTTTTTCTCACTATTAATAGAAAATATAATGGAAGCTCTACCACAAATGTGACAGCTACTTTGAAATGCCTCTGCTGATGTAAAAATAAACCTGATTTCTCTATGTTGTAGTAGTTATTAATCAATCAAAACTTTACTACAGATTTGGGATCCAGGTAGTAGCATTTAGTAATAATGATAATAATGAATTTAGTTTAGATAAAACACTTCAAAATACAGCAAAATCTCAAGGTGCTTTGTACTAAACTTTACATCTGTTTTTTTTTTTTTTTTTAAATTGTATTTCTCTTATTATGTAATTATACCATGGTCCACACAAACTGTGTGGTCATTCTCATAGGGCTTAATAACCTTATCCATCTGTAGATCCGTAGACCAAACTTAATAAGTAGAACCTGAATGTTGGGGTGTGTCGTCATGATGCTCATGTCACTTTACAAAAAAATAAATACAAATAGAATAAAGACAACAATTATATAAAGACCTTAAACAAGTGATGGCTGTATGTACAATCCAACCATCTTTTCAGAAACTGGTCCTGTTGCATTCTCATAGAAAAAGTGATTCATTCCTTTCTGGAGATATAAATAGTTTTAATCCAATCATCCACTGTAGGTAAATCTGGTTTTAGCCACTTTCTAGTAACGGCTTTCCTGCCAGCTGTGCTTAAAATGTGATGTAAATACTCAACATGAGAACCAGTATTTTCTAGTGACAGGTTGCCCAAATCTAACTGTAGTTTTCATTAACCTTTCGCACAGGTGAGTCCTGTTATCTCGACTTCAGCAGTCCAAACACTCGAGCATGGTACTCCAGATGTTTCGGGCTGGATAAGTACAACGTAAGTGTAAAAATAATCCACAAATCAGTGCTACTGTATATATGCAACACAATTTAACATAATAATAATTTAAAACTAAACTGTCTTTTTTTTGTGGCTGCTAAAGGCTGCCAAAGGTTTCTCAAATCATTTCAAGCACCTTGAACCGATGTTTCGACACATACTTAATATTCCAGGATAACATGTTGTATAATTATGTTTTTATATTTTTTAATTTTATATCCTGTTTTTATATTATATTCTCACTTGCTGAGTAGTTTTACAGCTCAGTGATGTGTTTATGTCTGATGCAGGGATCAACGTCATCGTTATTTGTGTGGAATGATATGAATGAACCGTCTGTGTTCAGCGGGCCAGAGCAGACCATGCCAAAGGACGCAGTGCATTATGGGGGCTGGGAACACCGGGAATTACACAACCTGTACGGCTTCTACCAGGTGAGTGGGTTCGTTTAACTTCTTTTGATACAGGTGTCATTATTTCACAAGCAGGCAAATCTGTGGTTGCTTTCATCAGGGTAGAAAAAAAAACATAATAGATGCAGGGGCGGTATTGCATTCGCTTTACCGTACCGTTGTGAGGACCTACCGGTCAATCTTAGTTTCTACTCTCACCTATGGTCATGAGGGCTGGGTCAGGACAGAAAGAACTAGATCGCAGGTAAAAGTGGCTGAAATGGGTTTTCTCAGGGTGGAGGGTGGCTGGCGGCTGGCGTCTCACTTTGAGATAGCGTGAGAAGCTCAGCCATCCGCGAGGGACTCGGAGTAGAGCTGCTGCTCCTTTGCATTGAAAGGAGCCAGTTGAGGTGGTTCGGGCATCTGGTAACGATGCCCCCTGGGTGCCTCCTTATGGAGGTGTTCCAGGCATGACCAGCTGGGAGGAGGCCTCGGGGAAGACCCAGGACTAGATGGAGAGATTATATCTCCATACTGGTCAGTTATATCTCCACACTAGTCAGGGAATACCTTGGGATCCCCCAACTCGGGACCCCAAACTTCGAGAACGGGAATTTTGGGGTCCCGAGTTGAGTTGAGCTCCCTGCTGGAGCTGTTGCCCCTATGACCCGACACCAGACAAGGAGGTTGACGATGAGAAATGAGAGACGCTAAGACTTTCCAATAAAATGCAGAACAGTGGCGTTCTGGTGCTGCTGGTTTGACACCCCGAAGCTGTGGAGTACGATCACCTTCACCTCTGTCTTAACTAAACGTTAGTTATTAGTAAAGTGTATGAAGTGAATTACAGTTTCTTTCGTTTGCTCACAGCACATGGCCACAGCGGAGGGTCTGATAACTCGCTCAGGTGGCTCAGAGAGACCTTTTGTCCTTTCACGCTCCTTCTTCGCAGGGTCACAGAGACTTGGTAGGTTTCTGAAATGGGAAAAGTAACCTCAGTCCCCTGTGATGTGTTCAGTATTGTAATCTCAACTGCATTGTTGTGATTGACTTTGGGATGCAGGAGCAGTATGGACAGGGGACAATGTCGCCAGTTGGGAGTATCTGCAGATCTCAATTCCAATGCTTTTGTCTCTAAGCGTGACGGGCATTGTATTTTGTGGAGGTGAGCATCTACGTTGTGGGTTCATTTCTTTTAATATTAAAATCACAACTAGAATTGTTATTCACTGCTTTGAGAGAGACTTTATGTTAAAACTATACTTTATATTTGAAAACTAGTCTTACAGTGGTTATACTTAAAGTACTGTAATGTTTTCTGCTTATCTTAGTCTCTCATATTTTTTTCCGTCTGCGTTTTAGCCGATGTTGGCGGGTTTGTTGAGGATCCAGAGCCAGAATTGCTGGTGCGCTGGTACCAGGCAGCAGCCCTGCAGCCGTTCTTCAGAGGTCACTCTGCAAAGTGGACGAAGCGCCGTGAGCCCTGGCTGTTTGGAGAGGAAGTCACTGCTGCAATCCGCACTGTGATCCAGCAGAGGTACTTTGAAGGGGACATATCATGGTCATTTTCAGGTTAATTCTTGTATTTTGGGGTTTGTTGTTTTGAAAAAACAACACATTATTTTTCTCATACTGTCTGTCTGAATAGACCTGTATTCATCCTCTTTCTGAAATGCTCTGTTTTAGCACCTGTCTCTTTAAGACCCCCACCTGAAAAAGCCCAGTCTGCTCTGGTTGGCTTGAGAGAAAAATATGGAGCATCTTTGCAAAAGTAGTTCTCAAACTGTGGGCGATATATGCTAATGAGCCTGCATGTGCTAAAAGGAGGGGAGCCAAACCTCAACAGCTTGTTGAATCACATGTATTCTGATCTAGACAGCCCACAAAAAACTGACTGGGTCCTTATTTCACAGTTTGTGGGTTGTTAGGCACTCCAGATACCCAAATGGGTGTGCACAAGCACTGAAAAAGTGAGTTTTTCATGATCAGTTGTCAGTTGAATGAGTTTCAAACAGGGGAAGAAGCAGACATACTAATTGGGTCTTTATGTAAATACAAATTCAATTTTCCACATCCAGATTAACCAAATCTAGTCTCTGTCTTTTGTTGTTGCTTTGTCTCTTTCTGCCAGCTTTTGTTTGAAAAGAAACTTGAAGTGATCAGTCTCCGTTGTACTGATTGACCATCGAAGACAGCTGAAATCAATCAATATCATTAAAGGACGAGAACCAACGAGACCAAACAAACTGTTTCACCTTAAATATCAGAGTCAACATAATGGAAGAATGAAACACAAATATATTGTGTGTTTCTTGAATTTTTTTCTCATATCTGACAAAGTTGTGTTTCAATGGTCCCAATCTTGTCTCTTCTGCACTCAGGTACTGTTTGCTGCCATACTGGTACACTCTCTTCCACCAGGCTCACACCACTGGTCTGCCTCTACTCAGGTTGGTGCTGCTGCCATCTGCTGCTCAGTGACAGCACTGCAGACCCCAAAACCCTCTGGAGCTTTACCTTTGAGTTTTTCAGACGCTAGAGGTCAATGTCTCCCATGTTTTGATTAGAGTGTGAATTTAATTCAAAATTGATGATTAAAGAATAGATAGATAGATAGATAGATAAGATAGATAGATAGATAGATAGATAGATAGATTTTGAGGAAAGTGAAAAGCTGTACAGAACGTTATAGAAATGTTCATTTTATTCAAACCTGCACAGACCTCTGTGGGTGGAGTTCCCGAGAGAACAGAGCACCTTCTCTGTGGACAACCAGTACATGATTGGTGATGAATACTTTTTTATTTTTGCATTTTTTTCTCAGTGGAGCTATTGCATTTTTGTTTTTATTGGTTTAACCGTCTTTGGTTTCATGTAGGAGGAGCACTGCTGACCTGTCCTGTAACCAAACCGCATGTTCAAGAAGTCAAAGTCATACTTCCTGGATCTGGTGAGGTAAATCAACCAGCAGGTAACATGTTTATATCTTCTAATGTGTTCATGATACACCTCAGTGGGGATGTTGTATTAAGGCTTGTTTCTGTTTTAGGTTTGGTATGACATCCACTCAGCAAAAGCGTACAAAGGAGGCAGGACTTTGAGTCTTCCAGTCACCTTAGACACAGTTAGTGTTTGTCTTTACTCACACAGCAGCAGGGTGGTGGGACTGTAATGTAGACTGTCAGTAGTTTTCATAATACTGCCTTTTTAAAAACAGATTGTACTTGGAAAAACAGATTATATGTTTTGATAGGGAAAATTATGCTTATTCTCTCTCACTCACTCATCATCAACTGCTTATCCAGGGTCAGGTCGCAGGGGCATCGGCCACATTAACCAGCTCTGGCTAGGGGATCCTGAGGCCTTCACAGGCCTGTATGGAGATATAATCTCTCCATCTAGTCCTGTGTCTCCTTTAGGAGCCTTCCTAAGAAGGTGTTCCAGGCACGACCACGAGCGAACACCTTCTTAGGAAGGCTCCCAGAGGGCGTCGTTACCAGACACCGAACCACCTCCTTTCAATGCAAAGGAGCAGTAGATGTACTCCGAGTTCCTCACAGATGGCTGAGCTTCTCACCCTATCTCTTAGGGAGATGCCAGCCACCCTCCTGAGAAAACCCATTTTGGCTGCTTGTACCCGTGATCTAGTTCTTTTGGTAATGACCCAGCTCTCATGACCAAAGGTGACAGCAGGAATGTGGACTGAGCGGTAGATTGAGAGCTTTGCACTCCTTCACTTGGCAGTTCAAATACTTGTTATTAATTGTATTTATTCCAGTTATAGTGTATATAGTGTATATTAAAGTACTTCTTGTAAATGGTTACCTTAGATGGAATGAAATGGCATTTCTAAACTGAAACGAAGCCAGATATTATGTTATGGAGGAAACTTTGATTTACTGGTGTTTCCTCTGTTCAGGTTCCTGTGTTCCAGCGTGGCGGCTCGGTGGTCTGCAGGTCAGCAGGAAGTGGCTCCTGTACAGCCGACTTCCAGCAGCTCCCCCTCTCCATCACTGTGGCCTTCAACTCTCAGGTAAGCACGAAAAGGATTAGGGGTCGGCTCATTTATAACTAAAATTATAACACACTTACTGGATAATTTATACAAAAGTCTGCAGATAAAACTATTTAAAACTATTTAAAAACATATAGATATCTATTCATTAAACTTCATTTATTAAGAGATGACTAACGCGTTTAATACACAGAGTCACTTTATTCAAATTGAGGATTTTGTTTAAGAATTTCTAGTTTTTTTAGGGCGATGGCGTTGGGGGGTTCAGCTTGGGAACCTTTGATATAACATGTTTCATAAACCAAATGAAACCAGGTTTAGTCTTGACCAGGTACAAATACAAACTGATATATACTCAAATATTTGTCCCCCTCTATTTACTATTGATGGCTAAAATATTACAAACATCTGTTATAGTATAATGCGGTGCCCAGTTTTTACTGTCCATTATTTTAACATGATTGTGTTAAACTTTTAGCATCCACTGTAACAGCAGATATTGGTCACACAGAGGCGATTTAGCTGCAAATGTCCTGTTTGATGTAATAACATGTGATGCCCTCCAGGTCATATCACAATATTTAGAGGTTTGTTGCAGTGTGTGCTGCAGGATTTGCAGGCAACGTTACAAACTAATAATATGATATTATGTATTATAATAAAACAGTTTAATACTTTATAGAATACAAAATGATGACTCTTTAAAGGAACAATGTGTGTAACATTTTGGGGGATCTATAAGCAGAGATGGAATATACAAATCATAACTTTGTTTTCAGTAGAATATAATCACCTGAAACTAAGAATTTGTGTTTTCATTAGATTAGAGTAAGTTGTTTATATCTACATAGGGAGCAGGTCCTCTTCACGGAGTCCGCCACCATGTTTCTGCAGTAGCCCAGAACAGACAATCCAAACACTGGCTCTAGAGAGAGACTTCTATGATTTTATTTTACCTGAAGGTCACGTAATGTGCTGCTGTAACACCTGGTGAGAAAGCATCAACAACATCATGTTGTGTTGGTGTGATTTGTGACCTGAACTCTTCCTAACTCAGATGTTTTCTTTTGGGCTGTCATTCAATTAAAATATTTAATCAGGATTAATCACACATTTCTTTATCTGTTCAAAATGTAAAGGGAGATTTGTCAAGTATTTAATACTTTCATCGACATGGGAGTGAGAAAATATGCTGCTTTATACTTTATACCGTGTTACTGCCAGCTGTCATCTGACTCCTGTTACTCCTAAAGTAGTGGCATGTTACCGTAGTGATAGAGAGCTATATTAATTCAGACACCAGCATAATTGCATTAATGAAGTCTTGAGTGATTCCCTTCTCCCTGCAGGGCGTCGCTAATGGTGAGCTGTACCTGGACGATGGCCACTCCTTCAGCTACCGTGACAAAAAGGCCTACTGCCTGCGCAGGTTCAACATGCTGTCAGGCCGTCTGCTCTGCCGGTGAGTCACAACTCACACCTCCTAAAGACGCATCCATTTTTAGACCACATGTTACAGAAGCTAAAAAAAAAAAAAGTTTTTTTTTGTACGAGTGACTGATGCAAACGTGAACCTAAGACAGTTTGACCTTGTATCTGTTGTTGCGTCTCTCAGTCCTGCCAGCGAAGAAGGAACATTTGACTGTGATGCTGTTGTTCAGTCGGTCACCGTCCTGGGAGTGAAGAGCAAACCGTCCACCGTGATTGTGCATGTGTCAGGTGAGGAGCTCTGCCTTTACAGTTGCATTTTTACAGTTGAGACACTGGTGGGGTCCAACTGGAAAAAGGTTTTCATGGAAAAAAGCATCATTTCCAGGTTTGTTTCATTGTTTGATGGTGGCCAAAATAGCAAAACATAGACTTGATCTCTCAAAAACGTCTCTCTTTCACAATTATAAAATAAAAAAAAAAGAAATCCAATATGGCAAGGCAGGGAAACACATTTTCTCCTGAAGGAAATTATCAAATGATTAAAAATTCATACAAATAATCCTAAAAATTGAGGATGTTCTTTTCTGTTCTCATTAACAATATGAAAAGATAAAGCATAACATATTTTCTATCCCTCACCAGGTGCTAAAGAGACCTCTGCTGCATTTCAATACACAGAGACCTGCTGCCTGCTGACAGTGAACGACCTGAAGCTCAGAGTGGCGATGGACTGGGAGATACACATACTGTAGGTTAACTGTGAATGTGTCACTCGCTGGTTTTCACTCCTCCAGCAGGGTGGCAGGTAACTTTGTCAGAATATACTTTTATTAACAAAGTACTGGAGATTACAGCTCAAACTGTAAAAAAAATTACTTTTGCGACAGATTTACTTTTTTTGAAATCTTAGAGGTTGGCAAATCCGGCCATTGACTTCTTTCAGTACTATACTTCTTTTAAAAATGGGTCTATATTCAGAAATATCAAAAGAACAAAAGAGATTTTATTTAATCTGGGAATGATTGAATTGTTATTTCATCTTAAATGAACAAGTTTCAAGATATAAAGATTGATTATTAATAATCTTGTTGTAACAGACGATCTATGCAAATGAATGAATAAAGTTTGCTTTTATGTTTTCATGCTAAGCTAACACCTGGTGACAAAGCATCATCAACATCACGTCCAGATGGCGTGATTTTTGACCTGAACTCTTCCTAATCTAGATGTTTTCTTTCGGGCTGTCAGATTTAAATACACTCCTGATCAAAATCTTAAGACCAATTAAAAAATTGCAAGAATTTACGTTTTGCACTGTTGTATCTTAAGAAGGTTCTAAGTAGAGTTTCAAAATGCAAAAAGAAGAAATGAGAGCAAGAGACTAAATGTTTTGAGCAGGCAATTTATTGAAAAGAACAATTTAACTAAAATAGGCTGTTCATCAGCTGATCAAAAGTTTAAGACCATAGCTCAAAAAAAAACCCTAAAACAGAAATTAAAGTCTCAAAAACAGACTCAGTAATGAGTAGCTCCACCATTATTGTTGATCACTTCAAAAATTCGTGTTGGCATGCTTGATGCGAGTGTTTCCAAAAGGCTTGTAGGAATGTTGCTCCAAGTGGTGAAGATGGCTTCACGAAGGGCATCCACTGTCTGGAACTGATGTCCATTTTTGTAAACTTCCCTTGCCATCCATCCCCAAATGTTCTCAATTGGATTTAGATCAGGGGAACATGCAGGATGATCCAAAAGAGTGATGTTATTCTCCTGAAAAAAATCCTTTGTCAGACGGGCATTGTGAATTGCAGCATTGTCCTGCTGAAAAACCCAGTCATCACCACACAGACGAGGGCCCTCAGTCATGAGGGATGCCCGCTGCAACATCTCCACGTAGCCAGCTGCTGTTTGACGCCCTGCACAACCTGGAGCTCCATTGTTCCATTGAAGGAAAAAGCACCCCAGATCATGATGGCGCCCCCTCCGCTGTGCCGTGTTGAAAAAATCTCAGGTGGCATCTCCTTGTCATGCCAGTAGCGTTGGAAGCCATCAGGACCATCAAGGTTAAATTTTTTCTCATCAGAGAATAAAACTTTCTTCCAACTTTGAACGTCTCATGTTTGGTGCTCCCTTGCAAAGGCCAAACGGGCAATTTTGTGGCGTTGAAGGAGACGTGGCCTTTGAAGAGGTTTTTTGTTTTTGAAGCCGTTCCTTTGCAGATGCCGTCTGATGGTTATTGGGCTGCAGTCAGCACCAGTAATGGCCTTAATTTGGGATGAGGATCGTCCCGTGTCTTGACGGACAGCCATTCGGATCCTCCGGCTCAGTGCCGGTGAGATTTTTTTGGGTCTACCACTTGATTTTTTTGTTCCATAAACCTCAGGATCTTTTAAGAAATGCAAAATGACTGTCTTACTGCGTCCAACCTCAGCAGCGATGGCACGCTGTGAGAGGCCTTGTCTATGCAGCTCAACAATCCTGCTACGTTCGAAGGCAGTGAGTTTTTTGTTTTTCCCATTAAGAGGTCTTGACAGTGTGATTACTTGACAGAAAATGACATGGAATCCAAATTTTTGCACAGATTTGGGCTTTTAAAGGATGTGGTCTTAAACTTTTGATCAGCTGATGAACAGCCTATTTCAGTGAAATTGTTCTTTTCAATAAATTGCCTGCTCAAAACATTTAGTCTCTTGCTCTCATTTCTTCTTTTTGCATTTTGAAACTCTACTTAGAACCTTCTTAAGATACAACAGTGCAAAATGCAAATTCTTGCAATTTTTTAACTGGTCTTAAGATTTTGATCAGGAGTGTATTTAATCAGGATTAATCACACATTATTTATCTGTTCACCTTAAAGGGAGATTTGTCAAGTATTTGATACTCTTATCAACAAGGGGAGTGGAGAAATATGCTGCAGTCGCATAAGGGTCGCCTGCTAGAGAAGGACTGGGAAGATATTCCTGAGCTGCTGAATTACTGCTGTTCAAGCTGATTAACGACAAACTGGAATCTGAGCATATTACTGATCTCCTGAACTAGCTTACTGCCTGTTTTTCAGCATAGACTGAGGTGACCATATTTTCACCCCCCCTTAACAACTCACCCTTAACTGTCATGAATGCCCGTGTTGCGCAGGATGGCTAACTGAGCGCACATGTGGTGGATTTTCAGTTCAGAATGGGATTAGAAAGTAGGCATTATTATTGGGAGGGGGGACAGTCATAGCGTATGACATTCACTCCTTGCACCCCCTTTAACCCTAGAACACTAACGTTAAAATAAGTCACACCATCACTAACGTTGGGTATATTTTACCCAATACAATATCCTTGATAAAAAGCAGTTTTATCAATTCGGGTGAATTCCACCCGTAAAATATGTTACTCTCTATCACTAAAGTCGGGTGAAAATCACCCGAACGCATGCCTCTTGAAAAAAACATAGATGGGAGGAGGGAAACAAACATACAATTAATAACATCAGTAAGCAGCCTGAAGCTACCCAAGGACCCATGAAACTCAGACAATGGCAACACAATGAAAATCACATAACAAGAATTGTGTGGGTGAAAATCACCCGACGTTAGTGTTCTAGGGTTAATCACAGGGCTATTCCCCTCATGACGCACTGACAGTTTTCAGAGTCCTGTAGAGAGTTTTCCTCAGAGGCAAAGTTTTGTTGTCTGGGACCATGAAATCACGTTTCAACTTTAGTTTTGAACAATCACATTGGTCACCACAACCACAGGTTATTGTGATTACGACATTTTGTCGAGGATGGAGACACCCGTTGAAAGACTGACGGAAACAGACGGTCCTGAGGGAGAAGCGTAACGAAATGCCTGTTGATGCGCAGAAATAACTGTGTAGAATAATTAATCGAGCCGACACGTTTGATGTGTACATAGATACGGGGAGGTTCAGTGGTTCTAAACTGCAAAATGTAGGCAGCGGATCTGTGGTGTCAGTGCGTAATTGTGCCTCGACAGCGCGCAACATCTTTGTACTTGGAGACAGCAGCGGGGTTCGCTGTGCAGCTCTCCATATAAATACTGATCTCATGCGCATAAATGAATAAATGCGTGAAACACGATCAACGTTTATTGAAGAAGAATATTTTCATTGTTTTAATTGTAGTGAAAACCGGGACATTTGAGTGTTTTACAGATATTTGTCGGGATTCACGGCATAGAGAATAGAGGGCTGTAACACGACAATAAATTACACAGTTTAAACGTTAAAAAATACCTATAAAAGAAGAACCAGAGTTTATCTGCTCCAGTCTTTTATAATCTAGCAGCGATGCCCGTTTAGTACCGGGTTTTAGTGCCCATCCCTTGTCACAGTGTTAATAAAAGAACTTGGTAAAAAGAAGGACAAGCGGAGGTTTTATTCTGGGCCGAGGGTGTCTTGATGTTTAAATATTCAAACAAATGACTAACAGCGAATAAAAATAACTTTAGTTAGAACTGCTCCTTAAGGAGTATTAGGGCCACATTGAGGGGAAAAAAGTTTGAGATTTTGAGAAAAAAATATCATATAACGAGGAGAAAAGTGGCAATTTAATGAGAATTATCTTTTTAAGGTCCCGATAATGACGATAATGTGGTGCTGATGTGCCAAAAGATGAAGTATTTTGTTATTTGTGAAACCTAAACTAAAGTAGAACTTCACTAGATGCTCCACATTCCTCATTTTCATATTTCCCCTCTAAAATAACTCCTGAAATTACTACTTTATAATAATACGACTTTTTTCTCTTAAACTTATGACTTTATTCTCATAATATTTTGACTTTACTCTTGAAATCTCAGATATAAATCTTTGTTCCTTCATGTATTCAATCAAATGTATTTACTCTCGTGAAAACGATCATGCGCTGCTGCAGGTGCCTAGCAACGGTTGCTAAGTAACGGTGCTCCTTTGATAAACCAAACTCGGACAAAGATGAAAGGATCAAAGGACGTTACTCTTTAAAGTCACGTGGCTTTGAACTGAATAGTATTTCTGACTGAAAATCCATCCTTCAAACACTCTTTACTTTGTATGAGGAGAGCAGTGAAGACACCCACAATGGATAACAAGATTACAGTGAAGGAGCTTCGTCCTCTGATTGAGGATTTTTTCCACAAGTTAACAGTTGCGCAGCTAATATCGCTGAAATCAGGAGCAGCTGATAACGCCACACAATATAAAGTGGCAAAGCTGATTCTGGACCTGATATCAGTGTTGTCAGAGTCCATTTTGTCGGATGATGAGACAACCCCTGAGTCTGTGGAGAGTACTCTGTCCAGTCTGGATGAGACACTCCCTCAGACTATTGCTGTTGTTCTGAATGTCGACATCGACGTTGACGTCGACCGTGACAGCGTGAAATCCTTGACCAACCTGATTACTAAGCAAGTTGCAAATCAGGTCAACAGCTCGTCACTGGAGGATGTCTCGTACCTTCAGCCTAAGACACTGAATAACATGGTCAAGCATGCCTGCCGGATGTTTAAAACATTCATGGGCAAGCTGAACGGTCTGTGCTGCACGTGTCAACACTCAATGGGGTCGGAGAGTCCAACACCTTCTCCCTGCGTGCTCACCAAATTCTACCGTTTGGACAGTCCAAGAAACCAGGACACCTCCATAACTGATAAACTGCAACATGGTGACATGTCCAGTGATGAGGAGTGCCAATCAGACACTGATGAGATGGTCTCAAGTGGATCAGAGGACAGCTTTTTGGATAAAACAACCAAACGTACCCGGATGATCATTATCAGAGAGCTGATTGAGATCCTAAGGCCTATTCTTGAGGAGTCTCCCCTCTCCGAGGATGAGTTTCTGTCTGCATCTGACACCTCCCTGGAGATTTCAAGTATTGCATCGGACATCGCTCAGTCAATCATCCAGGAGATTGAGAGTCAGGATTCTGCAAGCTCAGACTCCGGCGAGAAGAGGAAACTGACCTTGAGAGGAGTGGCACAAAAGATAAAGACCTTTTTTGCCACACAGTTTGCCAAACTATCAATGCATCTCATCTTTACTAAGCTGTTCAAAAAATTCAGCCCCGACTGCCCCACTAAGAACACAAATTTTCTTCAGTCCTTCAAGACCGACGTTAAGGATATGCTTCTGCCCAAGGATGACGGACAAGATGTGTTACGCAGATTAAGACATATTTCCACCGGGAAAGACCTGGATTTTATCAAGACACTTAGTGACTGCCTCTACAGTCGCATCACGGAGGTGAACTTTGGACCCACAATCCATGTTTTTCCACCACGTCATGTGATATATCGTGAGATTCAGCGCAGAGTCTATGGTTTCCTGGCGTTGATGGGCTGGTGGTTAAACACTCATGCTGGCAAAAACAGTCAACGGGTCAAAAAGGCTTTGGAGAAGATAGGGTCCAAAAAAACAACACCCCAAGCATCTGGGCAGCCTACAGCACAGACAGAGCAAAACAAACACTCTGTGTTGGTGATTGTGGAGAAGCTGGTTTCAAGGATCTTCAGCAAAGTGAAGGTGAACTGCACTTTTGCAAACCCGGAGCCCATCATTAAGCGCCTGTTTGAGAAAATCTTGGCCGAGGTGGAGCTTGCAGGTCTTGACATCACCCCAGACATGACAGGTAGCATTGACAAGGCGATCCACAAGGACCTGTGCAAGAAGTTCGGCTCTCCACTGTCTGTGCTGGTTTCACTAATTCTAAACGAGACAGAGTTTGACAACGACTTTGCCTCTGCTTTCAAAAAGCACCTTATGAAACCGCCAAAGAAGGGTTGGGCCATCTTCAGGTTCTTCACCAAGATGACTGGGTCAAAATTATTCAGGAGGTGCTAATGTAGTATTCGTTTTGGTGGAGAAAATCTGGGGTGCCCCTTTTCTCCTACAACACGAGCACTATAGAGGGTTTAAGTCCTCCCAGCCATCCCCATTTACCTCCTGCTCCACTGTAGAGCAGAGGCCAGTGATTGGCCTCGACAGGACCAAGGAATGACCTCTACAGGACCAGGGAATGACCTCTACAGGACCAGTGATTGGCCTCTACAGGACCAGGGAATGACCTCTACAGGACCAGTGATTGGCCTCTAAACCATCAATATCATCATCAGTTAGAAATAAGTGATTAAATTAATGAAATTGGTCAATAAAAAATGTAAAAAAAAAATGTATATTTCTGTTTAGCTCTCTTTTTATTTGCTGTCAGAGCTGTAAATATCCATCACAAACAGAAGTTGTGCTCTTTTAGTTACACTCAGATGAAAGGTTTTGGGTATCAAGAAAATACTAAGAAAGAACAGTGTTATTTTACTACAGTTTTTTCATGTAAAAACCATCTGTTCTAGCATTTAAACTGTGGTGATGAAATAGTTGAGAGATAAGTTAGGGTTTTGGTTGACTAAGCTAAGATATGTTTCAATACATGGTTACTTCACTCAGTTCATTTTTACATACAATGATGACTTAATATGTGGGTTTTAAAAACAACAATTACAGGGCTCCAAAATGTGAAACACGTTGTGCTTTGGCTTTCACTCCTAACCTTCAGTGTGACATCGCTGTACACTGTCTCGGGTGAGATTTCAAAGCAACATAGTACACCTGCAGAGTACTAGGCTTAACACAACTGCATTGGTCAAAAACTGCTGATGTCTCATATATTGTTGCAGCAGTTTTGGGGTTGATACCATTTGTTACAAAGATTTGGTGCTAAATTGAAACTTTTTTTTGTTTACCATTCAAGAATTGATTAAAATCATCAATAATCAATTGAAAATACCACATTAAGACACCAAGAGGACCACCACAGAAAAAAACCTGCTGTAATTTTATATCAAAAACTTTTGACATTTGGAAATTTCTATAAGAATTGCATTTTTCTGCAATTAGATGGTGAACACCTCTGTTGTGGAAACTGTACAGAAACCCCCTTATAGTCAACCTAGCTGGGAAAGCCATCGATGGATGCCTCAGAATGCTCTGGGTCTCTAGTTTGTCGCTGTTACATTTCATGAGGCTGTGATTATCCTAGAGGTCACCACAGGTCATTTATACAGTGGAGAGATTTTTAAAGAACGGTCTCACTACAATGAAATGGCTACTATGGAGAATAACATCATTAAAAATCAAAACAATCGCGAGCACAACCCCAAATCACAAAGAAGAAGAAGGTGTTATTATAGGGGGGAGGCATTAGAGCCTGTGACAGTCGTGACTTATCACATTCAAGACTTGCACCCCCTTTAATCACAGGGCTATTCCCCTCATGACGCACTGACAGTTTTCAGAGTCCTGTAGAGAGTTTTCCTCAGAGGCAAAGTTTTGTTGTCTGGGACCATGAAATCACGTTTCAACTTTAGTTTTGAACAATCACATTGGTCACCACAACCACAGGTTATTGTGATTACGACATTTTGTCGAGGATGGAGACACCCGTTGAAAGACTGACGGAAACAGACGGTCCTGAGGGAGAAGCGTAACGAAATGCCTGTCGATGCGCAGAAATAACTGTGTAGAATAATTAATCGAGCCGACACGTTTGATGTGTACATAGATACGGGGAGGTTCAGTGGTTCTAAACTGCAAAATGTAGGCAGCGGATCTGTGGTGTCAGTGCGTAATTGTGCCTCGACAGCGCGCAACATCTTTGTACTTGGAGACAGCAGCGGGGTTCGCTGTGCAGCTCTCCATATAAATACTGATCTCATGCGCATAAATGAATAAATGCGTGAAACACGATCAACGTTTATTGAAGAAGAATATTTTCATTGTTTTAATTGTAGTGAAAACCGGGACATTTGAGTGCTTTACAGATATTTGTCGGGATTCGCGGCATAGAGAATAGAGGGCTGTAACACGACAATAAATTACACAGTTTAAACGTTAAAAAATACCTATAAAAGAAGAACCAGAGTTTATCTGCTCAAGTCTTTTATAATCTAGCAGCGATGCCCGTTTAGTACCGGGTTTTAGTGCCCATCCCTTGTCACAGTGTTAATAAAAGAACTTGGTAAAAAGAAGGACAAGCGGAGGTTTTATTCTGGGCCGAGGGTGTCTTGATGTTTAAATATTCAAACAAATGACTAACAGCGAATAAAAATAACTTTAGTTAGAACTGCTCCTTAAGGAGTATTAGGGCCACATTGAGGGGAAAAAAGTTTGAGATTTTGAGAAAAAAATATCATATAACGAGGAGAAAAGTGGCAATTTAATGAGAATTATCTTTTTAAGGTCCCGATAATGACGATAATGTGGTGCTGATGTGCCAAAAGATGAAGTATTTTGTTATTTGTGAAACCTAAACTAAAGTAGAACTTCACTAGATGCTCCACATTCCTCATTTTCACATTTCCCCTCTAAAATAACTCCTGAAATTACTACTTTATAATAATACGACTTTTTTCTCTTAAACTTATGACTTTATTCTCATAATATTTTGACTTTACTCTTGAAATCTCAGATATAAATCTTTGTTCGTTCATGTATTCAATCAAATGTATTTACTCTCGTGAAAACGATCCTGCGCTGCTGCAGGTGCCTAGCAACGGTTGCTAAGTAACGGTGCTCCTTTGATAAACCAAACTCGGACAAAGATGAAAGGATCAAAGGACGTTACTCTTTAAAGTCACGTGGCTTTGAACTGAATAGTATTTCTGACTGAAAATCCATCCTTCAAACACTCTTTACTTTGTATGAGGAGAGCAGTGAAGACACCCACAATGGATAACAAGATTACAGTGAAGGAGCTTCGTCCTCTGATTGAGGATTTTTTCCACAAGTTAACAGTTGCGCAGCTAATATCGCTGAAATCAGGAGCAGCTGATAACGCCACACAATATAAAGTGGCAAAGCTGATTCTGGACCTGATATCAGTGTTGTCAGAGTCCATTTTGTCGGATGATGAGACAACCCCTGAGTCTGTGGAGAGTACTCTGTCCAGTCTGGATGAGACACTCCCTCAGACTATTGCTGTTGTTCTGAATATCGACATCGACATCGACGTCGACCGTAACAGCGTGAAATCCTTGACCAACCTGATTACTAAGCAAGTTGCAAATCAGGTCAACAGCTCATCACTGGAGGATGTCTCGTACCTTCAGCCTAAGACACTGAATAACATGGTCAAGCATGCCTGCCGGATGTTTAAAACATTCATGGGCAAGCTGAACGGTCTGTGCTGCACGTGTCAACACTCAATGGGGTCGGAGAGTCCAACACCTTCTCCCTGCGTGCTCACCAAATTCTACCGTTTGGACAGTCCAAGAAACCAGGACACCTCCATAACTGATAAACTGCAACATGGTGACATGTCCAGTGATGAGGAGTGCCAATCAGACACTGATGAGATGGTCTCAAGTGGATCAGAGGACAGCTTTTTGGATAAAACAACCAAACGTACCCGGATGATCATTATCAGAGAGCTGATTGAGATCCTAAGGCCTATTCTTGAGGAGTCTCCCCTCTCCGAGGATGAGTTTCTGTCTGCATCTGACACCTCCCTGGAGATTTCAAGTATTGCATCGGACATCGCTCAGTCAATCATCCAGGAGATTGAGAGTCAGGATTCTGCAAGCTCAGACTCCGGCGAGAAGAGGAAACTGACCTTGAGAGGAGTGGCACAAAAGATAAAGACCTTTTTTGCCACACAGTTTGCCAAACTATCAATGCATCTCATCTTTACTAAGCTGTTCAAAAAATTCAGCCCCGACTGCCCCACTAAGAACACAAATTTTCTTCAGTCCTTCAAGACCGATGTTAAGGATATGCTTCTGCCCAAGGATGACGGACAAGATGTGTTACGCAGATTAAGACATATTTCCACCGGGAAAGACCTGGATTTTATCAAAACACTTAGTGACTGCCTCTACAGTCGCATCACGGAGGTGAACTTTGGACCCACAATCCATGTTTTTCCACCACGTCATGTGATATATCGTGAGATTCAGCGCAGAGTCTATGGTTTCCTGGCGTTGATGGGCTGGTGGTTAAACACTCATGCTGGCAAAAACAGTCAACGGGTCAAAAAGGCTTTGGAGAAGATAGGGTCCAAAAAAACAACACCCCAAGCATCTGGGCAGCCTACAGCACAGACAGAGCAAAACAAACACTCTGTGTTGGTGATTGTGGAGAAGCTGGTTTCAAGGATCTTCAGCAAAGTGAATGTGAACTGCACTTTTGCAAACCCGGAGCCCATCATTAAGCGCCTGTTTGAGAAAATCTTGGCCGAGGTGGAGCTTGCAGGTCTTGACATCACCCCAGACATGACAGGTAGCATTGACAAGGCGATCCACAAGGACCTGTGCAAGAAGTTCGGCTCTCCACTGTCTGTGCTGGTTTCACTAATTCTAAACGAGACAGAGTTTGACAACGACTTTGCCTCTGCTTTCAAAAAGCACCTTATGAAACCGCCAAAGAAGGGTTGGGCCATCTTCAGGTTCTTCACCAAGATGACTGGGTCAAAATTATTCAGGAGGTGCTAATGTAGTATTCGTTTTGGTGGAGAAAATCTGGGGTGCCCCTTTTCTCCTACAACACGAGCACTATAGAGGGTTTAAGTCCTCCCAGCCATCCCCATTTACCTCCTGCTCCACTGTAGAGCAGAGGCCAGTGATTGGCCTCGACAGGACCAAGGAATGACCTCTACAGGACCAGGGAATGACCTCTACAGGACCAGTGATTGGCCTCTACAGGACCAGGGAATGACCTCTACAGGACCAGTGATTGGCCTCTAAACCATCAATATCATCATCAGTTAGAAATAAGTGATTAAATTAATGAAATTGGTCAATAAAAAATGTAAAAAAAAATGTATATTTCTGTTTAGCTCTCTTTTTATTTGCTGTCAGAGCTGTAAATATCCATCACAAACAGAAGTTGTGCTCTTTTAGTTACACTCAGATGAAATGTTTTGTGTATCAAGAAAATACTAAGAAAGAACAGTGTTATTTTACTAGAGTTTTTTCATGTAAAAACCATCTGTTCTAGCATTTAAACTGTGGTGATGAAATAGTTGAGAGATAAGTTAGGGTTTTGGTTGACTAAGCTAAGATATGTTTCAATACATGGTTACTTCACTCAGTTCATTTTTACATACAATGATGACTTAATATGTGGGTTTTAAAAACAACAATTACAGGGCTCCAAAATGTGAAACACGTTGTGCTTTGGCTTTCACTCCTAACCTTCAGTGTGACATCACTGTACACTGTCTCGGGTGAGATTTCAAAGCAACATAGTACACCTGCAGAGTACTAGGCTTAACACAACTGCATTGGTCAAAAACTGCTGATGTCTCATATATTGTTGCAGCAGTTTTGGGGTTGATACCATTTGTTACAAAGATTTGGTGCTAAATTGAAACTTTTTTTTGTTTACCATTCAAGAATTGATTAAAATCATCAATAATCAATTGAAAATACCACATTAAGACACCAAGAGGAACACCACAGAAAAAAACCTGCTGTAATTTTATATCAAAAACTTTTGACATTTGGAAATTTCTATAAGAATTGCATTTTTCTGCAATTAGATGGTGAACACCTCTGTTGTGGAAACTGTACAGAAACCCCCTTATAGTCAACCTAGCTGGGAAAGCCATCGATGGATGCCTCTGAATGCTCTGGGTCTCTAGTTTGTCGCTGTTACATTTCATGAGGCTGTGATTATCCTAGAGGTCACCACAGGTCATTTATACAGTGGAGAGATTTTTAAAGAACGGTCTCACTACAATGAAATGGCTACTATGGAGAATAACATCATTAAAAATCAAAACAATCGCGAGCACAACCCCAAATCACAAAGAAGAAGAAGGTGTTATTATAGGGGGGAGGCATTAGAGCCTGTGACAGTCGTGACTTATCACATTCAAGACTTGCACCCCCTTTAATCACAGGGCTATTCCCCTCATGACGCACTGACAGTTTTCAGAGTCCTGTAGAGAGTTTTCCTCAGAGGCAAAGTTTTGTTGTCTGGGACCATGAAATCACGTTTCAACTTTAGTTTTGAACAACAACAAATTACACAGTTTAAACGTTAAAAAATGCCTATAAAAGAAGAACCAGAGTTTATCTGCTCCAGTCTTTTATAATCTAGCAGCGATGCCCGTTTAGTACCGGGTTTTAGTGCCCATCCCTTGTCACAGTGTTAATAAAAGAACTTGGTAAAAAGAAGGACAAGCGGAGGTTTTATTCTGGGCCGAGGGTGTCTTGATGTTTAAATATTCAAACAAATGACTAACAGCGAATAAAAATAACTATAGTTAGAACTGCTCCTTAAGGAGTATTAGGGCCACATTGAGGGGAAAAAAGTTTGAGATTTTGAGAAAAAAATATCATATAACGAGGAGAAAAGTGGCAATTTAATGAGAATTATCTTTTTAAGGTCCCGATAATGACGATAATGTGGTGCTGATGTGCCAAAAGATGAAGTATTTCGTTATTTGTGAAACCTAAACTAAAGTAGAACTTCACTAGATGCTCCACATTCCTCATTTTCACATTTCCCCTCTAAAATAACTCCTGAAATTACTACTTCATAATAATACGACTTTTTTCTCTTAAACTTATGACTTTATTCTCATAATATTTTGACTTTACTCTTGAAATCTCAGATATAAATCTTTGTTCGTTCATGTATTCAATCAAATGTATTTACTCTCGTGAAAACGATCATGCGCTGCTGCAGGTGCCTAGCAACGGTTGCTAAGTAACGGTGCTCCTTTGATAAACCAAACTCGGACAAAGATGAAAGGATCAAAGGACGTTACTCTTTAAAGTCACGTGGCTTTGAACTGAATAGTATTTCTGACTGAAAATCCATCCTTCAAACACTCTTTACTTTGTATGAGGAGAGCAGTGAAGACACCCACAATGGATAACAAGATTACAGTGAAGGAGCTTCGTCCTCTGATTGAGGATTTTCTCCACAAGTTAACAGTTGCGCAGCTAATATCGCTGAAATCAGGAGCAGCTGATAACGCCACACAATATAAAGTGGCAAAGCTGATTCTGGACCTGATATCAGTGTTGTCAGAGTCCATTTTGTCGGATGATGAGACAACCCCTGAGTCTGTGGAGAGTACTCTGTCCAGTCTGGATGAGACACTCCCTCAGACTATTGCTGTCGTTCTGAATGTCGACATCGACGTCGACTTCGACCGTAACAGCGTGAAATCCTTGACCAACCTGATTACTAAGCAAGTTGCAAATCAGGTCAACAGCTCATCACTGGAGGATGTCTCGTACCTTCAGCCTAAGACACTGAATAACATGGTCAAGCATGCCTGCCGGATGTTTAAAACATTCATGGGCAAGCTGAAAGGTCTGTGCTGCACGTGTCAACACTCAATGGGGTCGGAGAGTCCAACACCTTCTCCCTGCGTGCTCACCAAATTCTACCGTTTGGACAGTCCAAGAAACCAGGACACCTCCATAACTGATAAACTGCAACATGGTGACATGTCCAGTGATGAGGAGTGCCAATCAGACACTGATGAGATGGTCTCAAGTGGATCAGAGGACAGCTTTTTGGATAAAACAACCAAACGTACCCGGATGATCATTATCAGAGAGCTGATTCAGATCCTAAGTCCTATTCTTGAGGAGTCTCCCCTCTCCGAGGATGAGTTTCTGTCTGCATCTGACACCTCCCTGGAGATTTCAAGTATTGCATCGGACATCGCTCAGTCAATCATCCAGGAGATTGAGAGTCAGGATTCTGCAAGCTCAGACTCCGGCGAGAAGAGGAAACTGACCTTGAGAGGAGTGGCACAAAAGATAAAGACCTTTTTTGCCACACAGTTTGCCAAACTATCAATGCATCTCATCTTCACTAAGCTGTTCAAAAAATTCAGCCCCGACTGCCCCACTAAGAACACAAATTTTCTTCAGTCCTTCAAGACCGATGTTAAGGATATGCTTCTGCCCAAGGATGACGGACAAGATGTGTTACGCAGATTAAGACATATTTCCACCGGGAAAGACCTGGATTTTATCAAGACACTTAGTGACTGCCTCTACAGTCGCATCACGGAGGTGAACTTTGGACCCACAATCCATGTTTTTCCACCACGTCATGTGATATATCGTGAGATTCAGCGCAGAGTCTATGGTTTCCTGGCGTTGATGGGCTGGTGGTTAAACACTCATGCTGGCAAACACAGTCAACGGGTCAAAAAGGCTTTGGAGAAGATAGGGTCCAAAAAAACAACACCCCAAGCATCTGGGCAGCCTACAGCACAGACAGAGCAAAACAAACACTCTGTGTTGGTGATTGTGGAGAAGCTGGTTTCAAGGATCTTCAGCAAAGTGAAGGTGAACTGCACTTTTGCAAACCCGGAGCCCATCATTAAGCGCCTGTTTGAGAAAATCTTGGCCGAGGTGGAGCTTGCAGGTCTTGACATCACCCCAGACATGACAGGTAGCATTGACAAGGCGATCCACAAGGACCTGTGCAAGAAGTTCGGCTCTCCACTGTCTGTGCTGGTTTCACTAATTCTAAACGAGACAGAGTTTGACAACGACTTTGCCTCTGCTTTCAAAAAGCACCTTATGAAACCGCCAAAGAAGGGTTGGGCCATCTTCAGGTTCTTCACCAAGATGACTGGGTCAAAATTATTCAGGAGGTGCTAATGTAGTATTCGTTTTGGTGGAGAAAATCTGGGGTGCCCCTTTTCTCCTACAACACGAGCACTATAGAGGGTTTAAGTCCTCCCAGCCATCCCCATTTACCTCCTGCTCCACTGTAGAGCAGAGGCCAGTGATTGGCCTCGACAGGACCAAGGAATGACCTCTACAGGACCAGGGAATGACCTCTACAGGACCAGTGATTGGCCTCTACAGGACCAGGGAATGACCTCTACAGGACCAGTGATTGGCCTCTAAACCATCAATATCATCATCAGTTAGAAATAAGTGATTAAATTAATGAAATTGGTCAATAAAAAATGTAAAAAAAAATGTATATTTCTGTTTAGCTCTCTTTTTATTTGCTGTCAGAGCTGTAAATATCCATCACAAACAGAAGTTGTGCTCTTTTAGTTACACTCAGATGAAATGTTTTGTGTATCAAGAAAATACTAAGAAAGAACAGTGTTATTTTACTAGAGTTTTTTCATGTAAAAACCATCTGTTCTAGCATTTAAACTGTGGTGATGAAATAGTTGAGAGATAAGTTAGGGTTTTGGTTGACTAAGCTAAGATATGTTTCAATACATGGTTACTTCACTCAGTTCATTTTTACATACAACGATGACTTAATATGTGGGTTTTAAAAACAACAATTACAGGGCTCCAAAATGTGAAACACGTTGTGCTTTGGCTTTCACTCCTAACCTTCAGTGTGACATCACTGTACACTGTCTCGGGTGAGATTTCAAAGCAACATAGTACACCTGCAGAGTACTAGGCTTAACACAACTGCATTGGTCAAAAACTGCTGATGTCTCATATATTGTTGCAGCAGTTTTGGGGTTGATACCATTTGTTACAAAGATTTGGTGCTAAATTGAAACTTTTTTTTGTTTACCATTCAAGAATTGATTAAAATCATCAATAATCAATTGAAAATACCACATTAAGACACCAAGAGGAACACCACAGAAAAAAACCTGCTGTAATTTTATATCAAAAACTTTTGACATTTGGAAATTTCTATAAGAATTGCATTTTTCTGCAATTAGATGGTGAACACCTCTGTTGTGGAAACTGTACAGAAACCCCCTTATAGTCAACCTAGCTGGGAAAGCCATCGATGGATGCCTCAGAATGCTCTGGGTCTCTAGTTTGTCGCTGTTACATTTCATGAGGCTGTGATTATCCTAGAGGTCACCACAGGTCATTTATACAGTGGAGAGATTTTTAAAGAACGGTCTCACTACAATGAAATGGCTACTATGGAGAATAACATCATTAAAAATCAAAACAATCGCGAGCACAACCCCAAATCACAAAGAAGAAGAAGGTGTTATTATAGGGGGGAGGCATTAGAGCCTGTGACAGTCGTGACTTATCACATTCAAGACTTGCACCCCCTTTAATCACAGGGCTATTCCCCTCATGACGCACTGACAGTTTTCAGAGTCCTGTAGAGAGTTTTCCTCAGAGGCAAAGTTTTGTTGTCTGGGACCATGAAATCACGTTTCAACTTTAGTTTTGAACAACAACAAATTACACAGTTTAAACGTTAAAAAATGCCTATAAAAGAAGAACCAGAGTTTATCTGCTCCAGTCTTTTATAATCTAGCAGCGATGCCCGTTTAGTACCGGGTTTTAGTGCCCATCCCTTGTCACAGTGTTAATAAAAGAACTTGGTAAAAAGAAGGACAAGCGGAGGTTTTATTCTGGGCCGAGGGTGTCTTGATGTTTAAATATTCAAACAAATGACTAACAGCGAATAAAAATAACTATAGTTAGAACTGCTCCTTAAGGAGTATTAGGGCCACATTGAGGGGAAAAAAGTTTGAGATTTTGAGAAAAAAATATCATATAACGAGGAGAAAAGTGGCAATTTAATGAGAATTATCTTTTTAAGGTCCCGATAATGACGATAATGTGGTGCTGATGTGCCAAAAGATGAAGTATTTCGTTATTTGTGAAACCTAAACTAAAGTAGAACTTCACTAGATGCTCCACATTCCTCATTTTCACATTTCCCCTCTAAAATAACTCCTGAAATTACTACTTCATAATAACACGACTTTTTTCTCTTAAACTTATGACTTTATTCTCATAATATTTTGACTTTACTCTTGAAATCTCAGATATAAATCTTTGTTCGTTCATGTATTCAATCAAATGTATTTACTCTCGTGAAAACGATCATGCGCTGCTGCAGGTGCCTAGCAACGGTTGCTAAGTAACGGTGCTCCTTTGATAAACCAAACTCGGACAAAGATGAAAGGATCAAAGGACGTTACTCTTTAAAGTCACGTGGCTTTGAACTGAATAGTATTTCTGACTGAAAATACATCCTTCAAACACTCTTTACTTTGTATGAGGAGAGCAGTGAAGACACCCACAATGGATAACAAGATTACAGTGAAGGAGCTTCATCCTCTGATTGAGGATTTTCTCCACAAGTTAACAGTTGCGCAGCTAATATCGCTGAAATCAGGAGCAGCTGATAACGCCACACAATATAAAGTGGCAAAGCTGATTCTGGACCTGATATCAGTGTTGTCAGAGTCCATTTTGTCGGATGATGAGACAACCCCTGAGTCTGTGGAGAGTACTCTGTCCAGTCTGGATGAGACACTCCCTCAGACTATTGCTGTTGTTCTGAATGTCGACATCGACGTCGACTTCGACCGTAACAGCGTGAAATCCTTGACCAACCTGATTACTAAGCAAGTTGCAAATCAGGTCAACAGCTCATCACTGGAGGATGTCTCGTACCTTCAGCCTAAGACACTGAATAACATGGTCAAGCATGCCTGCCGGATGTTTAAAACATTCATGGGCAAGCTGAACGGTCTGTGCTGCACGTGTCAACACTCAATGGGGTCGGAGAGTCCAACACCTTCTCCCTGCGTGCTCACCAAATTCTACCGTTTGGACAGTCCAAGAAACCAGGACACCTCCATAACTGATAAACTGCAACATGGTGACATGTCCAGTGATGAGGAGTGCCAATCAGACACTGATGAGATGGTCTCAAGTGGATCAGAGGACAGCTTTTTGGATAAAACAACCAAACGTACCCGGATGATCATTATCAGAGAGCTGATTGAGATCCTAAGTCCTATTCTTGAGGAGTCTCCCCTCTCCGAGGATGAGTTTCTGTCTGCATCTGACACCTCCCTGGAGATTTCAAGTATTGCATCGGACATCGCTCAGTCAATCATCCAGGAGATTGAGAGTCAGGATTCTGCAAGCTCAGACTCCGGCGAGAAGAGGAAACTGACCTTGAGAGGAGTGGCACAAAAGATAAAGACCTTTTTTGCCACACAGTTTGCCAAACTATCAATGCATGTCATCTTCACTAAGCTGTTCAAAAAATTCAGCCCCGACTGCCCCACTAAGAACACAAATTTTCTTCAGTCCTTCAAGACCGACGTTAAGGATATGCTTCTGCCCAAGGATGACGGACAAGATGTGTTACGCAGATTAAGACATATTTCCACCGGGAAAGACCTGGATTTTATCAAGACACTTAGTGACTGCCTCTACAGTCGCATCACGGAGGTGAACTTTGGACCCACAATCCATGTTTTTCCACCACGTCATGTGATATATCGTGAGATTCAGCGCAGAGTCTATGGTTTCCTGGCGTTGATGGGCTGGTGGTTAAACACTCATGCTGGCAAACACAGTCAACGGGTCAAAAAGGCTTTGGAGAAGATAGGGTCCAAAAAAACAACACCCCAAGCATCTGGGCAGCCTACAGCACAGACAGAGCAAAACAAACACTCTGTGTTGGTGATTGTGGAGAAGCTGGTTTCAAGGATCTTCAGCAAAGTGAAGGTGAACTGCACTTTTGCAAACCCGGAGCCCATCATTAAGCGCCTGTTTGAGAAAATCTTGGCCGAGGTGGAGCTTGCAGGTCTTGACATCACCCCAGACATGACAGGTAGCATTGACAAGGCGATCCACAAGGACCTGTGCAAGAAGTTCGGCTCTCCACTGTCTGTGCTGGTTTCACTAATTCTAAACGAGACAGAGTTTGACAACGACTTTGCCTCTGCTTTCAAAAAGCACCTTATGAAACCGCCAAAGAAGGGTTGGGCCATCTTCAGGTTCTTCACCAAGATGACTGGGTCAAAATTATTCAGGAGGTGCTAATGTAGTATTCGTTTTGGTGGAGAAAATCTGGGGTGCCCCTTTTCTCCTACAACACGAGCACTATAGAGGGTTTAAGTCCTCCCAACCATCCCCATTTACCTCCTGCTCCACTGTAGAGCAGAGGCCAGTGATTGGCCTCGACAGGACCAAGGAATGACCTCTACAGGACCAGGGAATGACCTCTACAGGACCAGTGATTGGCCTCTACAGGACCAGGGAATGACCTCTACAGGACCAGTGATTGGCCTCTACAGGACCAGGGAATGACCTCTACAGGACCAGTGATTGGCCTCTAAACCATCAATATCATCATCAGTTAGAAATAAGTGATTAAATTAATGAAATTGGTCAATAAAAAATGTAAAAAAAAATGTATATTTCTGTTTAGCTCTCTTTTTATTTGCTGTCAGAGCTGTAAATATCCATCACAAACAGAAGTTGTGCTCTTTTAGTTACACTCAGATGAAAGGTTTTGGGTATCAAGAAAATACTAAGAAAGAACAGTGTTATTTTACTAGAGTTTTTTCATGTAAAAACCATCTGTTCTAGCATTTAAACTGTGGTGATGAATTAGTTGAGAGATAAGTTAGGGTTTTGGTTGACTAAGCTAAGGTATGTTTCAATACATGGTTACTTCACTCAGTTCATTTTTACATACAATGATGACTTAATATGTGGGTTTTAAAAACAACAATTACAGGGCTCCAAAATGTGAAACACGTTGTGCTTTGGCTTTCACTCCTAACCTTCAGTGTGACATCGCTGCATACACTGTCTCGGGTGAGATTTCAAAGCAACATAGTACACCTGCAGAGTACTAGGCTTAACACAACTGCATTGGTCAAAAACTGCTGATGTCTCATATATTGTTGCAGCAGTTTTGGGGTTGATACCATTTGTTACAAAGATTTGGTGCTAAATTGAAACTTTTTTTTGTTTACCATTCAAGAATTGATTAAAATCATCAATAATCAATTGAAAATACCACATTAAGACACCAAGAGGAACACCACAGAAAAAAACCTGCTGTAATTTTATATCAAAAACTTTTGACATTTGGAAATTTTAATAAGAACTGCATTTTTCTGCAATTAGATGGTGAACACCTCTGATGTGGAAACTGTACAGAAACCCCCTTATAGTCAACCTAGCTGGGAAAGCCATCGATGGATGCCTCTGAATGCTCTGGGTCTCTAGTTTGTGGCTGTTACCTTTCATGAGGCTGTGAATATCCTAGAGGTCACCACAGGTCATTTATACAGTGGAGAGATTTTTAAAGAACGGTCTCACTACAATGAAATGGCTACTATGGAGAATAACATCATTAAAAATCAAAACAATCGCGAGCACAACCCCAAATCACAAAGAAGAAGAAGGTATTATTATAGGGGGGAGGCATTAGAGCCTGTGACAGTCGTGACTTATCACATTCAAGACTTGCACCCCCTTTAATCACAGGGCTATTCCCCGCATGACGCACTGACAGTTTTCAGAGTCCTGTAGAGAGTTTTCCTCAGAGGCAAAGTTTTGTTGTCTGGGACCATGAAATCACGTTTCAACTTTAGTTTTGAACAACAACAAATTACACAGTTTAAACGTTAAAAAATGCCTATAAAAGAAGAACCAGAGTTTATCTGCTCCAGTCTTTTATAATCTAGCAGCGATGCCCGTTTAGTACCGGGTTTTAGTGCCCATCCCTTGTCACAGTGTTAATAAAAGAACTTGGTAAAAAGAAGGACAAGCGGAGGTTTTATTCTGGGCCGAGGGTGTCTTGATGTTTAAATATTCAAACAAATGACTAACAGCGAATAAAAATAACTATAGTTAGAACTGCTCCTTAAGGAGTATTAGGGCCACATTGAGGGGAAAAAAGTTTGAGATTTTGAGAAAAAAATATCATATAACGAGGAGAAAAGTGGCAATTTAATGAGAATTATCTTTTTAAGGTCCCGATAATGACGATAATGTGGTGCTGATGTGCCAAAAGATGAAGTATTTCGTTATTTGTGAAACCTAAACTAAAGTAGAACTTCACTAGATGCTCCACATTCCTCATTTTCACATTTCCCCTCTAAAATAACTCCTGAAATTACTACTTCATAATAATACGACTTTTTTCTCTTAAACTTATGACTTTATTCTCATAATATTTTGACTTTACTCTTGAAATCTCAGATATAAATCTTTGTTCCTTCATGTATTCAATCAAATGTATTTACTCTCGTGAAAACGATCATGCGCTGCTGCAGGTGCCTAGCAACGGTTGCTAAGTAACGGTGCTCCTTTGATAAACCAAACTCGGACAAAGATGAAAGGATCAAAGGACGTTACTCTTTAAAGTCCCGTGGCTTTGAACTGAATAGTATTTCTGACTGAAAATCCATCCTTCAAACACTCTTTACTTTGTATGAGGAGAGCAGTGAAGACACCCACAATGGATAACAAGATTACAGTGAAGGAGCTTCGTCCTCTGATTGAGGATTTTTTCCACAAGTTAACAGTTGCGCAGCTAATATCGCTGAAATCAGGAGCAGCTGATAACGCCACACAATATAAAGTGGCAAAGCTGATTCTGGACCTGATATCAGTGTTGTCAGAGTCCATTTTGTCGGATGATGAGACAACCCCTGAGTCTGTGGAGAGTACTCTGTCCAGTCTGGATGAGACACTCCCTCAGACTATTGCTGTCGTTCTGAATGTCGACATCGACGTCGACGTCGACCGTAACAGCGTGAAATCCTTGACCAACCTGATTACTAAGCAAGTTGCAAATCAGGTCAACAGCTCGTCACTGGAGGATGTCTCGTACCTTCAGCCTAAGACACTGAATAACATGGTCAAGCATGCCTGCCGGATGTTTAAAACATTCATGGGCAAGCTGAAAGGTCTGTGCTGCACGTGTCAACACTCAATGGGGTCGGAGAGTCCAACACCTTCTCCCTGCGTGCTCACCAAATTCTACCGTTTGGACAGTCCAAGAAACCAGGACACCTCCATAACTGATAAACTGCAACATGGTGACATGTCCAGTGATGAGGAGTGCCAATCAGACACTGATGAGATGGTCTCAAGTGGATCAGAGGACAGCTTTTTGGATAAAACAACCAAACGTACCCGGATGATCATTATCAGAGAGCTGATTCAGATCCTAAGTCCTATTCTTGAGGAGTCTCCCCTCTCCGAGGATGAGTTTCTGTCTGCATCTGACACCTCCCTGGAGATTTCAAGTATTGCATCGGACATCGCTCAGTCAATCATCCAGGAGATTGAGAGTCAGGATTCTGCAAGCTCAGACTCCGGCGAGAAGAGGAAACTGACCTTGAGAGGAGTGGCACAAAAGATAAAGACCTTTTTTGCCACACAGTTTGCCAAACTATCAATGCATCTCATCTTCACTAAGCTGTTCAAAAAATTCAGCCCCGACTGCCCCACTAAGAACACAAATTTTCTTCAGTCCTTCAAGACCGACGTTAAGGATATGCTTCTGCCCAAGGATGACGGACAAGATGTGTTACGCAGATTAAGACATATTTCCACCGGGAAAGACCTGGATTTTATCAAGACACTTAGTGACTGCCTCTACAGTCGCATCACGGAGGTGAACTTTGGACCCACAATCCATGTTTTTCCGCCACGTCATGTGATATATGGTGAGATTCAGCGCAGAGTCTTTGGTTTCCTGGCGTTGATGGGCTGGTGGTTAAACACTCATGCTGGCAAACACAGTCAACGGGTCAAAAAGGCTTTGGAGAAGATAGGGTCCAAAAAAACAACACCCCAAGCATCTGGGCAGCCTACAGCACAGACAGAGCAAAACAAACACTCTGTGTTGGTGATTGTGGAGAAGCTGGTTTCAAGGATCTTCAGCAAAGTGAATGTGAACTGCACTTTTGCAAACCCGGAGCCCATCATTAAGCGCCTGTTTGAGAAAATCTTGGCCGAGGTGGAGCTTGCAGGTCTTGACATCACCCCAGACATGACAGGTAGCATTGACAAGGCGATCCACAAGGACCTGTGCAAGAAGTTCGGCTCTCCACTGTCTGTGCTGGTTTCACTAATTCTAAACGAGACAGAGTTTGACAACGACTTTGCCTCTGCTTTCAAAAAGCACCTTATGAAACCGCCAAAGAAGGGTTGGGCCATCTTCAGGTTCTTCACCAAGATGACTGGGTCAAAATTATTCAGGAGGTGCTAATGTAGTATTCGTTTTGGTGGAGAAAATCTGGGGTGCCCCTTTTCTCCTACAACACGAGCACTATAGAGGGTTTAAGTCCTCCCAACCATCCCCATTTACCTCCTGCTCCACTGTAGAGCAGAGGCCAGTGATTGGCCTCGACAGGACCAAGGAATGACCTCTACAGGACCAGGGAATGACCTCTACAGGACCAGTGATTGGCCCTCTACAGGACCAGTGATTGGCCTCGATAGGACCAAGGAATGACCTCTACAGGACCAGTGATTGGCCTCTAAACCATCAATATCATCATCAGTTAGAAATAAGTGATTAAATTAATGAAATTGGTCAATAAAAAATGTAAAAAAAAATGTATATTTCTGTTTAGCTCTCTTTTTATTTGCTGTCAGAGCTGTAAATATCCATCACAAACAGAAGTTGTGCTCTTTTAGTTACACTCAGATGAAATGTTTTGTGTATCAAGAAAATACTAAGAAAGAACAGTGTTATTTTACTAGAGTTTTTTCATGTAAAAACCATCTGTTCTAGCATTTAAACTGTGGTGATGAAATAGTTAAGAGATAAGTTAGGGTTTTGGTTGACTAAGCTAAGGTATGTTTCAATACATGGTTACTTCACTCAGTTCATTTTTACATACAATGATGACTTAATATGTGGGTTTTAAAAACAACAATTACAGGGCTCCAAAATATGAAACACGTTGTGCTTTGGCTTTCACTCCTAACCTTCAGTGTGACATCGCTGTACACTGTCTCGGGTGAGATTTCAAAGCAACATAGTACACCTGCAGAGTACTAGGCTTAACACAACTGCATTGGTCAAAAACTGCAGATGTCTCAAATATTGTTGCAGCAGTTTTGGGGTTGATACCATTTGTTACAAAGATTTGGTGCTAAATTGAAACTTTTTTTTGTTTACCATTGAAGAATTGATTAAAATCATCAATAATCAATTGAAAATACCACATTAAGACACCAAGAGGACCACCATAGAAAAAAACATGCTGTAATTTGGTATCAAAAACATTTGACATTTGGAAATTTCTATAAGAACTGCATTTTTCTGCAATTAGATGGTGAACACCTCTGTTGTGGAAACTGTACAGAAACCCCCTTATAGTCAACCTAGCTGGGAAAGCCATCGATGGATGCCTCAGAATGCTCTGGGTCTCTAGTTTGTGGCTGTTACCTTTCATGAGGCTGTGATTATCCTAGAGGTCACCACAGGTCATTTATACAGTGGAGAGATTTTTAAAGAACGGTCTCACTACAATGAAATGGCTACTATGGAGAATAACATCATTAAAAATCAAAACAATCGCGAGCACAACCCCAAATCACAAAGAAGAAGAAGGTATTATTATAGGGGGGAGGCATTAGAGCCTGTGACAGTCGTGACTTATCACATTCAAGACTTGCACCCCCTTTAATCACAGGGCTATTCCCCTCATGACGCACTGACAGTTTTCAGAGTCCTGTAGAGAGTTTTCCTCAGAGGCAAAGTTTTGTTGTCTGGGACCATGAAATCACGTTTCAACTTTAGTTTTGAACAACAACAAATTACACAGTTTAAACGTTAAAAAATGCCTATAAAAGAAGAACCAGAGTTTATCTGCTCCAGTCTTTTATAATCTAGCAGCGATGCCCGTTTAGTACCGGGTTTTAGTGCCCATCCCTTGTCACAGTGTTAATAAAAGAACTTGGTAAAAAGAAGGACAAGCGGAGGTTTTATTCTGGGCCGAGGGTGTCTTGATGTTTAAATATTCAAACAAATGACTAACAGCGAATAAAAATAACTATAGTTAGAACTGCTCCTTAAGGAGTATTAGGGCCACATTGAGGGGAAAAAAGTTTGAGATTTTGAGAAAAAAATATCATATAACGAGGAGAAAAGTGGCAATTTAATGAGAATTATCTTTTTAAGGTCCCGATAATGACGATAATGTGGTGCTGATGTGCCAAAAGATGAAGTATTTCGTTATTTGTGAAACCTAAACTAAAGTAGAACTTCACTAGATGCTCCACATTCCTCATTTTCACATTTCCCCTCTAAAATAACTCCTGAAATTACTACTTCATAATAATACGACTTTTTTCTCTTAAACTTATGACTTTATTCTCATAATATTTTGACTTTACTCTTGAAATCTCAGATATAAATCTTTGTTCCTTCATGTATTCAATCAAATGTATTTACTCTCGTGAAAACGATCATGCGCTGCTGCAGGTGCCTAGCAACGGTTGCTAAGTAACGGTGCTCCTTTGATAAACCAAACTCGGACAAAGATGAAAGGATCAAAGGACGTTACTCTTTAAAGTCCCGTGGCTTTGAACTGAATAGTATTTCTGACTGAAAATCCATCCTTCAAACACTCTTTACTTTGTATGAGGAGAGCAGTGAAGACACCCACAATGGATAACAAGATTACAGTGAAGGAGCTTCGTCCTCTGATTGAGGATTTTTTCCACAAGTTAACAGTTGCGCAGCTAATATCGCTGAAATCAGGAGCAGCTGATAACGCCACACAATATAAAGTGGCAAAGCTGATTCTGGACCTGATATCAGTGTTGTCAGAGTCCATTTTGTCGGATGATGAGACAACCCCTGAGTCTGTGGAGAGTACTCTGTCCAGTCTGGATGAGACACTCCCTCAGACTATTGCTGTCGTTCTGAATGTCGACATCGACGTCGACGTCGACCGTAACAGCGTGAAATCCTTGACCAACCTGATTACTAAGCAAGTTGCAAATCAGGTCAACAGCTCGTCACTGGAGGATGTCTCGTACCTTCAGCCTAAGACACTGAATAACATGGTCAAGCATGCCTGCCGGATGTTTAAAACATTCATGGGCAAGCTGAACGGTCTGTGCTGCACGTGTCAACACTCAATGGGGTCGGAGAGTCCAACACCTTCTCCCTGCGTGCTCACCAAATTCTACCGTTTGGACAGTCCAAGAAACCAGGACACCTCCATAACTGATAAACTGCAACATGGTGACATGTCCAGTGATGAGGAGTGCCAATCAGACACTGATGAGATGGTCTCAAGTGGATCAGAGGACAGCTTTTTAGATAAAACAACCAAACGTACCCGGATGATCATTATCAGAGAGCTGATTGAGATCCTAAGGCCTATTCTTGAGGAGTCTCCCCTCTCCGAGGATGAGTTTCTGTCTGCATCTGACACCTCCCTGGAGATTTCAAGTATTGCATCGGACATCGCTCAGTCAATCATCCAGGAGATTGAGAGTCAGGATTCTGCAAGCTCAGACTCCGGCGAGAAGAGGAAACTGACCTTGAGAGGAGTGGCACAAAAGATAAAGACCTTTTTTGCCACACAGTTTGCCAAACTATCAATGCATCTCATCTTCACTAAGCTGTTCAAAAAATTCAGCCCCGACTGCCCCACTAAGAACACAAATTTTCTTCAGTCCTTCAAGACCGACGTTAAGGATATTCTTCTGCCCAAGGATGACGGACAAGATGTGTTACGCAGATTAAGACATATTTCCACCGGGAAAGACCTGGATTTTATCAAAACACTTAGTGACTGCCTCTACAGTCGCATCACGGAGGTGAACTTTGGACCCACAATCCATGTTTTTCCACCACGTCATGTGATATATCGTGAGATTCAGCGCAGAGTCTTTGGTTTCCTGGCGTTGATGGGCTG
The DNA here is from genome assembly GCA_947000775.1 of Pterois miles. NCBI lineage: Eukaryota > Metazoa > Chordata > Actinopteri > Perciformes > Scorpaenidae > Pterois > Pterois miles. The sequence goes on from CAMQGK010000001.1 coordinate 3,464,438, forward strand.
GTGGTTAAACACTCATGCTGGCAAAAACAGTCAACGGGTCAAAAAGGCTTTGGAGAAGATAGGGTCCAAAAAAACAACACCCCAAGCATCTGGGCAGCCTACAGCACAGACAGAGCAAAACAAACACTCTGTGTTGGTGATTGTGGAGAAGCTGGTTTCAAGGATCTTCAGCAAAGTGAAGGTGAACTGCACTTTTGCAAACCCGGAGCCCATCATTAAGCGCCTGTTTGAGAAAATCTTGGCCGAGGTGGAGCTTGCAGGTCTTGACATCACCCCAGACATGACAGGTAGCATTGACAAGGCGATCCACAAGGACCTGTGCAAGAAGTTCGGCTCTCCACTGTCTGTGCTGGTTTCACTAATTCTAAACGAGACAGAGTTTGACAACGACTTTGCCTCTGCTTTCAAAAAGCACCTTATGAAACCGCCAAAGAAGGGTTGGGCCATCTTCAGGTTCTTCACCAAGATGACTGGGTCAAAATTATTCAGGAGGTGCTAATGTAGTATTCGTTTTGGTGGAGAAAATCTGGGGTGCCCCTTTTCTCCTACAACACGAGCACTATAGAGGGTTTAAGTCCTCCCAACCATCCCCATTTACCTCCTGCTCCACTGTAGAGCAGAGGCCAGTGATTGGCCTCGATAGGACCAAGGAATGACCTCTACAGGACCAGTGATTGGCCTCTAAACCATCAATATCATCATCAGTTAGAAATAAGTGATTAAATTAATGAAATTGGTCAATAAAAAATGTAAAAAAAAAGTATATTTCTGTTTAGCTCTCTTTTTATTTGCTGTCAGAGCTGTAAATATCCATCACAAACAGAAGTTGTGCTCTTTTAGTTACACTCAGATGAAATGTTTTGTGTATCAAGAAAATACTAAGAAAGAACAGTGTTATTTTACTAGAGTTTTTTTTTCATGTAAAAACCTACCTGTTCTAGCATTTAAACTGTGGTGATGAATTAGTTGAGAGATAAGTTAGGGTTTTGGTTGACTAAGCTAAGATAGTTTGTGGCTGTTACCTTTCATGAGGCTGTGATTATCCTAGAGGTCACCACAGGTCATTTATACAGTGGAGAGATTTTTAAAGAACGGTCTCACTACAATGAAATGGCTACTATGGAGAATAACATCATTAAAAATCAAAACAATCGCGAGCACAACCCCAAATCACAAAGAAGAAGAAGGTATTATTATAGGGGGAGGCATTAGAGCCTGTGACAGTCGTGACTTATCACATTCAAGACTTGCACCCCCTTTAATCACAGGGCTATTCCCCTCATGACGCACTGACAGTTTTCAGAGTCCTGTAGAGAGTTTTCCTCAGAGGCAAAGTTTTGTTGTCTGGGACCATGAAATCACGTTTCAACTTTAGTTTTGAACAACAACAAATTACACAGTTTAAACGTTAAAAAATGCCTATAAAAGAAGAACCAGAGTTTATCTGCTCCAGTCTTTTATAATCTAGCAGCGATGCCCGTTTAGTACCGGGTTTTAGTGCCCATCCCTTGTCACAGTGTTAATAAAAGAACTTGGTAAAAAGAAGGACAAGCGGAGGTTTTATTCTGGGCCGAGGGTGTCTTGATGTTTAAATATTCAAACAAATGACTAACAGCGAATAAAAATAACTATAGTTAGAACTGCTCCTTAAGGAGTATTAGGGCCACATTGAGGGGAAAAAAGTTTGAGATTTTGAGAAAAAAATATCATATAACGAGGAGAAAAGTGGCAATTTAATGAGAATTATCTTTTTAAGGTCCCGATAATGACGATAATGTGGTGCTGATGTGCCAAAAGATGAAGTATTTCGTTATTTGTGAAACCTAAACTAAAGTAGAACTTCACTAGATGCTCCACATTCCTCATTTTCACATTTCCCCTCTAAAATAACTCCTGAAATTACTACTTCATAATAATACGACTTTTTTCTCTTAAACTTATGACTTTATTCTCATAATATTTTGACTTTACTCTTGAAATCTCAGATATAAATCTTTGTTCGTTCATGTATTCAATCAAATGTATTTACTCTCGTGAAAACGATCATGCGCTGCTGCAGGTGCCTAGCAACGGTTGCTAAGTAACGGTGCTCCTTTGATAAACCAAACTCGGACAAAGATGAAAGGATCAAAGGACGTTACTCTTTAAAGTCCCGTGGCTTTGAACTGAATAGTATTTCTGACTGAAAATCCATCCTTCAAACACTCTTTACTTTGTATGAGGAGAGCAGTGAAGACACCCACAATGGATAACAAGATTACAGTGAAGGAGCTTCGTCCTCTGATTGAGGATTTTCTCCACAAGTTAACAGTTGCGCAGCTAATATCGCTGAAATCAGGAGCAGCTGATAACGCCACACAATATAAAGTGGCAAAGCTGATTCTGGACCTGATATCAGTGTTGTCAGAGTCCATTTTGTCGGATGATGAGACAACCCCTGAGTCTGTGGAGAGTACTCTGTCCAGTCTGGATGAGACACTCCCTCAGACTATTGCTGTTGTTCTGAATGTCGACATCGACGTCGACTTCGACCGTAACAGCGTGAAATCCTTGACCAACCTGATTACTAAGCAAGTTGCAAATCAGGTCAACAGCTCATCACTGGAGGATGTCTCGTACCTTCAGCCTAAGACACTGAATAACATGGTCAAGCATGCCTGCCGGATGTTTAAAACATTCATGGGCAAGCTGAAAGGTCTGTGCTGCACGTGTCAACACTCAATGGGGTCGGAGAGTCCAACACCTTCTCCCTGCGTGCTCACCAAATTCTACCGTTTGGACAGTCCAAGAAACCAGGACACCTCCATAACTGATAAACTGCAACATGGTGACATGTCCAGTGATGAGGAGTGCCAATCAGACACTGATGAGATGGTCTCAAGTGGATCAGAGGACAGCTTTTTGGATAAAACAACCAAACGTACCCGGATGATCATTATCAGAGAGCTGATTGAGATCCTAAGTCCTATTCTTGAGGAGTCTCCCCTCTCCGAGGATGAGTTTCTGTCTGCATCTGACACCTCCCTGGAGATTTCAAGTATTGCATCGGACATCGCTCAGTCAATCATCCAGGAGATTGAGAGTCAGGATTCTGCAAGCTCAGACTCCGGCGAGAAGAGGAAACTGACCTTGAGAGGAGTGGCACAAAAGATAAAGACCTTTTTTGCCACACAGTTTGCCAAACTATCAATGCATCTCATCTTCACTAAGCTGTTCAAAAAATTCAGCCCCGACTGCCCCACTAAGAACACAAATTTTCTTCAGTCCTTCAAGACCGACGTTAAGGATATGCTTCTGCCCAAGGATGACGGACAAGATGTGTTACGCAGATTAAGACATATTTCCACCGGGAAAGACCTGGATTTTATCAAGACACTTAGTGACTGCCTCTACAGTCGCATCACGGAGGTGAACTTTGGACCCACAATCCATGTTTTTCCACCACGTCATGTGATATATCGTGAGATTCAGCGCAGAGTCTATGGTTTCCTGGCGTTGATGGGCTGGTGGTTAAACACTCATGCTGGCAAACACAGTCAACGGGTCAAAAAGGCTTTGGAGAAGATAGGGTCCAAAAAAACAACACCCCAAGCATCTGGGCAGCCTACAGCACAGACAGAGCAAAACAAACACTCTGTGTTGGTGATTGTGGAGAAGCTGGTTTCAAGGATCTTCAGCAAAGTGAAGGTGAACTGCACTTTTGCAAACCCGGAGCCCATCATTAAGCGCCTGTTTGAGAAAATCTTGGCCGAGGTGGAGCTTGCAGGTCTTGACATCACCCCAGACATGACAGGTAGCATTGACAAGGCGATCCACAAGGACCTGTGCAAGAAGTTCGGCTCTCCACTGTCTGTGCTGGTTTCACTAATTCTAAACGAGACAGAGTTTGACAACGACTTTGCCTCTGCTTTCAAAAAGCACCTTATGAAACCGCCAAAGAAGGGTTGGGCCATCTTCAGGTTCTTCACCAAGATGACTGGGTCAAAATTATTCAGGAGGTGCTAATGTAGTATTCGTTTTGGTGGAGAAAATCTGGGGTGCCCCTTTTCTCCTACAACACGAGCACTATAGAGGGTTTAAGTCCTCCCAACCATCCCCATTTACCTCCTGCTCCACTGTAGAGCAGAGGCCAGTGATTGGCCTCGACAGGACCAAGGAATGACCTCTACAGGACCAGGGAATGACCTCTACAGGACCAGTGATTGGCCTCTTCAGGACCAGGGAATGACCTCTACAGGACCAGTGATTGGCCTCTAAACCATCAATATCATCATCAGTTAGAAATAAGTGATTAAATTAATGAAATTGGTCAATAAAAAATGTAAAAAAAAAATGTATATTTCTGTTTAGCTCTCTTTTTATTTGCTGTCAGAGCTGTAAATATCCATCACAAACAGAAGTTGTGCTCTTTTAGTTACACTCAGATGAAATGTTTTGTGTATCAAGAAAATACTAAGAAAGAACAGTGTTATTTTACTAGAGTTTTTTCATGTAAAAACCATCTGTTCTAGCATTTAAACTGTGGTGATGAATTAGTTGAGAGATAAGTTAGGGTTTTGGTTGACTAAGCTAAGATATGTTTCAATATATGGTTACTTCACTCAGTTCATTTTTACATACAATGATGACTTAATATGTGAGTTTTAGAAACAACAATTACAGGGCTCCAAAATGTGAAACACGTTGTGCTTTGGCTTTCACTCCTAACCTTCAGTGTGACATCACTGTACACTGTCTCGGGTGAGATTTCAAAGCAACATAGTACACCTGCAGAGTACTAGGCTTAACACAACTGCATTGGTCAAAAACTGCTGATGTCTCATATATTGTTGCAGCAGTTTTGGGGTTGATACCATTTGTTACAAAGATTTGGTGCTAAATTGAAACTTTTTTTTGTTTACCATTCAAGAATTGATTAAAATCATCAATAATCAATTGAAAATACCACATTAAGACACCAAGAGGAACACCACAGAAAAAAACCTGCTGTAATTTTATATCAAAAACTTTTGACATTTGGAAATTTTAATAAGAACTGCATTTTTCTGCAATTAGATGGTGAACACCTCTGATGTGGAAACTGTACAGAAACCCCCTTATAGTCAACCTAACTGGGAAAGCCATCGATGGATGCCTCAGAATGCTCTGGGTCTCTAGTTTGTGGCTGTTACCTTTCATGAGGCTGTGAATATCCTAGAGGTCACCACAGGTCATTTATACAGTGGAGAGATTTTTAAAGAACGGTCTCACTACAATGAAATGGCTACTATGGAGAATAACATCATTAAAAATCAAAACAATCGCGAGCACAACCCCAAATCACAAAGAAGAAGAAGGTATTATTATAGGGGGGAGGCATTAGAGCCTGTGACAGTCGTGACTTATCACATTCAAGACTTGCACCCCCTTTAATCACAGGGCTATTCCCCTCATGACGCACTGACAGTTTTCAGAGTCCTGTAGAGAGTTTTCCTCAGAGGCAAAGTTTTGTTGTCTGGGACCATGAAATCACGTTTCAACTTTAGTTTTGAACAACAACAAATTACACAGTTTAAACGTTAAAAAATGCCTATAAAAGAAGAACCAGAGTTTATCTGCTCCAGTCTTTTATAATCTAGCAGCGATGCCCGTTTAGTACCGGGTTTTAGTGCCCATCCCTTGTCACAGTGTTAATAAAAGAACTTGGTAAAAAGAAGGACAAGCGGAGGTTTTATTCTGGGCCGAGGGTGTCTTGATGTTTAAATATTCAAACAAATGACTAACAGCGAATAAAAATAACTATAGTTAGAACTGCTCCTTAAGGAGTATTAGGGCCACATTGAGGGGAAAAAAGTTTGAGATTTTGAGAAAAAAATATCATATAACGAGGAGAAAAGTGGCAATTTAATGAGAATTATCTTTTTAAGGTCCCGATAATGACGATAATGTGGTGCTGATGTGCCAAAAGATGAAGTATTTCGTTATTTGTGAAACCTAAACTAAAGTAGAACTTCACTAGATGCTCCACATTCCTCATTTTCACATTTCCCCTCTAAAATAACTCCTGAAATTACTACTTCATAATAATACGACTTTTTTCTCTTAAACTTATGACTTTATTCTCATAATATTTTGACTTTACTCTTGAAATCTCAGATATAAATCTTTGTTCGTTCATGTATTCAATCAAATGTATTTACTCTCGTGAAAACGATCATGCGCTGCTGCAGGTGCCTAGCAACGGTTGCTAAGTAACGGTGCTCCTTTGATAAACCAAACTCGGACAAAGATGAAAGGATCAAAGGACGTTACTCTTTAAAGTCACGTGGCTTTGAACTGAATAGTATTTCTGACTGAAAATCCATCCTTCAAACACTCTTTACTTTGTATGAGGAGAGCAGTGAAGACACCCACAATGGATAACAAGATTACAGTGAAGGAGCTTCATCCTCTGATTGAGGATTTTCTCCACAAGTTAACAGTTGCGCAGCTAATATCGCTGAAATCAGGAGCAGCTGATAACGCCACACAATATAAAGTGGCAAAGCTGATTCTGGACCTGATATCAGTGTTGTCAGAGTCCATTTTGTCGGATGATGAGACAACCCCTGAGTCTGTGGAGAGTACTCTGTCCAGTCTGGATGAGACACTCCCTCAGACTATTGCTGTTGTTCTGAATGTCGACATCGACGTCGACTTCGACCGTAACAGCGTGAAATCCTTGACCAACCTGATTACTAAGCAAGTTGCAAATCAGGTCAACAGCTCATCACTGGAGGATGTCTCGTACCTTCAGCCTAAGACACTGAATAACATGGTCAAGCATGCCTGCCGGATGTTTAAAACATTCATGGGCAAGCTGAACGGTCTGTGCTGCACGTGTCAACACTCAATGGGGTCGGAGAGTCCAACACCTTCTCCCTGCGTGCTCACCAAATTCTACCGTTTGGACAGTCCAAGAAACCAGGACACCTCCATAACTGATAAACTGCAACATGGTGACATGTCCAGTGATGAGGAGTGCCAATCAGACACTGATGAGATGGTCTCAAGTGGATCAGAGGACAGCTTTTTGGATAAAACAACCAAACGTACCCGGATGATCATTATCAGAGAGCTGATTGAGATCCTAAGTCCTATTCTTGAGGAGTCTCCCCTCTCCGAGGATGAGTTTCTGTCTGCATCTGACACCTCCCTGGAGATTTCAAGTATTGCATCGGACATCGCTCAGTCAATCATCCAGGAGATTGAGAGTCAGGATTCTGCAAGCTCAGACTCCGGCGAGAAGAGGAAACTGACCTTGAGAGGAGTGGCACAAAAGATAAAGACCTTTTTTGCCACACAGTTTGCCAAACTATCAATGCATCTCATCTTCACTAAGCTGTTCAAAAAATTCAGCCCCGACTGCCCCACTAAGAACACAAATTTTCTTCAGTCCTTCAAGACCGACGTTAAGGATATGCTTCTGCCCAAGGATGACGGACAAGATGTGTTACGCAGATTAAGACATATTTCCACCGGGAAAGACCTGGATTTTATCAAGACACTTAGTGACTGCCTCTACAGTCGCATCACGGAGGTGAACTTTGGACCCACAATCCATGTTTTTCCACCACGTCATGTGATATATCGTGAGATTCAGCGCAGAGTCTATGGTTTCCTGGCGTTGATGGGCTGGTGGTTAAACACTCATGCTGGCAAACACAGTCAACGGGTCAAAAAGGCTTTGGAGAAGATAGGGTCCAAAAAAACAACACCCCAAGCATCTGGGCAGCCTACAGCACAGACAGAGCAAAACAAACACTCTGTGTTGGTGATTGTGGAGAAGCTGGTTTCAAGGATCTTCAGCAAAGTGAAGGTGAACTGCACTTTTGCAAACCCGGAGCCCATCATTAAGCGCCTGTTTGAGAAAATCTTGGCCGAGGTGGAGCTTGCAGGTCTTGACATCACCCCAGACATGACAGGTAGCATTGACAAGGCGATCCACAAGGACCTGTGCAAGAAGTTCGGCTCTCCACTGTCTGTGCTGGTTTCACTAATTCTAAACGAGACAGAGTTTGACAACGACTTTGCCTCTGCTTTCAAAAAGCACCTTATGAAACCGCCAAAGAAGGGTTGGGCCATCTTCAGGTTCTTCACCAAGATGACTGGGTCAAAATTATTCAGGAGGTGCTAATGTAGTATTCGTTTTGGTGGAGAAAATCTGGGGTGCCCCTTTTCTCCTACAACACGAGCACTATAGAGGGTTTAAGTCCTCCCAACCATCCCCATTTACCTCCTGCTCCACTGTAGAGCAGAGGCCAGTGATTGGCCTCGACAGGACCAAGGAATGACCTCTACAGGACCAGGGAATGACCTCTACAGGACCAGTGATTGGCCTCTACAGGACCAGGGAATGACCTCTACAGGACCAGTGATTGGCCTCTAAACCATCAATATCATCATCAGTTAGAAATAAGTGATTAAATTAATGAAATTGGTCAATAAAAAATGTAAAAAAAAATGTATATTTCTGTTTAGCTCTCTTTTTATTTGCTGTCAGAGCTGTAAATATCCATCACAAACAGAAGTTGTGCTCTTTTAGTTACACTCAGATGAAAGGTTTTGGGTATCAAGAAAATACTAAGAAAGAACAGTGTTATTTTACTAGAGTTTTTTCATGTAAAAACCATCTGTTCTAGCATTTAAACTGTGGTGATGAATTAGTTGAGAGATAAGTTAGGGTTTTGGTTGACTAAGCTAAGGTATGTTTCAATACATGGTTACTTCACTCAGTTCATTTTTACATACAATGATGACTTAATATGTGAGTTTTAGAAACAACAATTACAGGGCTCCAAAATGTGAAACACGTTGTGCTTTGGCTTTCACTCCTAACCTTCAGTGTGACATCGCTGCATACACTGTCTCGGGTGAGATTTCAAAGCAACATAGTACACCTGCAGAGTACTAGGCTTAACACAACTGCATTGGTCAAAAACTGCTGATGTCTCATATATTGTTGCAGCAGTTTTGGGGTTGATCCCATTTGTTACAAAGATTTGGTGCTAAATTGAAACTTTTTTTTTGTTTACCATTGAAGAATTGATTAAAATCATCAATAATCAATTGAAAATACCACATTAAGACACCAAGAGGAACACCACAGAAAAAAACCTGCTGTAATTTTATATCAAAAACTTTTGACATTTGGAAATTTTAATAAGAACTGCATTTTTCTGCAATTAGATGGTGAACACCTCTGATGTGGAAACTGTACAGAAACCCCCTTATAGTCAACCTAGCTGGGAAAGCCATCGATGGATGCCTCAGAATGCTCTGGGTCTCTAGTTTGTCGCTGTTACATTTCATGAGGCTGTGATTATCCTAGAGGTCACCACAGGTCATTTATACAGTGGAGAGATTTTTAAAGAACGGTCTCACTACAATGAAATGGCTACTATGGAGAATAACATCATTAAAAATCAAAACAATCGCGAGCACAACCCCAAATCACAAAGAAGAAGAAGGTATTATTATAGGGGGGAGGCATTAGAGCCTGTGACAGTCGTGACTTATCACATTCACTCCTTGCACCCCCTTTAATCACAGGGCTATTCCCCTCATGACGCACTGACAGTTTTCAGAGTCCTGTAGAGAGTTTTCCTCAGAGGCAAAGTTTTGTTGTCTGGGACCATGAAATCACGTTTCAACTTTAGTTTTGAACAATCACATTGGTCACCACAACCACAGGTTATTGTGATTACGACATTTTGTCGAGGATGGAGACACCCGTTGAAAGACTGACGGAAACAGACGGTCCTGAGGGAGAAGCGTAACGAAATGCCTGTCGATGCGCAGAAATAACTGTGTAGAATAATTAATCGAGCCGACACATTTGATGTGTACATAGATACGGGGAGGTTCAGTGGTTCTAAACTGCAAAATGTAGGCAGCGGATCTGTGGTGTCAGTGCGTAATTGTGCCTCGACAGCGCGCAACATCTTTGTACTTGGAGACAGCAGCGGGGTTCGCTGTGCAGCTCTCCATATAAATACTGATCTCATGCGCATAAATGAATAAATGCGTGAAACACGATCAACGTTTATGGAAGAAGAATATTTTCATTGTTTTAATTGTAGTGAAAACCGGGACATTTGAGTGCTTTACAGATATTTGTCGGGATTCGCGGCATAGAGAATAGAGGGCTGTAACACGACAATAAATTACACAGTTTAAACGTTAAAAAATACCTATAAAAGAAGAACCAGAGTTTATCTGCTCCAGTCTTTTATAATCTAGCAGCGATGCCCGTTTAGTACCGGGTTTTAGTGCCCATCCCTTGTCACAGTGTTAATAAAAGAACTTGGTAAAAAGAAGGACAAGCAGAGGTTTTATTCTGGGCCGAGGGTGTCTTGATGTTTAAATATTCAAACAAATGACTAACAGCGAATAAAAATAACTATAGTTAGAACTGCTCCTTAAGGAGTATTAGGGCCACATTGAGGGGAAAAAAGTTTGAGATTTTGAGAAAAAAATATCATATAACGAGGAGAAAAGTGGCAATTTAATGAGAATTATCTTTTTAAGGTCCCGATAATGACGATAATGTGGTGCTGATGTGCCAAAAGATGAAGTATTTCGTTATTTGTGAAACCTAAACTAAAGTAGAACTTCACTAGATGCTCCACATTCCTCATTTTCACATTTCCCCTCTAAAATAACTCCTGAAATTACTACTTCATAATAATACGACTTTTTTCTCTTAAACTTATGACTTTATTCTCATAATATTTTGACTTTACTCTTGAAATCTCAGATATAAATCTTTGTTCGTTCATGTATTCAATCAAATGTATTTACTCTCGTGAAAACGATCATGCGCTGCTGCAGGTGCCTAGCAACGGTTGCTAAGTAACGGTGCTCCTTTGATAAACCAAACTCGGACAAAGATGAAAGGATCAAAGGACGTTACTCTTTAAAGTCACGTGGCTTTGAACTGAATAGTATTTCTGACTGAAAATACATCCTTCAAACACTCTTTACTTTGTATGAGGAGAGCAGTGAAGACACCCACAATGGATAACAAGATTACAGTGAAGGAGCTTCGTCCTCTGATTGAGGATTTTCTCCACAAGTTAACAGTTGCGCAGCTAATATCGCTGAAATCAGGAGCAGCTGATAACGCCACACAATATAAAGTGGCAAAGCTGATTCTGGACCTGATATCAGTGTTGTCAGAGTCCATTTTGTCGGATGATGAGACAACCCCTGAGTCTGTGGAGAGTACTCTGTCCAGTCTGGATGAGACACTCCCTCAGACTATTGCTGTTGTTCTGAATGTCGACATCGACGTCGACTTCGACCGTAACAGCGTGAAATCCTTGACCAACCTGATTACTAAGCAAGTTGCAAATCAGGTCAACAGCTCATCACTGGAGGATGTCTCGTACCTTCAGCCTAAGACACTGAATAACATGGTCAAGCATGCCTGCCGGATGTTTAAAACATTCATGGGCAAGCTGAAAGGTCTGTGCTGCACGTGTCAACACTCAATGGGGTCGGAGAGTCCAACACCTTCTCCCTGCGTGCTCACCAAATTCTACCGTTTGGACAGTCCAAGAAACCAGGACACCTCCATAACTGATAAACTGCAACATGGTGACATGTCCAGTGATGAGGAGTGCCAATCAGACACTGATGAGATGGTCTCAAGTGGATCAGAGGACAGCTTTTTGGATAAAACAACCAAACGTACCCGGATGATCATTATCAGAGAGCTGATTGAGATCCTAAGTCCTATTCTTGAGGAGTCTCCCCTCTCCGAGGATGAGTTTCTGTCTGCATCTGACACCTCCCTGGAGATTTCAAGTATTGCATCGGACATCGCTCAGTCAATCATCCAGGAGATTGAGAGTCAGGATTCTGCAAGCTCAGACTCCGGCGAGAAGAGGAAACTGACCTTGAGAGGAGTGGCACAAAAGATAAAGACCTTTTTTGCCACACAGTTTGCCAAACTATCAATGCATCTCATCTTCACTAAGCTGTTCAAAAAATTCAGCCCCGACTGCCCCACTAAGAACACAAATTTTCTTCAGTCCTTCAAGACCGACGTTAAGGATATGCTTCTGCCCAAGGATGACGGACAAGATGTGTTACGCAGATTAAGACATATTTCCACCGGGAAAGACCTGGATTTTATCAAGACACTTAGTGACTGCCTCTACAGTCGCATCACGGAGGTGAACTTTGGACCCACAATCCATGTTTTTCCACCACGTCATGTGATATATCGTGAGATTCAGCGCAGAGTCTATGGTTTCCTGGCGTTGATGGGCTGGTGGTTAAACACTCATGCTGGCAAACACAGTCAACGGGTCAAAAAGGCTTTGGAGAAGATAGGGTCCAAAAAAACAACACCCCAAGCATCTGGGCAGCCTACAGCACAGACAGAGCAAAACAAACACTCTGTGTTGGTGATTGTGGAGAAGCTGGTTTCAAGGATCTTCAGCAAAGTGAAGGTGAACTGCACTTTTGCAAACCCGGAGCCCATCATTAAGCGCCTGTTTGAGAAAATCTTGGCCGAGGTGGAGCTTGCAGGTCTTGACATCACCCCAGACATGACAGGTAGCATTGACAAGGCGATCCACAAGGACCTGTGCAAGAAGTTCGGCTCTCCACTGTCTGTGCTGGTTTCACTAATTCTAAACGAGACAGAGTTTGACAACGACTTTGCCTCTGCTTTCAAAAAGCACCTTATGAAACCGCCAAAGAAGGGTTGGGCCATCTTCAGGTTCTTCACCAAGATGACTGGGTCAAAATTATTCAGGAGGTGCTAATGTAGTATTCGTTTTGGTGGAGAAAATCTGGGGTGCCCCTTTTCTCCTACAACACGAGCACTATAGAGGGTTTAAGTCCTCCCAACCATCCCCATTTACCTCCTGCTCCACTGTAGAGCAGAGGCCAGTGATTGGCCTCGACAGGACCAAGGAATGACCTCTACAGGACCAGGGAATGACCTCTACAGGACCAGTGATTGGCCTCTTCAGGACCAGGGAATGACCTCTACAGGACCAGTGATTGGCCTCTAAACCATCAATATCATCATCAGTTAGAAATAAGTGATTAAATTAATGAAATTGGTCAATAAAAAATGTAAAAAAAAATGTATATTTCTGTTTAGCTCTCTTTTTATTTGCTGTCAGAGCTGTAAATATCCATCACAAACAGAAGTTGTGCTCTTTTAGTTACACTCAGATGAAATGTTTTGTGTATCAAGAAAATACTAAGAAAGAACAGTGTTATTTTACTAGAGTTTTTTCATGTAAAAACCATCTGTTCTAGCATTTAAACTGTGGTGATGAAATAGTTAAGAGATAAGTTAGGGTTTTGGTTGACTAAGCTAAGATATGTTTCAATATATGGTTACTTCACTCAGTTCATTTTTACATACAACGATGACTTAATATGTGAGTTTTAGAAACAACAATTACAGGGCTCCAAAATGTGAAACACGTTGTGCTTTGGCTTTCACTCCTAACCTTCAGTGTGACATCACTGTACACTGTCTCGGGTGAGATTTCAAAGCAACATAGTACACCTGCAGAGTACTAGGCTTAACACAACTGCATTGGTCAAAAACTGCTGATGTCTCATATATTGTTGCAGCAGTTTTGGGGTTGATACCATTTGTTACAAAGATTTGGTGCTAAATTGAAACTTTTTTTTGTTTACCATTCAAGAATTGATTAAAATCATCAATAATCAATTGAAAATACCACATTAAGACACCAAGAGGAACACCACAGAAAAAAACATGCTGTAATTTTATATCAAAAACTTTTGACATTTGGAAATTTCTATAAGAACTGCATTTTTCTGCAATTAGATGGTGAACACCTCTGATGTGGAAACTGTACAGAAACCCCCTTATAGTCAACCTAGCTGGGAAAGCCATCGATGGATGCCTCAGAATGCTCTGGGTCTCTAGTTTGTCGCTGTTACATTTCATGAGGCTGTGAATATCCTAGAGGTCACCACAGGTCATTTATACAGTGGAGAGATTTTTAAAGAACGGTCTCACTACAATGAAATGGCTACTATGGAGAATAACATCATTAAAAATCAAAACAATCGCGAGCACAACCCCAAATCACAAAGAAGAAGAAGGTATTATTATAGGGGGGGCATTAGAGCCTGTGACAGTCGTGACTTATCACATTCAAGACTTGCACCCCCTTTAATCACAGGGCTATTCCCCGCATGACGCACTGACAGTTTTCAGAGTCCTGTAGAGAGTTTTCCTCAGAGGCAAAGTTTTGTTGTCTGGGACCATGAAATCACGTTTCAACTTTAGTTTTGAACAACAACAAATTACACAGTTTAAACGTTAAAAAATGCCTATAAAAGAAGAACCAGAGTTTATCTGCTCCAGTCTTTTATAATCTAGCAGCGATGCCCGTTTAGTACCGGGTTTTAGTGCCCATCCCTTGTCACAGTGTTAATAAAAGAACTTGGTAAAAAGAAGGACAAGCGGAGGTTTTATTCTGGGCCGAGGGTGTCTTGATGTTTAAATATTCAAACAAATGACTAACAGCGAATAAAAATAACTATAGTTAGAACTGCTCCTTAAGGAGTATTAGGGCCACGTTGAGGGGAAAAAAGTTTGAGATTTTGAGAAAAAAAATATCATATAACGAGGAGAAAAGTGGCAATTTAATGAGAATTATCTTTTTAAGGTCCCGATAATGACGATAATGTGGTGCTGATGTGCCAAAAGATGAAGTATTTCGTTATTTGTGAAACCTAAACTAAAGTAGAACTTCACTAGATGCTCCACATTCCTCATTTTCACATTTCCCCTCTAAAATAACTCCTGAAATTACTACTTTATAATAATACGACTTTTTTCTCTTAAACTTATGACTTTATTCTCATAATATTTTGACTTTACTCTCGAAATCTCAGATATAAATCTTTGTTCGTTCATGTATTCAATCAAATGTATTTACTCTCGTGAAAACGATCATGCGCTGCTGCAGGTGCCTAGCAACGGTTGCTAAGTAACGGTGCTCCTTTGATAAACCAAACTCGGACAAAGATGAAAGGATCAAAGGACGTTACTCTTTAAAGTCACGTGGCTTTGAACTGAATAGTATTTCTGACTGAAAATCCATCCTTCAAACACTCTTTACTTTGTATGAGGAGAGCAGTGAAGACACCCACAATGGATAACAAGATTACAGTGAAGGAGCTTCGTCCTCTGATTGAGGATTTTCTCCACAAGTTAACAGTTGCGCAGCTAATATCGCTGAAATCAGGAGCAGCTGATAACGCCACACAATATAAAGTGGCAAAGCTGATTCTGGACCTGATATCAGTGTTGTCAGAGTCCATTTTGTCGGATGATGAGACAACCCCTGAGTCTGTGGAGAGTACTCTGTCCAGTCTGGATGAGACACTCCCTCAGACTATTGCTGTCGTTCTGAATGTCGACATCGACGTCGACTTCGACCGTAACAGCGTGAAATCCTTGACCAACCTGATTACTAAGCAAGTTGCAAATCAGGTCAACAGCTCGTCACTGGAGGATGTCTCGTACCTTCAGCCTAAGACACTGAATAACATGGTCAAGCATGCCTGCCGGATGTTTAAAACATTCATGGGCAAGCTGAACGGTCTGTGCTGCACGTGTCAAGACTCAATGGGGTCGGAGAGTCCAACACCTTCTCCCTGCGTGCTCACCAAATTCTACCGTTTGGACAGTCCAAGAAACCAGGACACCTCCATAACTGATAAACTGCAACATGGTGACATGTCCAGTGATGAGGAGTGCCAATCAGACACTGATGAGATGGTCTCAAGTGGATCAGAGGACAGCTTTTTGGATAAAACAACCAAACGTACCCGGATGATCATTATCAGAGAGCTGATTGAGATCCTAAGTCCTATTCTTGAGGAGTCTCCCCTCTCCGAGGATGAGTTTCTGTCTGCATCTGACACCTCCCTGGAGATTTCAAGTATTGCATCGGACATCGCTCAGTCAATCATCCAGGAGATTGAGAGTCAGGATTCTGCAAGCTCAGACTCCGGCGAGAAGAGGAAACTGACCTTGAGAGGAGTGGCACAAAAGATAAAGACCTTTTTTGCCACACAGTTTGCCAAACTATCAATGCATGTCATCTTCACTAAGCTGTTCAAAAAATTCAGCCCCGACTGCCCCACTAAGAACACAAATTTTCTTCAGTCCTTCAAGACCGACGTTAAGGATATGCTTCTGCCCAAGGATGACGGACAAGATGTGTTACGCAGATTAAGACATATTGCCACCGGGAAAGACCTGGATTTTATCAAAACACTTAGTGACTGCCTCTACAGTCGCATCACGGAGGTGAACTTTGGACCCACAATCCATGTTTTTCCACCACGTCATGTGATATATCGTGAGATTCAGCGCAGAGTCTTTGGTTTCCTGGCGTTGATGGGCTGGTGGTTAAACACTCATGCTGGCAAACACAGTCAACGGGTCAAAAAGGCTTTGGAGAAGATAGGGTCCAAAAAAACAACACCCCAAGCATCTGGGCAGCCTACAGCACAGACAGAGCAAAACAAACACTCTGTGTTGGTGATTGTGGAGAAGCTGGTTTCAAGGATCTTCAGCAAAGTGAATGTGAACTGCACTTTTGCAAACCCGGAGCCCATCATTAAGCGCCTGTTTGAGAAAATCTTGGCCGAGGTGGAGCTTGCAGGTCTTGACATCACCCCAGACATGACAGCTAGCATTGACAAGGCGATCCACAAGGACCTGTGCAAGAAGTTCGGCTCTCCACTGTCTGTGCTGGTTTCACTAATTCTAAACGAGACAGAGTTTGACAACGACTTTGCCTCTGCTTTCAAAAAGCACCTTATGAAACCGCCAAAGAAGGGTTGGGCCATCTTCAGGTTCTTCACCAAGATGACTGGGTCAAAATTATTCAGGAGGTGCTAATGTAGTATTCGTTTTGGTGGAGAAAATCTGGGGTGCCCCTTTTCTCCTACAACACGAGCACTATAGAGGGTTTAAGTCCTCCCAACCATCCCCATTTACCTCCTGCTCCACTGTAGAGCAGAGGCCAGTGATTGGCCTCGACAGGACCAAGGAATGACCTCTACAGGACCAGGGAATGACCTCTACAGGACCAGTGATTGGCCTCTACAGGACCAGGGAATGACTTCTACAGGACCAGTGATTGGCCTCTAAACCATCAATATCATCATCAGTTAGAAATAAGTGATTAAATTAATGAAATTGGTCAATAAAAAATGTAAAAAAAAATGTATATTTCTGTTTAGCTCTCTTTTTATTTGCTGTCAGAGCTGTAAATATCCATCACAAACAGAAGTTGTGCTCTTTTAGTTACACTCAGATGAAAGGTTTTGGGTATCAAGAAAATACTAAGAAAGAACAGTGTTATTTTACTAGAGTTTTTTTCATGTAAAAACCATCTGTTCTAGCATTTAAACTGTGGTGATGAAATAGTTAAGAGATAAGTTAGGGTTTTGGTTGACTAAGCTAAGGTATGTTTCAATACATGGTTACTTCACTCAGTTCATTTTTACATACAATGATGACTTAATATGTGAGTTTTAAAAACAACAATTACAGGGCTCCAAAATGTGAAACACGTTGTGCTTTGGCTTTCACTCCTAACCTTCAGTGTGACATCACTGTACACTGTCTCGGGTGAGATTTCAAAGCAACATAGTACACCTGCAGAGTACTAGGCTTAACACAACTGCATTGGTCAGAAACTGCTTACTTATTGAAGTTATGGTGACATACTGATAATTAAAGACAAAAAAATAACAGGAGCCAGGGCTGGCGTGACAGTCTGACAGTGGCCTACCACTTTCAAGTGGTCCCTGTCGCTATGAAACGGTATCACAAACTTTTGACATTTGGAGATTTCTGTAAGAATTGCGTTTTTTTTTTTATTAGACGGTGAACACTTCTGTTGTGTAAACTGCTCAGAAACCACTTTATATTCAACCTAGCTGGGAAGGCCATCCATCCTGAATGCTGTAGGTCTCTACTTTATGTCTGTTTCATGAGGCTGTGATTATCCTAGAGGTCACCACAGGTTATTTCAGCTTAGACTGGGGTGACCATGTGGGCGAGACTGGTGGGTACTCATAGAACCCATTTTCATTCACATATCTGGAGGTCAGAGGTCAAGGGAGCCCTTTGAAAATGACCATGCTAGGTTTTCAATGGATTCTTCTAGTTTCATATGATACTAGTATCTTTACTCTCGCTTTAAAACTGAGCCCACTACAACCTAAAAATAGTAAGTTGCATTAATATGTTAAAGAAATAAATAGCATTCAAACCAATTTGTGTTAACATGTTTTTATTGTGTTAACTTTGACAGCCCTAGTTTTCTTAGCTAATAGTGACGTAAAATAGTACAGTAACAAAGGCTGGTATAAGCCAAATTCCTATATGAGACATGACAAGGAAATAGCAGCGAGTGTAATATTCAGGGTCACATCCATGTATCCACTTTTATTTTATAGGGGAGTGCTGTGCTATTCATATCTGAGAGGAAAATACCGTCATTTCGGACTGAATGTTATGATTCTTAACCACTCTTTAAGACACACACTGCCAGCCTATTGGTGATCATCTATGCTGTTTAACAATCAGATTGAATTTGTACTTTGCTAAAAATGGATGTTACTCCTCTCTGTAGTATTTTCCTGCTGTAGTTATGCTGAGACTGCTCAATGCTGAGCTCTATTGAGAATAGGTTTAAAGGGGTTGAATGCCTTCTGCTGAGGCAGGGCATCTACCGGCCACTCTTTACATGCCCTCTGGCCCTTTGTGTCACCCAACAATGATGGCACCGGAGCACCACAGCCAGGGAGAGGTCATTGTTCTGTTCAGCCAATGGGAAAGGAGCAAATACACGTTTATGTGATGTGTGAGTTTCTGTGCATATGTGTGTATGTGCATGGTAATGCAAAGGTGAATACATGTGGAGTCTTTCACACCTTTCACATCTACTCTGTGACGAAGGGGAGGGGAACGTCACACAAAGGAGCCAATCAGACATTAGCTGTTTGGATTTATGCCAGGGGTTTTAGGCTTGTAAGACTTTAGTACAAGTGGCAAAAGCCAGTTTTAAAAAAAAGAAAAAGTCAGCTGAGACGAGATGCCCTATACACCGTCTGGCTTTTTCTGTGACCGGTTGATCCGGGAACGAGAGAGGAGAGACGGGGAAGGGTCTCTGAACAAACCCCTCCGCTTCAACGGCCAGGACTTCAACACCCTGAGACAGGAGAGTCTCCACAGGAAGAGCCTGTTTGAGGATGACTCTTTCCCCGCCACCGTGGAGTCTTTGGGCTTCAAGGAGCTCGGACACAAGTCCAACAAGGTCAAGAACATCGTCTGGAAGAGGCCCAAGGTAGGAAGGAGGGTTGGCGCACAGACAGACACATTAAATAAAGAGGGGATGGATCACACATGTGGGAGGTGGGACATTATTTTTGATGCATCAAACCTGCGTGGATACTAACTGCCGCTGTGGGATTTTACCTGGAGATGCACATGGGATCAAAAGACGCCCCACCAGTCCTACGCAGGTGGATTGGAAATTAATTTGCTGTATTGTAGCACAACCTGAAGGTGTCAGCATGTCTATTTCCTATTTTTTGGGCTTAATGGCTCTAATATAATGGAAGTTATATTATTTATCTATTCAGAGACAACTACAATTTAGCCCCAGTCAGTATTTGCAGTAAATATAGATGTTGTAGATGGCAGTATTGGCAGTAGACGGTGTGATATTGATTATTGGTTAACTATTTTTGTTTATTATTGTCAACAGGAAATCTGTGAAAACCCTCAGTTCATTGTTGGAGGAGCCAGTAGGACAGACATCTGCCAGGGAGATCTTGGTAAATTAAACCTCTGTAAAAGGACCAGTGTGTAACATTCAGGGTGATCCACTGGTAGAGGTGGAAGAATAATATTAATATATAGTATTAGTTTTCTTTAGTGCATAATCACCTGAAAAGAAAAAATTGTTGTTTTTTCGTTGACTTACAATGAGTCGTTTAAATCGACATAGTGAGTGGGTCCTCTTCACGGAGTCCGCCATGTTGCTCCGCTATGCTTCTTCTCTTCATGTTTCACCATGCTGTGAAAGGGAGGAATGAGTGGAGGGGTTCCAGTTGGTTGCAATCTGCTACCACACCACTAGATGCCACTAAATCCTACACACTGCTCCTTTAATTAAACATAATTGTGCTTATGTTTTGTTAATTTTTTTCTGCTCAGGCCATAGTCCGAAAACGAAATCGCTCCTGACGACGATGACGCTCTCTCTCTCTCTTGCTTCACCACTCACTTCCCACGTACACACACACACTCTACACACTGGCTCTGTTCCAGATGACCTATGCTGCTCGTACAACAGCTGTCTCTACAGAGGGACATTCATGTTTTTGCGTCATCACCCATAGCTGTCTAACATGCTTGGCACACGGGAGAGGCCTCACATCACCGCAACATACCGCTAGATCCTACACCCTGGGCCTTTAAACACAATAATAACATTACATTTTGTGAAGCAAATGTGAATTTGATTTACATTTTTCAGCAATGATTGATTAACAACAACAATAATACATCTATGAAATGATGAAAGGAAGAAATCCACCATAAAACACTGTGCTGTCATTGTTTGGTGGTGTTTCAACTGTTTCTAGGTGTTGTTGAAACTCACTGACCGAAGCAAAAATACACACTTGCAGTGTGACAGGACTGTGTAAGGACAGTGAGCTGTACTGTATAGAGCCCCCCTCAGCGTATTCAACATTCACTCACATATTCAGGCAGCTTTGGGGGGGAAACACGGTAGCAAATACCGCACGGATCCCCCACACACGGCCTCCCTGCCTGCAGCGGCCTCCCCATATTGTGCTTACTCTTTTGGAAGGGAATTCAACCAGCAGCACTTCTCATTGTTGTTCAGTTCAGACTGCAAATAAAGGGGGACCAAAGGGACAAAGGTCCTGGCAGACACTGTTAACCGTTCCCTGTTGAAAACTTACATTGTTTGCAGTAACACCCTGTCTGTGTGTCCATCACACACCTGGACAACCAGAAAAAAATAACGTCAGCGCTCAGCGGCCGTCTCTTCCTCCAGCAAAACAAAAATATGTCCGGCAGAGACGCTCCTGTCAGTCTTAGATTCTGTTGAAAGAAGGTTCTTTGTCTTGTTGAATGAAGGAAAGGTGATACCGATTAAATCTATACAGAAGGAAATTTTAGAAATCTCTCCAGTTGTCAATCAGTATCTTGAAAAGTTAAAACAGTTCCCATTCTTGTGATGTATGCTTTGCGACTGCCGTCAACATTGCTGTGCTGTAGTAAAAGTGCTTAGGTTTAGGTTGCATTAAATGGAGTGATTTCCTGTGTTCAGGCGACTGCTGGTTGCTGGCTGCCATCGCCTGTCTCACCTTGAACGAGAAGCTTCTGTACCGCGTTGTTCCCCAGGAGCAGAGCTTCTCAGAGGGCTATGGAGGCATCTTCCACTTCCAGGTCAGGAACAACCCATCTAATTACCAGATATTCAGTCCTTTCTTCAGCATTTTATCCTCCTTAAAATCAAGTTTAGTGAAACAACATTCATTTAGTGGCAAACGGAGAGTAAGACACTGAGAATATGGACTGTTTTGCTTCAGTAACGTCTTCTTTCAGACTAGTGGAAAGAAAACAGACAAAATATACATTTAGGTGTTTATTTTTCTGCTTTGTCTATTCGTATCTGTAGATTTATCCTAAATTCATTATCTTAATGTAAGTAATCAACTGAGGAAGTTTCACAGTCATATCTATTAGTTACATTTTTAAACTATCTACCTGGAAGTGTCTTCAAAATGTATGGACTCTAACAATCCATATCTTTAAATCCCTACTTCAGTAGCACTAACATACACCAAACTTTCCAGGTTCATTTCTATCTGTATTCTGAAGGGCTTTGTTCATATATCATCCATAGCCTTCTTTATACAACATTTTATTCCTAAAAAAACATCACAAAATTATTTTGTTTAATGTTATTGACAGTATTTTCTGATTTATGAAATAAAAACCTTTGATATGTAAACAAAATGAAACAAGATTTCTGAACCTGGCTTCATCCAGTGTTCAGATTTCTGTTCTGGAAATGTGTACAAATTAGCAGTTATTTAATAACATATTGCCTCATTTGCATATTTAAACATCAAATTTCAGAAAATTTATAATGGCAAAAATAAATGTTTTAATGTAAGTAATCTACTGGGGAGATTTCATATTGATATCTATTAGTTATTTTCTTTTACCCTATTCACCTGGAGAGCCTCCCCTTAAAATCTGTAGATATTTGAATATCTTCTCATCCTTGATCCTCAGTATTAATTCTCCTTCTGTCCTTCAGTTCTGGCGTTATGGCGACTGGGTCGACGTCGTCATTGACGACCGCATCCCGACCTTCAACAACCAGCTGGTTTTCACCAAGTCCGCTGAGAGGAACGAGTTCTGGAGTGCCCTGCTGGAGAAGGCCTACGCCAAGTCAGTACTGATTTATTTCTTTCTGCAGAGGAGAGAAAAGCTTCTGTCCCGGGTGTTTTCTGCTACTGTTTTCTCTGAATGTTTACCTTCAGTTAGATACTACACATACAAGTTTGTGATTTTTGTAGCTACATCACAGTATATTTGAAGCCTTTACAATCTCTGTAGCCATTTTTCTTTTGTTCTAACCTTAATTTGAGGGCAGCAATCAAAGGGCTCTTCTCATTTCTCAGTTTGCACATGCTTTATTCCTTTCCTCACCTCCTCTCCTCAAATCTTAGTCCCTCCCACCTGAGATGCGATCACAGGAGGTGAGGAAGCCAGGATGGCAGCTGGGATCGGCTCCAGCCCCCCCGCAACCCCTAACGGGAAAAGCGGTTGACGATGGATGGATGGATGTCAGATGAGCAGAACAGTGTTCATGACATCTTATATATTTACTGTTATTTCAATTCAAAACTTCACATAATGTGACCAGAATGTGTCATGCCTCTTTTATATGTCACGGGTGCCAAAAAGACTTCCACAAAGGATACGACTGGGCATCCTCGCTCATAGCCTCTCCAGCGAGCGTCCTCCCTCCTCAAGATGCGTTTAAGGGCATCCTTCAAGTTAACGCACTGATATCAGTTACTAGGCCACAGGCAGGAGGATGAGGAGAGAGGAGACAAGGAGGCATAAAATTGAGAAATGAGAGGAGTGGTCTGTCTAATATGATACATCCTTTTTTGGCATACAAACACATGACTACTGCGATTAGGGCTAAATAATAGGAGAGTGTTTCATGAAGATCAAAAATCAAGGCCAAAAATAAAAGTAAAGTAACAGACAATAATAAGACTGAAACATGGATATAATCCAGATCTAAATGTAACACCTGTGGTCTTTCCTCTCGTCCAGGCTGCACGGCTCCTACGAGGCCCTGAAGGGTGGAAACACCACCGAGGCCATGGAGGACTTCACCGGTGGAGTCACTGAGTTCTACGAGATGAAGGAAGCTCCCAAAGAGCTCTACAAGATCATGAAGAAAGCTCTGGAGAGAGGCTCCCTCATGGGCTGCTCCATTGATGTGAGTCACACATCATATGCAGTATGTAGCTGCGATACAGAGGATGACTGACTAACTAATAACCTTTATACTGTCATCATCAGGAGTCATTTAAGACCAAAATCACACACTATATACTCATGTGTACTATGTGTGTAACATGTGTAAATAAACAGTAGTATGGATCTTTTTTGGACACAATGAGTTGTAAATTACGTTGTCACATCCTGAGATTCATCCTTGCTGGTTGGAGACGTGTTACCATGGTAACCCTTGCCAAACTCGTGACGAAAGCAACAATTTGTGAGAATCAGGATTAATTTAAAATAAATATTACGCTTAACAAAGTGAAATCTTACAATGTACTTATAGTTTAGTTTTATTGATGTTACAGAGATGTCTGTCTGCGTCTGTTATGAACGCCATGGTGCCGTGGTGTCCAGCTTTACATATTGTAATGTTTCACCAGAAATAGTATGCAAATCTTGTACAATTAGTTTCATACTAAGGAATTTTGGATGCAATCATTGTTGTTTGTGTCTGTAAGCACATTTTAAAGTGCTGTCCTGGTGTATTGGATACACCTGAACACGATTTTTGCAATGCAAATTATGATAATAAATAAAATTATGATAATAAACAGTATTTATATTGCATGTTTCAAAACAAAAGTTACAAAGTGCTTTACATGGTTGAACCAGGATTAAAACATTTCAGGACACAAATAATAAAATAAATAATAAAATGGAATAAAATCCCTAAAAATAATATAAGATAAATACATCAACAACACTACTATTACTACTACTACTAATAGTAGTAATAATAATAATAATAATAAAACTGATGAAACATATAAGACATAAACTGTGTGCCAGTATCAATAAAACATTTTAAGTGTATTATATATATATATATATATATATATATATATATATATATATATATATATATATATATATATATATATATATATATATATATATATATTCCGCAAGCCTTTAGGCAAAACTTGTCATCTGCATATGTTTGTATTTGTAATGTAAGAGCTTTATTTTCAGTAAAATGCTGGTTGTGTTTAAAATACTTCTACAGTATAAATGGGTACAACATGTATTTTGGTGTCTGCAGTCCCTGGTTCCTGCTCGCTTTGAGACTCGTACTGTGACGGGCCTTGTGAAGGGTCACGCCTACTCTGTGACAGCAGTGGAGGAGGTAAAGCTGCCCGCTGGCAGTCGTTTGTAATGTACTGTACCGGCATTGTTACAACTCTGTGGTCCTGCAGAGCTGCTCGCACACACAGTAACAACGGCAGTGTTAGTTTAGTCACTGGTGCTGCTAATTAATTCATTAAATACACGATCAGTAAGTCTAATCAGTGAGAATATGGGTCTAAATGTGAGAATCTGCACTCTTCCTACAGTGTAAACCGTCTCAGCACAAGGAATCTAAAGTTCGTCTGGTGCGTCTCAGGAACCCGTGGGGTCAAGTGGAGTGGAACGGTCCCTGGAGTGACAAGTAACCATCCCAATTAAATCTTTT
The DNA here is from genome assembly GCA_947000775.1 of Pterois miles. Taxonomy (NCBI): domain Eukaryota; kingdom Metazoa; phylum Chordata; class Actinopteri; order Perciformes; family Scorpaenidae; genus Pterois; species Pterois miles. The sequence goes on from CAMQGK010000001.1 coordinate 3,489,586, forward strand.
TATTTTCAGCCTTAGTTTTCTGATACAGACGAGCTAGAGTTTGATTAAAGGTACAATCATCTTAATACCTCTATTTTCTTTATTACAATAATTAAAGTCAATTCTTTAGTTAAATCTGTCATAACTTTAGGCAATTTCACTATTTCCCGCTCCTCTCCAACAGCTCTAAGGAGTGGGCCACACTCTCTAAGGCTGAAAAGGAGAAGCTGCAGCACCAGAGTGCAGAGGATGGAGAGTTCTGGTGGGTTGCATGTTTCTACCTTTTAAACAGAGTCCAAAAAATTCAAGAGTGACTTTGGTATTTTATCAGCCTGGAGTGTCTAAGTGACAAATGGGGACACCCGTATTGAGGCGGAGCACTGTGCTGTGCTATACTGTAATGCCTGATATTATCCAGACACCCATCAAGTCCTGATCTCTTCTAGGATGTCATTTGAAGACTTCAAGAAGAACTACACTAAGATTGAGATCTGTAACTTGACCCCCGACGCCCTGGAGGACGATAAGATTCACAAGTGGACGGTTTCTGTGAACGAGGGTCGCTGGGTGAGAGGCTGCTCTGCTGGGGGCTGCAGGAACTACCCAGGTACCGCAATCTGCACAATAACACAACTATTTACTCCACAAACACAGAGCTTCATCACTCAGGGTGCTCCCAGTCTTTCCTCTGATGTACCACTGTATTTAATGTATGTACTACCATGTTAACTGTCAATAATAGAGAATCAAGTCTGTTTGTTTAATCATGTTATAAGAGCCTTAACATCTCTGTTTTAAACAATGGATGAGTTGCTCTGGATCTCTACTCTTTATCAGTACTCGATGAAGAAGAAATACTTGGATACTTAAGTAAAACTAGCAAAACCAGACTTTGTAAATACTCCATTACAGATCCTGCATTGAAAGCATTACTTAAATACAAGTATACAAGTATTTTCAGCAACTTACTGTTATTTGTTTGAATATTATTACTGATGAATTCATGAATTAGCAGCATTTTACTGCTGTAGTGGTAATTGGTGTTTGCTCTGTTTTTTTTGTTGGGTGTTGTGGGTGGGAAGTGAAGACAGTTTGAAAGCAGTAAGTTAAAACCAGCGCCCTGGGAAGAGCAGCTTTTTTCTATGTTACACTAAAATATGTTTCTGAAAACATTTGAGGGGAGAAAAGTATTAAAGAAAAAGAAAAATGATTATATTTGATAGTTCTGCTAGGAAAAGAGGGAGGAGGGTGGGGGGGGGGGGGGAGGAAAGAAAAGTAGATGTGGGGGGAAAAAATAAGAAGGGGGGGGAGGGAGGAGGGAGGGAGGAAAATAATAGGATGAGGAGAGAAAGGGGGGGTATTAAAAAAAAAAAATAAAAAGGAAAAAAAAAAAAAAAAAAAAAAAAAAGATTAAAAAATATAAAAAAAAAAAAAAAAAAAAAAAAAAAAAAAAAAAAGGGGGGGGAAATATAAAGTAGCATAACATGGAAGTAACTCAAATGTGTACTTAAGTGCAGTACTTGAGTAAATTACATCACTGTCAGTACCTCTTACAGACTATCATCATGTATTGAAGGACAATGTGGGAAAACACTAATGTCATATAAACTGATTGATTAAAAACAAACAAAAAAAGCCAATTCTGACATTGGATGTTCCTGCAGACACTTTCTGGACCAACCCTCAGTACCGCCTCCGTTTGCTGGAGGAGGACGACGATCCCGAGGACAACGAGGTGGGATGCACCTTCGTGGTGGCGCTGATGCAGAAGAACCGGCGGAAAGAGCGCAAGATGGGAGCCAACCTCTTCACCATCGGATTCGCCATTTATGAGGTGTCCTGCTCTTATTCACCAGGGACTGTGTGTGTGTGTGTGTGTGTGTGTGTGTGTGTGTGTGTGTGTGTGTGTGTGTGCGTGTGTGTGTGTTTGCACAGTTTTTACTACATCAAGACAATTTTACATGTTGTTGTGCTAATTCATTTATCAATTGCTCCATAATTCTGCAGCACCAAAATATGATTTGAATTTGCACCCTTAAATGACACTGATGTTGCCTCTGTCCCTCTACAGGTGCCAAAGGAGGTGAGGAAGGTGTAAACTCTCACAGTGGAGCAGCAGTTTGCAATTTAATTACATTCTACTGTTTGTTGTCATATGTCCAATATTAATTATTTTTCTACAACAGTCCTGGACTTGACTACCCTCTGAGGGTGTTCTTGCCTCATAGTTTTGTTTTGTGTGAGTGTTGGAACTGTTTCCATTGTGACGCCCCCCCCTCCAGATGCACGGGAACAAGCAGCACATGCAGAAGGACTTCTTCCTGTTCAACTCCTCCAAAGCTCGCTGTAAGTCCTACATCAACCTGCGCGAGGTGACCCAGCGCTTCCGCCTGAGCCCCGGGGAGTATGTCATCGTTCCCTCCACGTACGAGCCGCACCAGGAGGGCGAGTTCATCCTGCGAGTCTTCTCTGAGAAGAGGAACACCTCAGAGTGAGTGGGTGAGGGCAGTCAGGGTGGCGAGCTGGGTAAGAGGAGGGCACGGGCACGTAGGTTTCCCCGTAGTTACAGTTAGATATGTCTGCTAGATGCTTATTTCACTCCATTGATGTTGATGTTTATTAGTAGGGCTGGGTATTGTCATGGCATTGATGATCAGTTTTTGGAGGATATTGAGGATAATCAAAGTTTTAATGCACTTTTCTTCAGGAGATGAACACGCTTGTGTCTGAAAAGCCAAGCTATGATTTTCTACCTCACAAAGTTGCTCCACTGGTTAGGGCTGATTATTTTTCATCAGAAGATAATCAAAAAAAATGTCCAATACAATGTCCCAGTCATGATGTCTTCAAAGGTCCAACTGATTGAACAGATTTCAAGATATTCATTTTACTGTCAAACAAAGAAAAGCAAACGTGCACCTTTGAGAAGCTGGACCCAATCAATGTTTATCATTTTTGCTCAAAAAATAACTGAAAATTGTTATTTTTTGTGAATCACCTAATTGACTGATTAACAAATCATTTCAGCCCTAACTTCGTTAAATACTCCCAATAAACTTATATTTCAAAAGTACTTTTCAGACCAAATTAGAGAAATCAGAAATCACAACTGGAGTTTTTGGGACTTGGCTGTTTTCAAAACCACATACTATACTCGAAGTACCATGATTGACAGCTCCTCTTAATGAATAGTCAGAGGAGATGTAACTTTAACTTTCCATAATTGCCCCAAGACAAATGTTTCAGTTTAATTATTAATGTAATTATAGTGATATTATGGGTAGTTGTTGTGTCTTTCTAGCAAAACAGCAACCATGGTGCTAACGTAGCAGCTAGGTGGCTCACGCGGCCATGCTCGGCTTTTGATTGGACCAGATGGGTGTGTGGGCGGGACCTCAACGCCACAGCTCGCTACTGCGCAGACTGACATCAAAATTTCAAGATGTCAGCTTCCGTATCCGGGATATTTTGGCTTCACTTTTGTAGAGTGTGGGAGGAAGAGGAAACACGTCGTCCATCGATTTATACAGTCTATGTTTGGGATCAAGACAAGAATGACGAAAAGTCTCAAATATTGTATTTGTAGATAATGAATCTTACACAAAACGCAGCCAAATGTCCAACAATACCCAGCCCTACTTTCTGATATTTAAAGTAGCAGCAGTAGGTTGGATTTAGTCTAAAAAATACCAAGTTAAAGGTGATTTATGCCTCCATGTGTGTGGGTTTTGTGCGGGGTTTGTGTGTTTGTTAATGAGGGTGGGGTTTTGTTGTCGGGTGCTTGGTGGGTGGGACACAAACCACCAAGAACAAACAATTTTAACGGCAATTTGATTTGTAGAACTGGAAGAAATCGGCCCCAGTTCGAAGCTGTTATGGAATCTTTTTTAGGACAAGCGACTTCAGATTTGGGCATACTCCGGTAAACTTTCAAAATATTCAATACTGCATATTCAAGCATCAACAAGCATCCATCCCCCCACATCCAACCCCCCGCTGCCCTGGAGGACCAGACCACATGCTGCACTCTGATGGACCGGCACCTGCAGTGGGATGGATGTGAAAAGCAAACAGCTCACTGTGATGAGCTCTGAATTACCAAACATGGCTTTAGATTTAACATTTTTTTCACCATTAGTTTTAACCTGCTTCAGGACCAGAAGGGTGCGGGTTATCACATAGTCATTTATTAACTAACAAACTTACTTAAACCCCATCTAATACGAAAATCAAGAAGTGGACACCTGCGACAACCAAGATTGCCAAAATAAGAAAGAACGAGAGAAAATGCTCTTGACTGGAGGAAGCAACAGGTGGTACTGAACTAACACATTTTATTCACAGCTTCATTAAGTGTTTGTGTTGCCCTTTTAGTCCGATGTGAGTATGGGACTATAAGCCTTCAGAGATGGTGTAATAAATCCATGATGTGTAAGTCAACACTGAGCTCAGGATTTCAGACTGATTTGTTTAATACTTGGTGAGAATAACATGATTGTAGTAAACAGACTTGAGGTCCAGGTGAGATGTTGTTGTCAGCATCGTGACTGCTGTTTGTTCGTCTTCACCCAGGGAGATAGAGAACAGGATCGAGGCCGATCATCCAGTGGTAAGTGTCCTTTACTTCTTGTCATGACTTTACAGCATGAGGAGATCACAGCTTTCCCAACAAAAGAGGCCGACTTTTAAGTGATTGAAAAAGAGCTGCAGCGTGACAAAACTTTCTTCTTCAACACCTTTAGTTTTCAGTTTTGAGTTAATTCAAAGCACACAGCTCTCCATTTGCATCCAAACAAGTCAAAGCTATTGTTGCATAAAAGCCATAGATAACAGTGTTGTCAATAACCCAGTGCCTTTAAAACGTATATTAAAGCTATTTCCTCGATATGGTCATTGTTCACGAGGGATGCAACTAATTTACACTGATTAATCAGTTGATTGTTTTCTTGATTAGTTGTTTGATCTATGAAATGACAGAAAATTGTGAAAAATGTTGCTCAAGATGACGTCCTCAAATGTCTTGTTTTGTCCACAACTGAAAGATATCCAGTTTACTGTCACAGAGTAAAAAAGTCAGACAACTTAGTCTTTTCTTCTTAAGAAACAACTGATTAATCAACTATCAAAATAGCAGGAGATTAATCTAATAGTTGACAACTAATCGATTAATCATTGCAGCTCCAGTGTTTACCCTGCATCATTAATCTTTAATAATGCTGAATAATACAACCACTGTTCTGCACTGTGTTATTCACAAACTTGATCTCCACATTTTTTCCTTTCACATCTTCTCCCTCTTGTCTCTCCATCGCTTTCTGCTTTGCGGCTCCATGACGCCTCAGCCGGCGCCGGCCTCAGCGGGGGAAGAGAGCGAGGAGGACCAGCAGTTCAGGACTATTTTTCAGGAGATAGCCGGCGATGTGAGTACAAGAAGTACAGGAAGACATCACGCTCACAGATAAAGAGTAACCAGTGTGTGTTTTTCACACGGTCTGCAGCTCTCCTGTGTTTTCTGTGGACATTAACTCGCTGTCTTTTGTGTAACTATGTGTGAGTCACATTTTAATGGTCGTCTCCTCTCTTCTTCTACTGTTTCCCTCTCCCGTCTGGTCTCTCTCTCAGGACATGGAAATCACAGCCAACGAACTGAAAAACGTTCTCAACAGAGTGATCACCAAACGTGAGTCCAGTTAGAACAACTGAACTGTACGCTACTAAACGTTAACCCTGTTTTAAAAGACGGAGTGCTGCACTGAAGATGAAGGAGACTGAAGCTAAATATAAACCTCCAGACTGACAAAACAAAACATGCATCAGGCAGATTGTGATATATTACTTGATAATATTTAATGATTTGTTAATTGTACGAATCAGCAGAGACATCTGTCAATCAAAGATTTGAAAAGACATTTGTAAAACAAACATCCATTTGTAAATCTTAAAATCTCAGCTCTCTACAGATGTGAACTTCGCTCTTTATTTACTGTCCTCTGAATCATGTACTGCCAAAGGTTATAGTAGTTTTGAATTTTCAACTTTTTTAATTTTAGTTTTGACTTTTCGATTTAATTTTAGTTCATTTTTAGTCAGTTTTCAGAATGTATTTGGTAGCTGAATTTCAGTTTTTCCACAAAGGTTTAGTTTCAGTTATTATATAAACTTGGAGAGGCAGCATGAATTTCCATCAACTCTCAAGACGTTGAACCACAGAAATTAAATGGACTTGACCGTGACAAGACTAAAGTAGCGCCAAGATTAAACATTTTGAGAGATTACACAGTTCTCTAGCCATGTATTTTGTAAGTGTACAGTATGTAGCTACATACTTCTGACATTATATCTAGCCCTAACAAAAACAAACTAAAACAACTGTAAAACTAAATAAACTCTGAAAAAAAGTTTGGAAATATGAAATTACTTCTGTATTGTCGTTGGAAAGCCTGTTTATTTACCTTCACAATGATGTCCAACTTGTAAGGATCATGAATCATGGATCATGATCATGAAGCAGCACAGCTGACTATGTGGGTAACGTCCAAGTGAAATTTGCCAGAACTGTCACCAGTGCTGAACAGTGTATTCTCCGGTTGATATTGACTCTCTTGTTTTGAGCTCCAGGTGCTGCCAGCCAGGCACCACAAGACCAGACCACAGGATCACAAAGTGATTTGTTTCATTTTCTTCTCCGACATGATTTTGACATCAGATGATTTGCTACCAATCAGTGCTACTAGTGCTGATACCAGGAGAGTACACTGTTTAGCACTGGCAAACTTTCAGTTGGGTGCTTCCCACATAATCATCTGTGCTGTGACTTCATTGTGAAGGTAAATAAACAGGCTTTCCAACCATGTGGAATACAATGACAGTTAGCATTGTAACAACGGAGAAATAATCAAACCAAACACAATGTGAACAATTGCAGCATAGCGCAAGTTCGTTTAATTTCTGTGGTTCACCTTCACGAGAGTTGATGGAAATTCATACTTTCTCCATTTTTCTGTAGTGATATATTAGTTTAAACTCTCTCTACAACTATTTTTCACTGCTTATTTTCATTTTAGGGCTGCACGGTGGTGCAATGGTTAGCGCAGTCGCCTCACAGCAAGAGGGTCGCAGGTTCGATTCCGGCTTGGGACTCTTCTGTGTGGAGTTTGCATGTTCTCCCCGTGTAAGCGTGGGTTTTCTCCGGGTACTCAGGCGCCCTCCCACCGTCCAAAGACATGCTGTTTAGGTTAATTGATGACTCTAAATTGCCCGTAGGTGTGAATGTGAGCATGAATGGTTGTCTGTCAATATGTTGTCTGTCTCTATGTGCCCTGCGATGGACTGGCGACCTGTCCAGGGTGTACCCTCCTTCGCCCAATGCCAGCTGGGATCGGCTCCAGCCCCCCCCCCGCGACCCCTAACGGGAAAAGCGGTTGACGATGGATGGATGGATTTTCATTTTAATTTCAGTTTTAGTTACTATAATAACCCTGTACTGCCCTGTGTCCCTGTATTCCCTGCAGACAAGGACCTGAACACAGAGGGCTTCAGCCTGGAGAGCTGCAGGAGCATGATTGCTCTGATGGACGTATCCTTTGTATCGAGTGCATCGGGCTGGCTGTGTTGTCTGTAGGAGGCACAACCTGCCGAGACCCGTGGCGGGGTCTGTGATGGACGCTCACAGGGCCGAGGCCTCGTTATCCAACATGCTTTTGACCTCTGACCTTGTCAGAACACACTAAATTATGGTGCCTTCAAATGGGGTCATGTTTACCATGTTAATGAGTTGGGCCCATATGAACACCCCCCTAATGTTATATTCACGTAAGTGGAAAGTTACTGAAAGCTCAGAGTTCACGACTTGTGGCGTGTTTGTTGGCGTTGTGAGAAATGGTGGAGCGCATGCAAGTTCATTTATCGGTGCATAATATGTTAATAGTGTACAGTATGTTGTAATCTTAGTCATATATTGTTTTTCTTTGTAATCTTATGATATGTCTGAGGAAAATGTTGATATTCTCAGCGACCTCATCTTTCTCCTCTGTCATTATGCCTTTGCAACCCTTCATTATGTTATCCACTTGCTCGCTTGCTAAATTGTTGAGCCTCTGTGGCTTCTAGACTCAGCATCTCGTAAACACGAGTTCATGAGTCCCATTTGATGGTAACATTTTTACACTCAGCTGATAACAGTGCGTTAGTCGTTAAGGCACCAGTGGTGGAGGAAGTATTCAGATCCTTTACTGAAGTAAAAGTACTAATACCATACTGTGGAAATACTCCACTACAAGGAAAAGTCCTGCTTGACTTAAGTAAAGGTATTATCATAATGCCTGCTAAGATGAAGCTGGCTGGTTTCTGAATGGACACTGATTAAACCTGTGACAGGATTTTGGTCTTAACTGCGTCTGCGTAGATGGATGGGACAGGTAGACTCAATCTTCAGGAGTTCAGACATCTGTGGAATAAGATCAAACAGTGGCAGGTGGGAATGCAGGTTTCCCTTCTCTCTAACTCACGTGTTATAATACAGCAGTTACACTTTCCCTTTATGCTTTACAGTGTTTCCCTCTTTTATTTACTCCCAGTTGAACTGAAGTCTGTAAAGATGAATTTACTCCCAGCAGGGTGATGTACATCACATCTCACACTTGCTCTCTTTCAGGGAATCTTTAAGCACTATAACGCCGATCAGTCTGGTAGCATCAACAGTTACGAGATGAGGAATGCTGTCAATGATGCAGGTAATAACTCCTCTTTTTCTGTTCTTTCAGTTCAACCGCATTACAAAAAGACTGTGAAAATAATCCATGCAGATATTTTGCTGTTTTTTTTTTCTTGCCCAGATTTTGAGATATGTGTCTTAAATTTCTGCTGCTGTTCTGAAACAGTGGAGGTGAATGGAGTTAACTGAACATTTTCTACAGTAACCATGAATCTGGAAAGATGAATTTCATGGGCAAATATCTCAAAATCTCAGCAAATAAAAACAAGACTATCTGAGCAACCAGATAGCAGCAGGTGAACAGGAGCCGTATTACAGAAACTTCCCATCTTAAGTCTTAAGTTAAGATTCAGAAGAGTCTTAGGAGAATTAAATCCTAAAAACTTTAGGAAGCGTATCTTATCTTATCTCACATCATCCTAAATACTAATATCCAACATCGCTTATCAACTTTTACGTCTGTTACCTAGCAACCGATGCTACTTTTCTCATCTCGCTGAGCTTAACAACTTTGTAAGCGTTGTTTTTGTCACTGAAATACAGTGAAACATAAGTTAAAATGTACAAAACACTGGAGCAAAATCAACAGGGGGCACTTAACTTCAGGACAGATGAATCAGAGGTCTTGGAAACATCTGTAGATGCTTTTTTTGGACAAATTTACAACAACGCTGACTGAGGAGGTAAAAAAAAAAAGAGAGTGGGCTAAGATACCAAACAGTCTTCACTGTATCTCAATCTACCGGCGCGCTGATGCTATCAAAAATAAGATAAGGACACTGGAAAGTGACATGAAGAGGAAGGCAGCTCATATGTGCAAAGAGCAGAAGAAAAGTGTCGGAAAAGTGAAAGTTAAGACAGCTTAATGGTTATGCTAAAGTTAGGAGAGTTTGATTTTTGGAAGTTCGGATGCGTGTGTAAAATACTTTTCCTATTTTAAGTTAGGACAGGAACATTGATTTAGGAACTGTTCATCTGTAATGTCTTTTTCCTGAATCAGGTATTAACCCATTTACCATGGTTAAACAGTTAAGAAAGGATCTGCAAGTTTCGGTAATATGGCCCCTGATCCCTGAAAATGGTTAAAAATACTGTACAAATGTCAATGAAAGCAGTAGATGTTAACTTAAAGGTTATTTGTTTGATGCTACCTTTTGAAATAAAGATGTTGGATCATATTTTCTGATGTAAACATGTATGTTTTTGTAGGATGAACTTCCAGCTTGAACTCTAAACCCTCTAAATGTTCTCTTCACTGTACAGTCATGTGTCTTGTGTCCCGCTCAGGCTTCCGTCTCAACAACCAGCTGTACGACATCATCACCATGCGCTACGCCAACGAAAACATGAACATCGACTTCGACAGCTTCATCAGCTGTCTGGTTCGGCTCGAAGCCATGTTCAGTAAGTCGGTGCCTCGCAACCGCCATCACTGACGTGTGATTTCACAAGAAAGTGTTGAATTACTGGCTTTAAATAGAGCATTCTGGGAACTCTTTCCAGCTGTGCAACAGTATTTTACTTTATGTGTCTGTTAAAAAACAAACTTGATATTATACAGTTTTTTATCAATGGAATATGCACTTTGGGGTTCATTTAATGTTAGATTTTCATGTGAAAATATCATTTTACAAGCCTTATTCACAAAGTGAGCCTGCCAACTTATTACAATCAGATTTTTGCAAATATGTAAGAAAGAAGAAAAAAATCATAATAGCTGACACCTTGTAGATTCAGGATGAAACTAAGAAACCTAAGGGTGAAATACAGCCATCAACAAGTAGTAACAAGAGTATTGAAATACTTGTTCAGTGTTTACTGGGACAGCAGGGTGGTTGAGAAGCTGAGAAAGGAGCCTGTATTTTCTACTATCAGGGGTGAACAAGGGAGGAAAACACCTGTGTCTCGTTTCACTGAATGACAATGATCAGCGTCATTGAGCCTCCGAACAACATGGGTGTGTAACTTTGAGTAGTTTGGTATCATTAGAGGGTAATCGGGTGAAGTGGCTCACACTTGTTTGTTTGTTTTTTTTGTCTCTCTAGGGGCGTTCCAGGCCTTCGATCAGGATGGAGATGGTACAATCAGGCTCAGTGTCCTGGAGGTGAGACGACCTGTTTACTGTAAACTGAACTCAGACTGACAAACTGACATGAGTTCTTCTGAGCAACGGATTCCCACCTTTGTACTAGAGTACTGTTACTGCTTTAAAGCCTCTAAGTGAAGCATCAACCTGCAACAAAGCAGGCTGTAAGCAGTGGCTTTAATATGACGTTAATGAGTTCATATGAAACCAAAATAAAAACCAACACCAGTCAAATAAGGGACGGCAAGATGATTACTTGGGAAAGAAATAAGTAAAATCAACCTTCAGCAACAAAAATGATCAATTTCTAAATCTTTGCTATTTTGTTTTTATGTACTGAGTAACTTCAGGCATCTAAAAATGATTCCAATGAAACAAAAAAATACTTTGATTTATCACAACTTATCTAATGAGCACTGCTGACTTTATTTCTATTACTGAAGTCTATAAATGACATCACCCTCAGGATGATCAGCACATGTATGAAACTGCTTTTGCTTAATATAAACCGACTTTTTGAGTTAATGAATTAAGCTGTTGCTCCAGAGGAATCACTTGAATTCTTGCTCTAGTTTTAATTGTAATCTAATTTATATTGTGCATCTTAGTTCATTAAATTAAAATCTACTGTTCTCACTACAGTGTCTGGGGAACGGGGAGAGGGATGCAATTGCGGACCAGGGGAAATTTAAAGTTAATCTGGAAGGATAACCACAAAAATCACAAGCGACTAAAAGGGAGAGGGGAAACACCAAATGACACAGGCCTTAAAGGAAGGCTTCCTACACTCAATATATCATGAAAAGACAAACTAAATCATCGCTGCTGAGCAGCCGACTAAAACAAAAAGGAAACTAAGGAACCAGCTAAGGCAGGCCACACAGACCTAACCCACTCAAAGAGACTCTGAGAGGGACCTAAATGGTGAGCAGATCCTACAGATAGGTTCACATGGTACTTCTGCAGATTCACACAACCCTATACAGCTAGAGCAACAGGACAGCACTTTCTGCACCTCTGACAGAGCACAGAGCACTGAAACCAGGAGCAGATATAAGCTTCAACCACCTGATCCTCATCAGGGGCAATCAGGCTCCACAGCTGCCCCTCCTCAGAGTTAATGAACCCAACCAGCCCCTCACCCCACGGCTGTCACCACATCAGATTTTCATCGAGCAATTATCGTGGCAATTCACAATAATATTATCGTGATTCCTATAGAACATTTGAAGAAGAAAAAAATAATAATGCTATCAGTACAATTCATCTTTAACTTTGTTCGTTGTCCCGTTTTTGACAAATGAAGTGGAGTCTAGGGAGGTGGAGAGAGAGTCTGTAACCATGTACATTTTAACCCTTTTCTTAGTTAGTTGCTTTTATTAGTGTAGCCAAGTTGACCATTAAAAATACAAAACATTCTGCCAAAGCAACAATATGAACTCAAATAACATAACTTACAAAATTAATAAGCAAAAAATTGACTTAACTCAAAATTAATATGTACCAAAATAATATGGTTCAACATACACATTCATTTGACCCTAATCCCTATAAACACATAATATATACAGTCCCTGTAACACTCATCCAGCACTATCACATTATAAACAAAACCTTCCCAACACATTCTTACCCATTATACATATTCTCTTAACTTGCACTTCACAGCGGCGCTAATGCGATTTGAGCCATGACAAGTTGCCCATGTCATGAATACGACATGAGGGGTTGGTTTATATAACTCATAAACACGGGAAACACGACCCCATTTGAAGGCACCATTACACTTTACCTGGAGAGGAAACACTGACAGTTTTTCATATATTCCCTTGTAAAGTGTAAATAAACAGCCACCGTATGAAGGTTTACTATGAACCAGACACTTATTGAATCTTTTCCTTCCCTCCATCTTCAGTGGCTCCAGTTGACCATGTACGCCTAGAGAGGCCCATCTTCCTCCAGGTGAGCTCCACTCCACACGAGGACCAGACCTGCCAGCCTTTACCTCAATATTCAGTGTGCCCGACCATCGTTAGCTCTTATCCACCTCACCTGCAGCCTTCCCACCCTCAGCTCTGCTCTTTCTTCGCCAACATGTTCACCATGCTTCTTCATCTCCTCTTCCTCTCTATCTCACTCTAAGGCCTCCTTTCTCTGCTCTTGTCCTTCCATTATCATTGAAATATCAGTCTCTCCTTTCAGCCATTAGCCTTTTTGTTAAAAGACACTTGTTCTGTAATTTTCTCAGGCATCAAACACACACAACCTCACAGAGCTCCTTCTACAGTACCACCCCAACACCCCCGACGTTATCTCCTTCTCCTGTTATCAAACTGAGCAGCAAAGGGCTAAATTCCTGTATTCATTCTCGTGAACTGGGCTCTCTGGTGGACAGTGAATAAACCTGTGAATCACTCCTACACCCGCTATATTGCTGAGAATACAACAGTTTCTTTAGGATTTCAAGGCCTAGTGAACGAACATCACCCTGCCCCCCCCACCCGAACCCTGTTTTTAATCACTTATTCTTGTGAATAAAACAATCCTGCTGGACTTCCCGTGGACACTTTCCACCCCACTGTGCTGGGTGCAAGCCATCTAGCGCTCCCTGGTGGACAATCTCAGGCTTCTTTTGTTCATCTCTGCTCCAGCCGACAGGAAGTAAACCCCTCCTCGACTACTGTCCAGTCTCTAAGCTCTTCATATGGATGGATGACATTCAAGAACTGTGGAGCTGATGTGTTTTTATTAACGCCGACATTAGAGGTTAAACATATGGATTTGACAGAATATGGCTAATGGGTTGGACTGCAGCTTTTTTGTGATTTTTCCTTTTAAGGCTTTGGTCAAATGAGTGTACTGCATTTTTAACCATTTTAACCAAATAAATAAATAAATGTGTAGTTATTGGTTTGACTGCGTTACCAGTAGACTTGATGTGAGATTGTGGTATTTTTGACCTTTTATTCATTTAAAATGAAAAGCAGCATTAAGAAGACACACAGTTGTTTTATGATGTTGCACCATTTTATTATTATTATTATTAACAGTGTCTTAGATTGCACTTTCTTAAAAAATATTTTTGATAACAAAAAACTGAAGAAACTCAGGAATGCCAGGTAAGGTGAGGTGAACTGCTCGCTTTTCTCTGACATTAGCGTATGAGGCGAGTTTGGAAGATGGCGGCTGTGAGAAACGTCACGTCAACTCCTCCACAGAGGACACAACCAAGAGAGCTGCAACCACACCAAAGTATGCCAAAGAGAGCATCGGCTGGGCGTTCACACGGTTAAAACTGGTTGAATATGCCTATAAAAGCGGCTTTTTTAAGGGGGTGAGGTATGGCATGGGAGATGAATCCTAATTCTTCCCTTCAAGCTCCTCCATCGAACACCTCCTTGAAACATCCTTCACCTCCACACTTCATTAGAAAACTATCTTCACTGTGGAAAATACAACTCCGCTCCCTTCTGCTCGATGCTCCAGTTATAAAATGAATTCCCAAACAAAACAAAACAAAAAAAAAAAAAATCTCCAAGAAGGAAATTGTATCATAAAAACAGTCACACTCACTCATGGAAAACAAGGTTCATCAAACAGGGTTAAACCACTAAACCCACACAGATAAACACATGTAGGAACACACACACACACACACACACACACACACACACACACACACACACACATCTTCATCATCATCACCACCACCACGTCTTGGCTCTGTTATCACTGCAAATGTAAAATCTCAAATGGCAACTTCAGGCCAAGAAACACAACACTGCACCAAAGTCCCTCAACGTCTTCATATCACTGAGCAACTTAACAAACAAAATGAATGAATGTGACAAAAAAATGAATGTAATCCTAAAGCCACTAACGAAACAAAAAGATGTTAGAAATTCTGAAAACCAAATAAAAATAGATGAATTCAATGAAACTCCTTCAAAACAAAGACCGCTCCACTAAAACACGGCCCGGGAAAACTTTAAATCCGTCACTACTGTCATAAACAAGTGAGTGATTAATGACAACTTAGGAAAAGAAAAATAGCTAAAGGTTGCTCAACATGACACATCACAACTGCACTACAACAATAAAAACATCTCTTAGCCCATGCCATGTGACGATTATCGGTTTCAACGAAAAGCGGAGCAAACCCCTCTGATACCGGCAACACTGAAGTTTCTTCGATAAACAAAAGTCACGTGTTTCTTTGTCTTATTTGGTCAGTGAAAAGAGGAACTGCAGTGGTCAGACAGAGAGAGAGGAAGGCGTGTTTTTTGTAGAACGTAAAAAAAAAAAAAACAACAACAACAGCCCAACCAACCCTCGGTTCATCATTGTATTATGGTTGGATTCCAACACCGAACATAAAGGATGGAGTCGTCAGATGCCACTCGTCAGGCTCGACAGGAGCGCTGCTAAGATAAGTGGGTCCCAAAAACATCCCCCCCAATATGGGAGGTTAAGGGTGTGTGGTGGGGTAAAGGTAGCAGGAAAGGAAGGAGGGCTCAGGGAGAAACTGTTCCCACCAGCAGCCCTTAAGGCTCCAGTTCAGTCTCCTCTTCAGCATGTTTCTGCATGTGCATCAGCATCCCCTGCAACACAAAGAATAGCTTCTAAATCAAAGGTCTTATTAAAAAACATTTTTATGTAGGCTTTTTTTTTTTTTAAATCATCCATTGACAGAACTTTTCGAAAGGTGCTAATGGCTTTTTCTAAAAAACAAAATATAATGATTGTGAATTAATGATTTAAAATATTTGCCGGGTCCAAAATTTTGTTTATCTCTGGAAGATATCTGACATTTGGTTCCCACTTTTAACAAGGCTTGGGATCCAATAATATAAAAAAATACAGAGTGAACAGGTGAACATAGTATGTAGTCTGTCAATAAATAATGTAATATGTACATATGTGCAGTCTGTGAAGATGAACGTGAACATGAAGGAGCTCTAAAATCTCTAAAACATAAATGTACTCCTCTACGTACTAAAAAGACATTAAAATTGTATTATTTTTATACCTGCTTGGAGCTGTTGCGTGCACAGAAAAACTCTTCACAGTTCTTCCAGCGGCACTTAAGCGTCTGGGAGTTGGCGCTGGCGTGGTCGTTGATCAGGTGCTGCTGCAGATGCTCCATCATGCCGAACACTAGCGAACAGCCGTGCCACTGTCAACACAAGATGACACTGTCAATCAATAAGAGGTTCAAGCAGATCATTGCTCTTCCTCTGCTGCTTAGTTTATTTTGCCATGCAGTTATAAAGCAAGAATATAAACAAACTAGAGCTGTCAAAGTTAACGCAATAATGTGTTAACGCAAATTTGTGATAACGCCACTAATTTTTTAACGTACATAATCAACATTTTGGAAGCTGTAGTGGGCTTCGTTCTAAAGATAGAGTGATGATACTGGTATCATATGAAACTAGAAAACTTGAAGAATTCATTGGTACCATACCAGCTTGTCGGAGGCTAAACAACACTCCAAACGGGCTAAATTTTGATGCATGTCCATTTTCAAAGGGGTCCCCTGACCTCTGACCTCCAGATATGTGAATGTAAATGGGTTCTCTGGGTCCCCACCAGTCTCCCCTTTACAGACATGCCCACTTTATGATAATGACAGTCAGTCTGGATCAAGTCCTAGTCATGTCAGCACTCTGACACACTGACAGCTGTTGTTGCCTGTTGGGCTGCAGTTTGCCATGTTATGATTTGAGCCTGTTTTTTATGCTAAATGCAGAACCTGTGAGGGTTTCTGGACTATATTTCTCATTGTTTTGTGTTGTTAATTGATTTCCAATTATATATATGTACATACATTTGCATAAAGTAGCATATTTTCCTACTCCCATGTTGATAAGAGTATTAAATACTTGACAAATCTCCATTTTACATTTTGAACTTATAAAAAAATGTGATTAATTTGCGATTAATCACGTTTTTTGTGATTGACCACTATTTTTTAAATACTTGCTTATAACAGGACGAACAAAATGACTTTACTTGAGTTTAACATATTTCCAGGACTGTGATACTGGAGTTTGGTGGAAGCAAAAATGTTTTACAGTCTAAAAACATCAATATGAACATCAGAGTTTGATGTAAAGTCCCTCAGAAAGCAGCAGAAGTCTCCTGAATTGTCGTGATTTCATCTATTACAGGAGCCTCAATACAATGAATCCAAATCCAGCCACGACATCTCTGGGCTCCCCGTCCCTCATCTTACCCAACAGCGGTTGTTCTGCATCAGGTTCAGCTTGACGGCCTGCACGCTGCCGTCATAACAACCGGTGTAGATCTGAAACACAAAATTAACATTAAGAACAGGTTAAGATGTCATCCCTAAGCTTTTTCCAAATACCAAATAACTCATATGTCATATGTTATAGAAAAAACAGCTGGTTACATACAGTATATTTATGTGCAACAACTGACGACAGAGCCAATAAAGTCTATTACAGTTGCGATTGATGATGTCTGAGTGTCTCTAATATATTTCCTTGTTTAGTTTCACAGTTTTCCTAGTATATACAGTAGCTCTGGAATAAGCAGGTCTCTCACCATGTTCTTGTGAACAACCATACACATCACCATGTCCTTGTGTCCACCGTAGACCTGCAGCTGGTCGTGAGACTGAGGAGAGAACAAATCAATCATTTCAGATTTTCTAGTGTGAAGATATGAAAACGTGCTGAAACAGCGCTCGCACCCAAATGTAAATGAGCAAATGGCTCAGTCGGTCGAGTGGCTGAACAGACCAACATCATGTAAAGACAGAGACGGTTTAAGGATTCAGACCTGTAGATCGTAGACGCGCACCAGTTTGTCCAGACAGGCGGTCACCATCACCTTCCCCAGGACGGACACCACCGTGACAGCGTGACTGTGGCCCTTATAGACCCGCACCAGCTCTCCTGTCTGTACAAGGGACACAGAGATGAACGTACATTAATACAACTGCACCGTGCATTTGGCTTTATTTTCAAGAAAGGAATCATAAACATGTTAGATTGTAAAATAATGTATGTATAAACAGGATGACTCACATGGATGTTGTGTGCATAGACACACTGATCACTGGATCCACTAAATACCAGGTCATTGACCACCTGAAAGAGAGAAACAAAGAGGAATTAAACTCAGTCTAAAAAAAACGAATCATCAGCTCCCATAAAATGTAAAACAAGAGATAATCAAACCTTGAAGTAGGAGCAGATATTCAATCATTATCACAGATGATGCACTTATTTTCTTTACACAATCTTAGCATCGCTCTCTGAAAAAGTGACTAGTCATAAGTTGTTTACTTTTCCTCCAACTTTTCAAACACTTACATCAATATGATTTTAGATAGATAAATAGATTATTTATGCTTCCAAAACATATCTATATATTTACATACAACATAGATAGATTTATACAGTACATCTCAAAGCATCAAAGTCGCACAAAATATACGTTTTGGTAAATTCCTGTGTTTGTTTCTTTGCTTCTATGTGCATCGATGTAATGACGTCCGAGTGTCGAAGCTCAGGTTACCTTCATGCAGAGCACGGTCTTGGTGTGTCCCTCCAGCGTGCGCAGCAGCAGGCCACTCTTGGCGTCTCTCACGCTGATGGTGCTGTCGTAGGAGCCGACCAGCAGGATGCGCCGGGCTCCCTCCTGCGATGACGCCAGACAGCTGACGGATCGCGGCCCGTGGCACTCGAACACATCCATCTGCTTGTTTGTCTAAAGGAATAATGGCAAAACGGAAACAAAAGTCATCCAGTTTCCACCTTTTATCTCCAAAGCTAGCCGATAGAGCTAAATACATTTTCTGACATTTAAATTCTGACATTTATTTTTTTCCTCATCTGTGGCACAAAGTAGATGTATAAACATATTAATTTCAAGAAACCTTATGACTTGACTTCAATAACATTACATCCAACGTACTGTAGCAGACCAATGCTGCTCTTTAACCAGACAACTGGTCTGTAATGGTTCATAAAATGGTTTGTTTTCAGTATTATTTTAACTGCAGATTATTTTCAATTAATCAAGTTATCGCTTGGTTTTAAAAATGTCCTGAGATAATGAAAGTTGCTAAGGGACATAATAAAGCTGTACAAAGCCTAACAATATTCAGTTTACGATCATGAAGATGAAGTGAAAGCAGAAAACTCTCACGGTTATGAGGCTGTGACCATTAAATGTCTGACATTTTTACTTGAAAAATTACTTGAAACTTGATACTGGAAACAGACCACTTTTCAAAAGTCTAAACACTGAGAAATACAGCTTTTTCTGTACCCTGAACATTTGAAATGTTTCTAATTTATCATTTTTTTTGTGAGTGGAGAAGAGTCAATAACTACAACATTTTGAGGGTGAAGGCGCTAGTACACATAATACATCTCTTTATTTAACTACCATAACTGCTACAACTACTTAGACAAGACAGTTGGTATTTGTCTTATTGCTTTATTTCAACAACTTGAGGAAAGAAGATGAATTAATATTATATTTCCAAACAGAATTAGAGAATCCCTGTCTTATTTTTACAGTGCTAACAGTATCACTGTCGAACATTTTGAGTACTTAATGCATGCTGCGCTGCATCGCTCACCTTGAGGTTAAAGGTCACCACTGTGCCGTTTGCCAGACCAGCGTATAAAATCTTCCATCGACTGTGGAGGCAGAGGACTCGGTCTGACAGAGAGAACTGCTGCTCCAGGTCTCGTGTCTGTGGACGTCAAATAACATCGACTGAACTGACTTGAAACGGTCACAGAAAGGGAGATGCTTTTTAAGGTGAATACTGTAAAAAAAATATGGTCCCAGTTATACATTTTATACATTCATACAAGTAGAGTGAAGAACGACACCTTGTGGCACCCTTCTTCTATGTCACAGGATGTTAACAGTATGAAAATCTACTTCACAAATATCGCTACACAATTTGTGATCAATAAAAGTCAACAAACAACCAAAACAATAGATACAATCAGATAAAATAAATGTTCAGAAAACAGACCACTTATTCTTTAACACATTACTCGAGAAATCCTGTAATGTGACCAGATCAAGCATAGAATTAAATCAGTAAGTGCTGCATAGATAATCAATTATTAATGGGATTAATCGGTAAACTAAGATGTGTGTTGTTACCTTGAGACTGTAGCAGCAGATGGTCTGGTCACTGGAACCAGAATAAAGGCGATGATGCAGACTGGGAGCTGCAGACACCAACAGGCAGCTCACTTTGGAGCTGTGACCCTCAAACACACCGACACACTTATGGCTCTAGAACAACAACAGAATACAAGTTGGTTCAGTTGGTGCATTCACAGAAAATAGGAATTAACGCACCTCTGACATCCTGCCGACACCCACCACCAGGTCGAAGGCTCTGACGGTCCGGTCTCCTGAACACGTGTACAGCAGCCCGTTGTAGATCTGCATGGCGTTCACCGCCTCCTGGTGGCCCTCGAACGCACCCTCAGTGGGCAAATCATCCTCACCGTGGTCAGACGATGCGTCTATGAAACACACGAAAATACATACATAAGCACAAAGACAAAGAGCATTTTTTTTAAAGATGTTAAAAAGAATATTATCTTCACAGCTTAAATGACAACATATTGACAGTGTCACAGGATCGGTCACTACAAATAAACTCTGTTTAAACCATAGAAAGGGCAGGATCTAGTTTATATACAGTATCGTTTTGGTCATCAAAGTACCTGATCTAACAAATTTCCCAACTATCATTCATCAGAAAGTTGTGTCCATTCATCTCATCACTCATCATCAGCCTCACACAGCGTCACTGAAACTCAGCTAACAGCTCTATGAATAACTTGCCCATAAAAAGTAATTTGGGCACTCGGAGAGTCTATTTTAACCTGATCAAGGAGGACGACATTTCTAATTCTGTCGGCTCAGAATGCGGCACGATTTTACGTCTGGTTATCAAACATTAAGACGACCAGTGTGCTGCCAACACAAAGAAAAACACAAAATAAAAATGATAAAAATAAGCCTAATTACTTGAAAACTATTTTATATATGATTAATGACGTGATTTGTCAGCTGTATGGAGGTGTGAACGATGATTTTTAACATCTCTCTCCACCTCTTTTTTTCATTTTTGACAGAATTATTTACATCACTTTTACTGTGCACAAATATATGTACTATACATACACATTGCATCGTCCCCCTCACTATTACAGCTGTTTTTATACGTTGCACAAACTAGTTGTGTTGGAGCATAACCCCACCCTTCATATAACATGAACAAATCTCCAGAGATGGAGTTACCTGATGAGATCTTCTTTATCTTGGGCGACGTAATGGGAAACGGCATGTCACTGTGGGGAGAAAAGAGGAACTGATGAGTGATTTTAGTTTGGGTTTAATCCTTAAACGATCTGCATATAAAAGATTATAACTGGTCTTCAGCTCCGGCAGTGTGAGTTCTCTAAAACTCTCTAAAATCCATTTCTTATAGCTTCATAAAAGTGTTATACATACTTGTCTTATGTCTATTATTAGTGTGTGTTGGATTGATGCTCCTGCAAACAGACCTCTGACATGAGTACATGTGAACATGAGTAACCTGGGTAGTTGGAGAGTATAATTTTGACATGTGTTGCTTTAAAACTACACTTATTAAATACTCTACATATATTGGCTACTGACCAGCTTTTTCTATGTAGATGTCATCTGATGTTGTGAATTTTTCTTTCTCTTATTATTATTTTATGTAACTTTTCTTTTATTAACATTTATCCTTTAAAATGCAAAACTGAGAGAACAAGCATTCTGTCAACTGTCAACTAAAGGTCCACTTATTGGTTGTTCTGGAGCTTTTGAGCACAGCACACAGTCCTAATCAGCAGAGGGAGTTTGTTCAGCGTCCATGGAGCTGCAGATGTTCAGACTTTCCAAAGTGGAAATGAGATTGAGATGAGATTATTTAGTCAACAGCTGTTTCCAAAGGTCAAGAATGAGTCTCACCTCTCGGAGGATCGGCACACGTCCATGTCGCTGGTGGAGGTGACCTCATTGCAGGCGAGGCTCTGTGGTTCAGGTCTGGAGGAGTCTGGGATCCGGACAGGAGGAGAAGCTGGAACCAGGACGTCTGTATGCGGCTGCTGGCAGGTGGCGGTGACCTCCATGCTTTCTTCTGACTCCAAGTTCACAGTGAGCTCAGCGGGGGCCACCTGGGGAAGCTCCCCCATGTGTTTGGGGGATTTGGGGTCTTCTTTCTGTGTGTCGGTAGGAAACAGGCGCCTGGAGGCCTCCTCAACCAGCTCCATGTTCACGTCACCCTCTCTATCTTCTGACGGTGGAGTGGAGGTGCTGACCTGGGAGCTCCCACTGGCTCTCCTACGTGGTCGAGGCCACCTCGGCCTCAAGGCCTCTCCATCTATCTCGGTGTCACTGCTCTCAAGCTGCTCCATCCCTTGGGCCTTGTTCAACACCTTCCTCTTCTTCAGCTTCCTCACGCGCTTCCCGCTCCTCAGTTCAGACGGAGAGGCAGGCAGGTTGAGGACTGAGGGCGCTGAGGGGGGCTCAAAGGACGGTGCGGCTGCATAGTCAACAACACTGCCCACCTCTGAGTCCCTCCTACTGGCCGGGGAAAGCTTTATGTGGGTTTTGAAGTCAGGCAGACACTTGCTCGATGCCTGTATGGCCTTTTCAGTTGTCTCAACCAGACCTGACAAGCTCTCTTTGCAGTCTGCAGGCTCGTTTAAGTTCTCCCAATTATGTTCTGTGTTAGTTTGGTACGGCTCAGTCTTTCTGTCAGGAGATGGCTGGAAATTAAAGGCAGGATCTGCAAGAGTTTCAGATGCACATGGATCAGTACTCTGCTAATTTTATAGACATGAACAGAAATTGATAGGATGTTTTTGTGCATTCTCCATTTTCCCTTAAGATGTAGTACTTTTCTAAATCTGAAAAGACTTGAGAGAAAATCCCCAACCCCCTTTGAGATCTAATGTGATGAGTGCATCCCCTTCCTCATAAAATCTGGATTCACTGAGCTTTACATCCATGTTTGCTAAATAACAGTCTACTTTTTTACTGTCTTTTACTGGCACATTGCTACATTTCTTTATTTTTTTTTGTTATATTTGTATGAAATTCTCATTATATCCCAACAGCAATCAATAAGTCAAATGCTCTGACAAAAAAAAATATGTTATCTGTGGCTGTCAGAGGACTGTAATAAATCTGTCTATTCGTTTGGCCTGAACTGGGAAATAAATGTCTGTAACTCTGCATCTGTGTCTCAGCAGATAATTTTCTGAGGTGAATCAACTACTCAGTATGAAGACATAAATAGCTCCTATTTAAAGGTCCTAAAAGTTGTAAAATGCACTAATTGCTGAATCCAGAGTTATTTTCCAGACCCACACTGAGGCTGGAGTGAAGGCTAGGAGGCGGACTTGAAAGAAAAAAAATAATGCGGAAGATTACCGGATGATCCGGGTACTTTATCACTCAACAGTCGAGCCATTTCGGCTTCATGCAACACTGAGCAGCTCTCATCTGAATGCTAATTTTGGGGGTGTGGCTTTGGAGGGTGGCCTGAAGCATCAGGCTGTCAGTGTCGCCGACTTGGCAACTTTCTTGCTAGATTTAGTGACTTTCATTGCTAGTGCTGTTAGCTGCTTTCATTGGATAAGAGTTGGCCAAACTGGGCTTGGATTTTTTTTTTTTTTTTTTTAAATCTAGTGTACTCTTGCTAGTTTCTCAAGATCACCGACCCTGCCTTAACTGTCGCCAACCGTCCATCGGTGGTATTTCATGAAAAGAATTCAAAGTAATGTCCTGTGTGATGTTACCTGTCAAAGTGGCTGCTGCAGGAGCAGCAGGCAGCTCTGGAGTGGTGCTGTGAGCACAGTGGGTTATATCATCCACAGGGTTCATCTCTGAGCTGACATGGACAGGAGACTGAGGCTCCTGCTTGATAACTACTGGCATGAAGGGAAGGCTGGAGGAGGGAGGGGAGGCACGTTCAGCAGGAGGACTTGGACAGGTGGCGGCAGCAGCAGCCGCGGCAGCGTCCATGACAGAGGGGAGCAGCATGGAGGAGGGTGTGTGAGACTCAGCTTCTACTGAATCCATCTTTTCTTCTTTCAGCTTAACCTGAGGTACATTCTCCATACTACCTGTATAAAAATGCACAATAAACACTTAATTCCTCTGTTTACTGCAGTTTGTAGTCACTGGCAGTAAAAGTTACCATTTAATAAAACACCATTTCATTACCTTGCATCCCTTTTAGTAACTCGATGCGCTTGTTTCTCAGGGTGCTCATCTCTGCAGTCATCTGGATGAGACAAAATCATACAGTGAAGAGAGAAAAAATAATATTTCTGCATGTAAGTGAGTAATCTATAATATAATATGGAGATTACTGACTTAGGACCATCACACAAAACTAGAAGTACTAAAAGCAAGATAAAAATAAGGGGCCTAACAGCAGTGACTAAATATGAATAAACTTATTTACCAAATCTCTCTCACACACATACACACACACTAATAACATATTATTATAATTCTCTGAGTGAAGAGGCTCTCCACCTGGTTACAGTGTCCATACAGGACTACAAAGGTCCTGATCCGACAGACAGCATTCTAGCAGCAAAAGTAGTTACCATGATCTGAACAAAAAGCAGGAGGCAAATTAGTGTGGAACTTGAGATTTCGGTTGTTTTCATTCATTTAAACTGTATGATTAACTATGAGGTCAACTATTTGCCCAACAATGAAAGTTCAGAATGTGATTTTTGGATGCTCTTCACTTCCCCAACAGTGGAAATAATGAAGTGCCTGGTGAGACATCAAATACTCGCTAAGCTCAGCAAACTGTGGACATCTGCTCCAACTGTACTGGCCCCAAAACCAGGAAACTCTCCAGGAGAGAATCAGCTTCACAGAAGAGGAACTAACACTCACACATACACAGCAACCTGCTCCTGAATCAAAATGAAAAGTGAAAGGTAGGCATGTATTGTAGGTGCTTTTATCACATCCACAACTCTTCTCACCTGCTGTTTAACCACCATGAGACGCTGCACCTCCATGTAGGCGGCCTCCAGTGCAGCGCGGGCCTGGATCAGGCTGGTGTCCACGGTCTGCAGCGAGCGACTCAGCTCGTCCTCCCGCAGAGACACAGCCAGCAGCTGGTCGATCTGTGAACGCTCTGCACAGAGGCACCAAGAGATGCTTATTATGTACCATCAGTAGCTTGATACAAGCTTTGTTATCTTAAAATGAATTTAGATTGAAGATGTCAAATAATTTCAGCAAAATCATGAAATTACATGAGCAGAGACAAAAAATACACATTTCACTCTCAAAAAGTGAAACAATACAGTATATATAATAAACATGACTTGATTAATGGCACAGAACTAATAAATACTAACCTTTTTTAGATTTGACTTTCCTTCTTTTGCTGTTGTGTTCCAGGCAAGAGGTCTCTGCACTCGGAGCGTCCTACAAGGGAAAAAGAAAAGTATTAAAGTATTAAAGTAGACACAAATAAAAGTGATTATTGGTCACACAGACCTTTCTAAAAATAGATTTAGCATTTACCAATTTAGCATTGCACTCCTGTAATATTGTCACTAATGATGGACAGTTGAAAAAAAAGTTTCAGTATTGATGTAGCAGAACCAGAGATATCGTCCTTTTTATTCCATGCGTTGTTGTTCACCTTTTGCATACATTACCCACAATGCAAGTGACAGTTTGGTAGGATATTCGGATGTTATGCTAGTGCCAACTACTGTAGCCTCGATCCTCAGGCCGAGATAAGGAGTGAACTACAAAGGTCTCTTTTTAAGAAACAAATTTTTTAATCTTCAAACTTGCAGTCTTTTAAGAACATTTACATTAATCAGAATTCACACAGCTCCCTCTAGATGTAACATTTTTAGCTGTAAACACAGTGTGATGTGTAAAATCGGTGGAGCTCCCCTTTAACACCGTTTCCTTTACTCACCCCGGCTGCTCTTCTCCTCTTTCCAGTCCCCTGGCCATCACACAGCTCTGTGCCCGAACTGCTGTCCCCGAGCACCGAATCAGACCGCTGGAGGTCCTTCACCGTCCCTGTTAGCTTGTCTGGCTGCTTCTGTGCTTTAGCCTCAAACTGGCCAAACTTCTGCTCCACCTCTTGCTGACGCTGCTTGTCTTTGGGTTTGGGAGAACCGGAGGATCCCTGCGGCTCTGAGCTGAGGGCTTCTCTCTGCTCTGTCTCCTTTGACGTGAGGGATGTAAACAGGGAGTGAGTGGGCGCAGGAGCAATGCTGCTCTCTGATAAGGAGCGTTTTCGGGAGGCGGGGATGTCCATCAATGATTCCCATTGGAAACCCTCCAGCAGGGGAATGTCTTCTTCCTCCTGGCTCTGGTCTTCCTGGTCGATCGGCACCATCTCTATCCCAAACCTGGAGGACAGATAGGACATTACATGAGCAACTGAAATCAAAATGAATGTTGAAAGAATGCACCAAACTCTAAAAGTAAGATCCACCTTGGCATGCCTTTCCCTTTGTCTTGCTTCTTCCTGACCTCCTGATACACCTGATCCCAGTTCACGTTGCGTCGAGACCCAGAGGAGCTGATGAGCTGCCGTACAGTCGGTTTGAGCCCTGAGTCCTTTTCCGTGTCACTTCTCCGCGACTCGCTCAGGTTTCGCACCCGTCTGGCGATGTTCAGGTTGGGCTCGTGGCCGCCTGTTTTGCTCTTGGAGCTGATGTGTTTGGTCAGGTCGCGTTTCAGGACGGGAGGCAGGTCAAGTTTGGACAGATTTGACGTGTTAGACCCGGAGGCCGTCTGAGCTTCACCACTTCTGGAGGTGTCGCTCTCTGAGCTCTGCCCAGCCTGCATGGCTTCATCTGCTGCTGCTAGCGCTGTTTCCTTCTCCGCTCTCATCCTGTTCTCTTGGTCTCCTTGGCTCGAGGCTGCCAGCTCTGAGCTCTCCATGGTCGAGGTGCTGACTTGCAATGATTGGAGAAACTGGCTGCTGTCTGAAGATTGTAATGCAGGCTTTTCTGGCCTGACTGAGTCAGGTAGGTTTGGCTGAGCTGCGTTCTGCCTGTTTTCTTTGTTCACTCCAATCTGACTCTGATCCCTCTGCTGCTCTTCCACATTGTGCAGTGTCATTTCCTTCCTGTTGTTTCTAGAGCTATCTAAAGAGCTTCTCTTTTCGTGCACAATCTGTCTGGCTTTCCTGAACGTTTCTAGAAGCTGCTGTTCTTGCCTCCACTGAAGGGGCCCGATAGGTGGACCCTGAGAGCTGAATCCACTCTGCTTTGATTTTGATTGTGCGTGCGCTTGAGTGGAGGCCTTGCTGAGTTGTGCTCCACTGTTGAGACCAGGAACTGAGGACATCTTCCAATCCTTATGTGGCAATGGCTTGTTTGCCTTCAGATTGGAGGGACAAGATGTGGCGCTCTGGTGGCCATCTCGCTGAGCACTGCTGCTTCTACTGCTGCTTCTACTGCTGCTACTGCTTCTATCTCTGGGTTTGGTTTTGGGATTTGTTTTATGCCTCCCTTTCTCTTCCACACTTTGTCCACTCAAGCTCAACTTCCCCGGTTTCTGTTCAGGTCGAGATTGCCTGTTCAAAGCACTGGTTTCCTGTGCTTTGTCTTGTTTCTGGGGATTGGGGACTTTGGTGGACTTCTCTAATGAGTTTGAGTTGGCATCCTTGTGGGGCACAGATTCAAAACCCTTTGTGACTGGATAAGGTGACCAGCGACAGGATTTGTCCAGCTTTGGATTGCTACCGAAGGTCTTAGAGCTCTTACTGCTGTTGTGCTCCGGTTCTGCTGTTTGCCCCTCCCTATTCTGAAGCCCATCACGCTGCTGACCGCCCTGCTCATTGCCTGTATTTTGAAACGGGTTAAGAGCCCGCGCAAATAAATTAGGTGGAGGTGGATACATAGGACCGAACAGGCTTGGGGGGCGGTTCCATTGTGGACTCTGGGAAATATTGTTTCGACCATAGACCCCGTTACTGCTGCCTCCGTTACTGAGCCAAGGCAGTCGACTTCGCTGATTGCTACAAAATGCGCCCTGATCCCGCTGCCTGTTGCCAAAACCTTCCTGGCTATGGAAGTTGCCACTGGCAAACTCTCCAGATGCCCATTTCTGAAAGTTGGGTGGCTCCTGAGCATGCCAGGTGGCGCTCTTGCCCTGTCTACTGTGCTGCCAGGGTTGTGCCTCCCCTGCAATGGCATCGTACTGGTTGCCCCTGCACCAGGTTCTGTGGTGACTCTGTGGTCCACCGAACCTCCCCTGTGACTGCTGCTTCCAGGCACACTCCAGCCGGTAACGCTCCTTAGCTTCTTTTAACTTCTGCTGAAACTCCTCCTTTCTCTTTCGATCCTCTTCTTCTTTTGCCAGCTTTACAGCAGCAGCCTCCTTTTCTTTTCTATAAACAAAAGACAGATATCAATATATCTATATCTTACAATGCTTTTTTCTTGTTTGTTTTGTATTGTTTTGGTTCACTCTCACAGCGTTCAACAGCATCATTTCCAGTCATAACAGGCAGCTGTTTTCATGAATGAATGGACAGATGTTCTTTAGGCTGCTCCCGTTAGGGGTCACCACAGCAGATCAGCTGAAATATGATTTTATGATCTGCGTATTTGACCTGACTGTTGTCAGGTGTCAAGGGTCAGCCTATAGCACTGGCCGGCAGAGGGAAGACTTGCTGACATCTGAATGCCAGCTTCAACAGTCTCGAGACATGTCCCACTTTCTAAACTGCTCAGACATTTTTCTGAGCTTTCCAGTGAGACAGTGAGGTCAACATTTCGTGTTAAGCCAAACATGCACCTAAAAGGCGTATTTGAAGAGGCCATTTGAGGTTTGAGTTTTCAAACCTAAAACTTCAATTATATATCAAAGAAAAATCTATGTAATTTATCCCAGATTTCAGAGCAACACAGGAGGTTTTTGGTTGCGTTTTACCATTTGTGGAGGGCAGTAAACCTGTGTCTGAACTTTATGTGTGCAGTCATGTTTTTATTTTAGGCTGCAGTCCTGACATTCGACTCCAGAAGCAGCTCAACCTGAAGCTGCAGCTAAAACAGGCCTGCGAGCACCACTGAGCTAAAATGTGACTATACATGGTGTAAGTAGACACAAACAACCAGCTCGTGAGCTATCACTTTCATTTGTGGTTAAATCATAACATTGGAAACATAGACATAGAATAGAAATATGGTAATGGAAATATTGCCCACTGAAATTAAGTTTCATAAACTTCAATATGTGTTTTAGGACCTGGACTAGTGATCAAATGCCATGTTGACAAATATGTTTTGTTTTCCCAAAAAACATATAAAAAAGGCAATTTCTCATATTTGTAACACAAACAATTTCATTGACAGTTTATTACAAGCAATGAAAAGAAAAATTATTTGAAAAAAATGTATGTTTTCACCAATAAATAAGCATTACACAACTTTTTACTTCACAAAAACCTAGTTTTTCTAAATACTGCAACTACTTTGAAAGCAACTATTATTCACTCAGCTCAAAACCAAACAACATTATAAAAAAATGTGTTCAAAATAGCAGGACTGTCTTACCTGATCTGTTCTTTTCTCTCCTCTATCAGGTCCACCAAAGCCTGGTCGAAGTAGTCCTCATCACGGTCGTTCCCCGCATGCTTTTGCTCTGCGGCCTCCACATTCTGTTTGTGTTTGGGGCTTGAAATGTGGCTGGCATAATCAGTCAGGCTCACCACCGTCACCTTGCACACTCTACACTCGTGTCCACAGTCCCTGGGGAGGGAAGGTGAGAGTGGGCGTTCAATCGTTCCTTCAGGCATTGTTCTGAGCTAGTCTGGTTTAGTTTTCTTGCCTGCAGAGCCTGCAGCAACGTACTCCGGCTCTACTTCCTGTTACTTAAAAGTCTGAATAAAATCGGGAGAGGAGAATACTCAACAATCCCTAAAAGACAACCAAATTCTCTATGTGTCACAGATCAGGAGGTAGCTAACTTGTAATTTTCTCTTGTTAAAAAAAATCTTTATCATCCTGATCTTTTCGTTTCTTTCTTCAGCAGGCCATAGGAGGCAGGGCGAGGGCAGGAGGAGCAGCCGAGCTGGACCCAGGCAGCATGCTAGTCCAGCTGTTTATGTCCAGCCATGCAGCACAGCACTGGGACGCGTGGAGGGCAGAGAGGCACAGCGCCCTCAGCCTAGTGCTCTTCCATGATGGTGTCCGCTGCGCTCTGAGACTCTGCAGAAGGCAATGTCTGTATTTGACCTCACAGTCCTCTCTGAGAGCCAGGACCCGGCCCCCCCTCCAGGCCTGAGCATCCTGCCGACCAATCCCAAGGAAAGCCTCCGTAACTAGAGCCGTGTGCAGCTGCTCATGGCCTCCACTTCAAAACCTCTCCCAACTATGCCATCCTGTAATGCTGATAGGGGCAGTGACTCTGCTGGCTCCTTCTCAATTTCTTTTTCAGATCTGTGTCATGGCGTGCTGCCATTTTCTGACCTCTCGTGCAGTTGGCAAACTCTTTATCAGTAAGATTGTGTTACTTTTATGTATTTGACATGCTGTTTCTCAGCTGCGGTGGAGATGGTACCTGAATTACTTATGATGAATTCCTCAACAATCAGCATGGATTTCCAATAGAGCTGAAACTTAAGTTAATAGGTAACTGATATTTTTTTAACCTGGACCCTATTTTTCCATGTTTTTGGGTCTAAGTGACTAAAGGGGACAACTATTGCTGAAATTGCTCCAGTATTGAGGGAGAACGCTGTAACTGACAGCCACTAAACGAGCTGTGAGGGAAAATGAGCAGCGTCGGTGTGATGTGATGTTCACTAAATGTTTGTTTTTGCTATTGACAGGCTCAGATTGTTATTAGAAGTGTCTGACAACATTATGGAAAGGACCCTACAGAGAAATAAAGCATTTTTTCTTCCTTTCACTTGATCTGGTCTCTTTGTTATTGTGTCGAAGTCCTGCTGAAGGAGAAGTCTCGTTGTGAAATCTGAATATCTTTATACTGTGGCTCAAATAACTACAGACAGCAATCAAATTTAAAAAAGACCACCTCCACATTGTGGAAATTATCTAAATATTCAGCCATGACACTGAATGTCTTTTAGATAACACTAAGCTATGCTTTCTGTACTCCAACACAACAAACTTTCCACTATGGATGTTTTCAGTTGATCCACCACTGTCTTCCGGCAGCACGTCACCTCACCAGATTTCACAACTTCTCCTTGAGCAAGACTCTTTCCATAATATCAGATATGTATAATAACAATCAGAGCCCATAATGGTGAAAACAAGCACTTTTCGTGGACGTGATGATTAGCACCATATTGCAACCTGTGAGCAGCTGCTGTCTACAGCGTTCTCCTTCAATACTGGACCAGTTTCAGAAACTGTTGTCCCTAGTAGACAGTTACAGATACAAAAACATGAACAAACATGGTTTAGGTTGAAAAAAAATTACCCTTTAAGCTTCAGCAATCCCATTCAATCCCAATGCTTGCAGTTTTTTAAATGCACACTCATGAAACTATAATTATTTATTTCATAATTACTTGCACTTGCTGCATACTATATAATTTTTTTTTCATCTTACAAATGTACCCGACCATCCCATTTAAAAAGAGGCCATCTTTGCGTATCAATGTTTACATGAAACCCCAGTAACTTAGCAACAACTCTGTGACCCTCAATCAGTATCCAGATTCTTCCCTCTCAGCGCCGGCCCGACATACTTTTACTAATCTACAGGGGAGTCACAAGATAGCCAGTTGCCTTCTCTCGGTCATGCCTGTTGTTCCGGAGAGATTGTGTCTAAAAATATTTGCAACGGTTGAGACAGCTGCCAATATATCGGATGAACACGTGCCTGTGTGCGCACATGTCTCGTGACCCAAATACACTTGGACAAAACTCTTGAAACTGAGTCAAACTTTTTGCATTGACGTTATAATTTATTTATAAATATTGTATTAAATAAGATGCAGTAATAGTCCAAATTATGATAGCATTTCTCGATCTTGTGCTATCCGTGATTATTTGGGAAACAAAACATTTCTATGCAACAAATTTCTGCAAAGAAAATCAATGTATTTAGAGTTGTGATATATAATTACACGATAGCTGTGTGTGTTGTTTATTTTTGGAGGAAGAACTCACCGGCCTTTGAGCTTCTCCAGTTCACGGTGGTGCAGCATACTTCTCATGTGCTCATCCATCTCCTGCACATACACAGTGAAAAATAACAAATCTTTTCTTTTAGGCATTTATAAACTGTCAGTTTCCTGCAAGTTTCCTTGTTTAGTGTGATGGTAGATAACATGTTATTGATCCCCAAGAGGAGGAATTTACTATACATGTCCCAGCATTGGATGTGGTGATATTTTACATTTTTCAAGTAAACAAATGAAATAATATAAACATTGAAATATTCTTATATAGAAAAATTTGCTTATTCTTAAGCTATAAAACAAACCATTAAAACAACCAATTAGCTGCAACTGCTGAAGAGTGCAAAAGGTATTTAAAAATACGTATAATAAATCTACACAAAAGTACATAAACGCAAACACACCCCAACAGAAAAAGTATCTGTCCATACATTGACACTGGAGATGAAACAATACTCATTTTGTCAAACAACTTGTGTACCTCCAGTGTCTTGCAGCCTGAGCTCCTAACATGAGATCACACAGTATTTACACATTTAGAGATCATGTTTGTGGATGAATTACCTGCTTGGAGGCGTGGACTGTTTCACAGAGGATGCACTTTCTGTCTTTCGCCATCTTGAACACAAGTAGAACTCAGCCTATTACTGTCAATAGAGAGAATTTACTGTTTTACTCAATTATTTTGGCATAAGTGCAAATGTCAACTGTTTCTCAGGACATCACAACTCCACTGCATGTTCTCAAAAGGTAGTAGCTAACCCAAAACACTTCATTCATGCTTCAAAACCCAGTTATTGTGTCAGTAACTCAGACACCAAAATGAAAAGTTGTTTTGTTATTGTGTGAGTCGTACTGCTTAAAATGATTACATGTTTTTACACCATTGCAGTGAATAAGAAAAACTGTAATCAATAAAAATCACACAAAGTTCTGTAAAACCATCCAGAATTATAAATATAATGTGGTGTGGTGAGTACGCGTCAGCCTTAGTTGGATATTGAGCTCCATGCTCATTTTCTGGAAAGAACCACACCTAACTATTCATCAACATGCCTCGGTACCACAGCCCAAATGTCAGCTCACAGTTCAACCTGGACACTGGTCTAATTCCAGTCTGCTGATGGAGCAACTCTGTGGCCAGGACGCAGCGTCAGAGCCATGTCTGGACTTGTTGAACGTTCACAAACAGGGTGGGAAACTTAATTATTAACACCACCCACGGGTGACGTTAGGCCTGTGGCTGTGGCTCTACACTAACATGACCTTCTCAAGATGCAACTGACCATATGGAGACCTTGCTCTACTCTAAAACATTACTGGTTTATACATCTTAGGAGAAATAAAAGTTCAGAGAAAAGTTGGAAAGCACTCTGTCGTCATCGTAACAACTTTGGTATCATCTAAAAACAAAAAGAAAGCATCACTGCCATCTCAGTTTTGGGAACTGAACGGCAAAATACAGCTAAAATGATGAGTCAACTTATCAATTAGTCCATCAACAGGAAAATAATCGCCAACTATTTTAATAATCCATAAACTTTTTACTGAATATCTTTGGGTTTTGGACGGACAAGACATTTAAAGAGCTTGGATTTTGCGGAACTGGAATAGACATTTTTCAGTATTTTATGACATTTTATAGACCAAACAATGAATCTAGAAATAATCAGAAGAATAATCAATATTAAAAATATAATGATTAGTTGCAGCCCTACAGTAAAATATAAGATTAGAAAAAGAAGATGCCAATGTGTACAGCCAGCAAAGTGTTGGTTCAGTTGCAGTATGAAGTAAAATCAGTCACAAAGAGCACACTAAAAGTAGCTCCAATAACTTGATTTATTTATCGACACAATGTTTTGCCCATATTGACCTTCTTCAACCAACAATCTCATTGGCAGGTAGAGAATATAATGTGCTTTTTCTCAATCAAATATGACTGGTAGCGAAGACAAATGCAGTACTAAAATAGAAAAGCTGGCACTCTAACCCTCCTACAGCCAAAATTAATTCAATTAATTGACAAATCTGTCATTTTGGTCTTAATCAACTAAGATTTACTACTGGATTAATATTTTTTATGCTTTGTCATGCTGAATGACTTATATCTAAGACACTTATGAGCACATCTCATAAAACACAAGTTTTAAAGTGCTTTCTAGTGAAACTCTGTTGGGTAAATAAACTTGATTAGTCAACTAAGATTTTCTTATATTGAGGACAGCCCGAATTGTGTATAAAGATTTTGTATGTTTTTTGTGCCTCTTTGACCCGATGAAAGCAAACTGGGCTAAAACATTATGCTTCATATCTTCTTGTAATTCAAGGCAGTGCTTTTTTTGTCATCTGTCTATGCCCAACTCCAGCACATTGGGTGATTTATCAGTCAACCAGCAGAGTTTAATATAGAATAAGTCTAATAAAGACCATGGGTAAGGTCTGGAGGACCCATTGTACTCATTAGTTAGACCTATATTCTGTTTAAGACATTACAACATGTCTCTAAACACCTCCATCACCATTTCTCCTCACTCCCAAAGCACCAGAGGGCTATTTATAATACCAGTAGGATCCATGGGTCATATTCCTTCTGAGCCACTGAATCTATAAGGGGCAGTAGTCAGGACAGGGAAAGACACCACATTAATCTGATATTATTTGATAGCAGGACAAAGGACGATGCCTGTTTTGGAATTACTCCACTACAGAGCTTTCTCATGCAAGCCCTGAAAAGGACACCGAGTTACATAGAGAGTTAACGAGTTCCCCACAAGGTGTGAGCAGAAAGAGACAATAAAAGCACGTCTGCTCGAAACAGTTTAACAACAATGGTCAGTGTTAAATTAGCATGCTAACAGTTGGCTAACTTGGTGCAGGAGTTTATCATCACAAATCGCAATACACGTGAACATCTGGAGTTTCGATAACAATTACATGTGGCGTTATAAAGCAAGCAAAGTTAGTAAGCTGCAACACAACTCTTACTGTTACATAACAGTTAAAAACTAACGTTACCATATGACTGACCTTAGCTAGCAAAGAGCTGATATAGTTGTTGTTAGCCTAGCTGTAGCTAGCTAGCTGCTCATTTACACTATAGGGCAGATACTCGTGTCAAGATCAGCAGACGAACTAATGGTCACATTGACTTCTAATAAAATTAACACTGACAGAGCTACAACGACAAGCTACAGCGTTAGTTAGCTACAGTTAGTAGGTTAGCAAGCTAGCAACAGCATGCTAGCTAGCGACCCTCCCACTAATGCAGTCAGTGATCTGCTGCATTATGTGGGAGTGCAGCTAAGACATAATGATTTTATAGACAGTAAATACTGAAACATGGCTGTTGGCTACCTTTATAACATCCAGATGTGTGTGGGGCTTCTGCATTTTCTCCACCTATCAAGCTAACAACAACATCCTCCTCCTCTTCCTCCGCGCCCCCAAACTGAACTACAACCCGGGAGGCGTTCAAGAACATCACTGTTGCCGAGTGTTAACGAAAAGGTTTAATGCCGGTTTTAACATTGCTCCACAAGCATGTCAGGACAGTAGAGGATTTTACGATTTGGAACAGCTGTATGATGTTTATTCTCGTTTATGTTGCTTTAAATTAAATAAATATACATTTACAGTAGATGTGGAAGAAGTACGGTACTCAGCTCTTGTACGTTTAACAGTAATACACTGTGTAGAAATACTCTGTTACAACTTACATGTAAAAGTCATGCATTCAAAATTTTACTTCAGTTAAAGTTTAAAAGTATTGGAACATTTCAGGCATTTCATGTGTATTATATTAGTGCAATATATTTACTGATGCATGACTGGGTTCATCACTTCAGTACTGCTGCTAGTAAAGGTGAAGCTCATTTTAATTACTCTATATACTGCTGGGTAGCAGCTTAATTTATAATACAGATTTAGATTATTAATACAAAAGTATTAATAATCTAAATCTGCAAAATAAAAGTAATAAAAGTACAATATTTACCTACAAAATATGAGGGAGTAGAAGTATAAAGTGGCATAAAATGGAAATACTCTAGTACAAGTATAGCAAAATTGTACATAAGTATAGTCCTTGAGTAAATGTACTTAATTACTTTCCATCATTGCATAAATTTAACTAATTGGTATATTTCCCTTGCTGCATGTTAGTTGTACATTGTTCAAAGGGCCAATAGTGACAATTAAAAAGTACTTCGTACTACAGTGTAAAAATACTATGTTAAAACTTATACGTGTCCTGCACTCAAATTTTACTTAAGTGAAAGTGTAAAAGTATTAGCGTGTATATAATATTATTAGATTATAATTACTGATGCATTAGTGTGTATATTACTTTAATTTTGCAGCTGGAAAATTTAGAGCTAATTTTTAACTACTTTATATTCTGTTTCACCTATAATAATAATTTAGTAGCTGTGATATGCTGCATTTAAAATTTGTTGTGTGATTCTCTATGTAAATGTATTTGTCCTTCAAAAAAATATGCATGAAAATACAGTAGTTGATTTATATTTTGTATTGACAATGTTGAATCTCTCAAGTAACTAAATTTGTTAAATAAACAAAAAATAAACTAAAGGTACAATACTTCCCTCAAAAATGTTGTGGAGTATAAAGTAGCTTAAAAAGCAGAAATACTCAAGTAAGGTATGTCAAAATTGTACTTATGTACAATACTTGATTAAATATATTTTTCACCACTAGACACATTTAACTAGTGTGTATAGTTCTCTGGCTGCATGTTAGTTGTACATTGTTCAATAATAAGCTAATAATAACAACAAAACAATGTTAAAGCTCACTTCTTTAATTAAGAAAGAGTCCACATTTATCTCCATGTATCTATACCTCGGGCAGCATGTGTGTTGATAACAGATTCAGATCCTGGGCTGTTCACCACCACAAAATTCAGGCATAAAAAATATATTTTCATTTTACAAAATTTCTAACACAGTGTGTGAGATATAATATTGAACAACACAATTAAGACATTAATTCAAGTATTAATTCATATTCAAATCAAAACAAAACAACAGTTGACAAAGACAAATTTCAGACAGATTTAGCCTAAACAAAAATACACATAAAAAGGTATTTCGTAATAAGAATCCCTTTTGAGTTATCAATATACTGTAATTATAATGCTCTGTGACTTGAACGGATAGTTTCTTGAAAAAAGTAGGACATAAACGTAAAATAGTCTATAATATTCCCTTTAGAAGAAGATTATAAAATCCAGCAACATTTGGATCAAAGTTCACATTTTCTGAATTTTACACCTGAAACAGACATCCCTTAAAACATCCTTTATAAAGCTCTCAAACCATAATAAAGTGTGCTTCAGCTTTCAGCAACTATTTCTTTTACATGCGTACAAAACATTTATGAAATAACTCTTAATATTATACAACAACAAAAATTTCACTTACTTCTTGTCAAACTGGCCATTTTTAGGAAATGATTCATCTATTAGTATTCAGAACGAATCACAGTATCTATAAAATGTTCTAATAAATGTTATGGATAGACGCTCCTTAGTGTTAATCATTTTAACTCAAATAACTTTTATCTTGGATAACTTTATCAATCATTTAAAAAATGATGTAAGTAGTGACCTAAAAAACACAGTCTTGTAAAAATAAATGGTGACTTGGATGATTTGGATGTTACCTGTTAAGCCTTTCAGTTTATTTGGTTCAGCTCCCGAGATTTATTCCTCAGATGCCTCTTACGCATTCTGATTATCCACTGAATTGTGAGTTTGGCAAAATTAGCAGCCTTGAAGAGAGCCATGAAGACGCCGCAGAGAATAGCTACAGAGTTCCAGGCATTTGCAGTCACTATCTGTTTGGAAATAAGCAAAGATGTGTTAGACACCGAGAAGGACAGACGAGCTCCAATGAGGACAAAATGTCTGGGAGAACTCACTAGCTTGATTTCTTGCATAAAAGGATCCCGCCATTCAAAAACAGCAAAGAAGAGCTGGTCGGTTTGCTCGGATTCAGGCCTTTTGTCATTGAATTTCACCACAGTGGACTAGAAGATCAAACATACACAATCAGTCAATTAAACTTTATTGGTAAAGCACCTTTCATATAGGTTAGTGCACTTCAAAGTGCTTCCCAGATGACTGACAAGCAGAAAATATGAGTGTGGACCATGAAAACAACAGAAAAGACAAAACAATTCTGCAATTTAACAATTTGATAATTTGAGACCAACGTATGCAAGACAATAAAATGATAAAAAAAAAAGCAATAAAATAGACTTAAAGCTATAATAACAATAAAAGTTGTAAAACAGAAAGTAAAATCTACATTAATAATAACAATAAATATATAATAATACATAATAAATATATAATTAATAATTTAATATATTTATATATGTATTTATATATTTATAATAAAGTAAATTATTAATAAATTACCAAAAACAGTATAAAATCATACAATTTAAATACAATAAAATAATTGTTTAATAAATTACCTAAAAATAGAATCATATTTAATAAATTAAATACAAGTGATTAATAAAATAAAAATAAAATTGAGTAAAATTGTACAACTTAAATACAATAAAATAAGTAATAAAATAACAATAAAATAGAATAACATGTAGCAAGTTAAATATAAAACAGATGACTAAAATAATAGGCATTCTTAATCAAAGGCTGGCTGAAGAGGTAGGTTTTAAATTTCTGTTTAAAGATTTCAAACGAACGAGGAAATGAACGCCTTTAAAACCATCATGTAAGTACTGTACTGTAAGTATGTGCTCACTAGTCAGACATAAATACCTCTTGACGAAACTCAGCAGTTTCATCTCTTTTCCCAGACGTCCTCACGAAAGACATCTTGACCCAGGTTCTGAAGCCTCCAGAGAAAGTCCACATGGAGTAATTCCTCTCACACTCCCTCATAAAGTCTGATTTATTTGCACTAGAGAGTCAAAAACCACAGATATCACTGAACGTAAAACACACATTACTATCAGACTGGGTCAGACCACTCTTTGTTTCAAAAGGCCTGAAGTAGGAGATAAGTTGTCAAATAACTGTTTACTTAACTGGCTTTTAAATGACAAACGGGACACTATCAAGCTGTCGGTGCGTTATCTGTGTTGTGAGCCTCTTCCTCACCAGAGGTCAAGCAGAACAAAAAACACTCCGGCTATCACACCAGTCAGACACCTACATTGTTTGTTTGCAGTTACCTGTCAATGAAGTCACTGAACTTGGCAAAAAGCATGTAGGTGATGGCGCTGAAGTCCTCCTGCGTTTCATTTTGACTGAACTGCATGAAGATCAACTCTTTCTTCCTGACGTCTGAAGGGCCGCGAACCACCACCGCTTTCGTCTTTCAGAATGAAGCAGAGTTATTTTAATCTTTAAAACAAAAAAATCAAAGTGGGTCACTGTCACAGAATGCAAGATCTATACAGTTTTATGATTTTATATTATTTTATTTATTATCAACATTATGACTGTTGTATTTAACTTGTGTCTTACTGCTGCTCTGCATGTGTAAAAATTGGTAACAATCAGTATTGCTTTGCAGTTTTGTTGCTTTGTGTTGCTTGCTTGTACTACAGTAGATGTACCAAATAATAGTGGATATTGCTGCTCTGCACAGGTTGTGCATTTTGTCCTCAGAATACACATCTTTGTTGCTGTGTTTATGTCGTCTTGTTGTCTTTAACCATCATCGCACTGGTTTCAAATCTGGCACATTTACAGACATGTTGATCAATGTGATGTCCTTATACATAAAGAAATAGATGATATATATAGCCGAATGGAGAGGGGGGGCAATTGTACTTTGGTGTGCCGTTCTAGTTCAATAAAATGTTCAGAAGTACATTCAAAATATATGATTATTGTGGCTGACCTCAGTTAGATTAGAATACGGCCTGAGGTAAGTCACGTCTTCAATCACACAGTCTCCTTCTTGAGGCTTCCCCGGGTCCACTAGAGGTGGGATGTAGTCGTGGTAGTGATGTCTGCAGCTCAGCAGCTCAGCGTTGCCAGGGTACAGAGCGATGCCTGCACAAAAAAAAAAACAACACAAATAATGATGAATGATTATGTATTTAGATTCTAATGCAGCAGCAACCTCTTGGCTGTCTATTACTATATGTCCAACAACTTTAGATGTATAATGAGGTTCAGTGTCGATTAAAGTTTCATATCATCAAAAACTTTATGAGTCCTGCCTTAAAAAATGCTGTAGATTCTGCATCGAGTGCTTTTACTTTTGATAGTTAGGAAGTCGCTTCTCATGTTAATATCATCAGGATATGATATTACAGTATATTGATCGTTTGGACAACTATACAATATTTGTTGATATCACAAAGTCTGCCATGATTCAATTTTGACTTATTTTCAGGGGCCTGCGATCGATATGAGATATCATATTTCACACATTTCACACAATCGGTTATATTTATATAAACCAGTTTGCATTCAGTTTGCATCAATGATACTGGATCGATCATATTGATGTGTCATTGCAGGATCGTATCATATGGTTTTGCAGGAAATGCGGTCTCTGAAGACCTTTTATGAAACTGTGGTGGCATCAGCCATCTTTTATGGTGTGCTGGGGCAGCAGCATTTCGGCTGAGGACAGGAAGAGACTTGATAAGGTGATCAGGAAAGTCAGCTCTGTCCTGGGATGCGCCCTCAATCTAGTGGGGGTGGAGGGTGAGAATAGGCTGATGGCTAACTGTCATCCATGATGGGGAACAACTCCCAACCCATGCAGGACACCATCGCAGCTCTGGAGAGCTCCTTCAGCGACAGACTGCTCCACTAAAAGTGTGTGAAGGAACACTATTGCAGGTCCTTCCTTCCTGCAGCTGTCAGGCTCCACAGCCAGCACTGCTCCCAGCAGACCACATACACACCAGAACTGACAATAACTGCATCATACCGTACACCGACTGTGTAATATCAGCACTACTCAGGTGTAAACTTCAACTCATACTGTGCAATATCTATTTTTTCCACTTGTTTAATTGTGTTAATCGTCAGTTTATTGTCCATATCGTTTATTCTGTTCCTATCTTTAATATTTCCCCTAATTTATATTGTTCCTATTTTTTGTACACTCCAAATTTCCCCACTGTGGGACTAATAAAGGAATATCTTATCTTATCTTATCACACACCCCTAGTTAATATGGCTGCATGTTTTCTTTTTCAAATAAAAAATCTGAATATCTTTCCACTACATGTGTTGTTACCTACCTACCCGGTCGCGCCCTGTGTATAATTTATACACACCTGGTGGTGAAAACGAGTCAACCTCTTTGTAGGTGACGGACATAACGGGGTGGGTGAGTTTCTCCAGAAAGTCGGAGATGGTCTGGTAGGCCAGGAACACCGCCACCCCGGTGAGCAGCAGGTAGATGAAGATGAGCACCACCGTGAAGAAGTTCTTCAGGCAGAGTTTACTGAATCTCAACGGTGGACCGTTCTCCCTGTTCTCATCCTCTGTAAAGAAAGGGTGCAGGGAGGACAAACTCATGAGAGATTACCTTTATGGGGTCAAATTAAGACATTAAAACCCAGAATTATGCAGCTCATTAAAGCAGAGCGACCAATTAAAATTGCCCGAGTCTGTGAGGTGTTTTAAGAGTGTCCACCATGTTGTCACTATCGGCTGTTCATCACCTTGTGAGATGCTGTCGTTGGGCTCCTTGCGCTCCAGGTCTCCAGTGGCATCGTCAACGAAGCCTGGAGACTGCCGTGTTTTACCTTTGTCGTCATCATCATCATCACCATCATCATCATCATCATTGAACTGTGAGGTCAAGAAACAAACAAGTAAACAAGTATTAACAGCAAAACGTACTTTAAAAAAGTACTAGTTGGGCAGATTCAGGTCCATTTCAGACAGTTATATTATATTGTTATTATTCAGATTAATAATACAAAATACAACTACATAATTATATATTATTAAGATCAGATAAGCTCCATTTCAGACAGTTAAATATTAGACTGGTGCTGTACTAATACATTTCAAGTAAGCATAAAATGTACCATGAAATGCTTAAATAAATAAATAAAATACTCAAGCAAAGTGCAAGCACCTCAAGATTGTACTTGACTGTTACTTGCCACACTTCTTTTACTAAAGATCTGAGTAATAGGGCTTACTAGAAGGAATCAATAACATCATCATTACCTTTATTATGGGGATAGTCCTCCAAAATGACAATACTCCCACTGTTACTTAAAGTTATGTTGGAATACCTGGTGACATTTTAATTTATATATATGGACCTACAAATCTTAGAGCACATATGTTTGCCTTTGAAATAACATGGTGCAACTTCCAGTTAATTTCCAGTCAGACTCGTAAAAAGCACAAAGTCAGCTATTTTCATGTTGAACAACAACCGTCAGCTGCAGTCACATGATGATGTCCAGGGAGCTGGAGAGACAGTGGATCCTCCATGTTGGGAGGAACTTTCAGTTAACAGACCTGCTGTGTTTGGGTTGTGGAGACAAACACATCAGAGGTAACACAACGCTGACTGTAAACACACAACAGAGGCTGTCCTACCTCCTGGTATGACCGGGAGCTTTCTTTCTCGAGCATTCCTCTGCGCTTCCTTCAGTTACAAAAACCTATTTCTGCTCTTCAAAGGGGACCGTTGGTCTATTTGTGCGAAGTCTGAAAACTAGTTTTAATAAATACCAGATGCATGTTAAAGTAAATGTATTTCCCCCGTGCTTAAGTCCCGGTTTTCCGCTCTAAAGAGAGAGACACACACACACCGCACACACCCATGGGGGATTAAGCCCATCCCATGATAATGAGGCACCTACTGCCCGCGCTCCAATAGTAAACCTTCTGCCCCTGATGTTTCCTTGTTTCCTTCCTCCTTCCCTTATTGTGATACCTAGTGCTGCCTTTACACCAACTCGGAAAAGTCTGTGCACAAAGTTCAAAGGTCACAAACGGAGTTAAAATGTTAAAGGTACCATATTGTGCTCATTTCCAGGTTCATACTTGCATTTTGCATTTCTACTGGAACATGTTGACATGCTTGTCTGCATATACCTGTATTTACCCTCTGTCTGAAATGCTCCGTTTTCGTGCATTTCAACGGAATTGCATTACTGTGGTGGCAATTTGTGCTAGGCAACAGTTTGTCTGTCTGTAACAGGCAAGAAACTAGGACACATTGACAATGTTTACATTTAAAACTGTGTAATGCTTTAAATATTGTATATTTGTGACATCATAAAAATTACAGAATCCTGATGTCTTGTTTCAAATGTTGTTCAAATGTTTCTGAATGCAGCCTGTGTGTATTTCCCTGTATATTTAGTGTTTTTATTTGTTCACAGTATTCATTTAGCGCTTAAACCTGTTTTATGATATAAAAGAAATAAAAATCATACTATTTACAATATGGGACCTTTAAGTGGGCATAAATTCCTTATTCATTTTCTCCATAAACATTTCAGTAAATATTATTTAAGGGAAAAATGAAGCACCTATAGCCCGTGCTCCAATTTTAAACGTTCTGCCCCTGACGTTTCCTTGTTTCCTTCCACCTTCCCTTAGTGTGATTCCTAGTGCTGCCTTTAGGTGCAACTCGGAAAAAGTCCAGTCTCCAAGTCCAGGGGCACAAACAAAGCTAAAAAAATTACATTTTCCTCACACTGTCTATTTGAATATATCTGTA
This sequence comes from Pterois miles, assembly GCA_947000775.1. Taxonomy (NCBI): domain Eukaryota; kingdom Metazoa; phylum Chordata; class Actinopteri; order Perciformes; family Scorpaenidae; genus Pterois; species Pterois miles. The sequence goes on from CAMQGK010000001.1 coordinate 3,533,313, forward strand.
TTTACTTTTTCGCGCATTTAGACAGAATTGCAACAGAATTGTGTTGCGAAGCAACAGTTTGGGTCCATGTTTACTTCCTGTCAGCTGATGTCATTTACATACACTGCTACAGGAAAGAAACTGGGACACATTGACAATGTTTAATGGTCAAATGGTGCCTTCAAATGGGGTCAAGTTTATGGGAAGTTGTGTACACGATATGCATGGCATTCAAGTGGTTAAGTCATGAAGAACACTGCTACTAAGCACCACCGATATCAATGTTACTGTCCAAGTCTAGAAGCCACAGAGGCTAACAATTTAGAAAGCTAGCTAGTGGGTAACATAACGCAGGAAATGCAAAGACATAATAACAGAGGAGAAAGATCAGTCAGTGAGAATATCAACATTTTCCTCAGCCATATAATAAAATTACAATATACAACTAAAATTACATTATACTGTACAATACTAACTTATTATGCACCGATAAATGAATTTCCATGAACTCCACCATTTCTTACAATGTCAACAAACACGCCACAAGTCGTGAACTCGGAGCTTTCAGGAACTTTCCACTTATGAGGTCGTGAATACGACATGAGGGAGGCGTTCATATGGGCCAACTCATAAACACGACCGCATGTAAATGCACCAATTTTAAAAGGAGGGAGACTATTCAGCGGGGGAACAGACTTCCGCATAACACCAAGACGGACTACTTGTTGGCGGGAGAACCTTAGAAGTTGCCGGTCTGCAATGGTCCCTATCAGCTGCTCTCTGGTGCAAAATGGTGAATTGTTATTTTTACACTTTGTTTTTATACCGATAAAAGATAAAACACATGAGGTATAGCATGTTTAGCAGTGCTGGTAGGTGGATATTTTGTTACACTTGGGCAGAGCCAAGCTAACTGTTAGCCGTTTTCGCCTGTTTACAGTCCAGCTAGCTAATTACAGTATGTGGTTTGAGCTAGCCTAGCTAAAATTAAGGTATGTTAGTGATATCAATCTTCTTATCTATAGTTAGCACTATAACTAGCACATATGTTAGCTAATGCTTTTGAATAGCGAAGAAATACACTTTATAAAATGTCAAACTTTTAATTTAAAAGTGAAGCGAGAAAGCTTGTTCAGGTGTTGTGGCGAGTACTGTTTCCCATCGAAATGTGTGTCCCACTAGCTACTATGAGTCAATCCCGAGGGGAGCACTATTCAACACAACACCGGGCAAGACTACTTCTTGGCGGAGTAACATTGGCAACTTCCCCGAAGCTGCCTAGCTACTTATCTCTCAGTTATCGCGGCCGAAAGGTCCGTCTTTCATGTATTGACACGTTTTGTAAGCTTTCGCCTTTTTTCCTGTTTTAATGTGTGTTAACTGCGTTCAGTTACTGCCAGAGAACGGTTACATACAGTCGCCACTGGCTGCTTGTAAAATTTCCGACGGCTTTAAATGCAGCACCGACTTCATTCATCAGCTACAGGGAAGTGGATGACGGACCGTATCCGCATCAAACTCGTCCAAACCTGGTCCAAACATCGATCCTACCATGGCAACCGCGCGAATCTGTGTCCTGTTTGTTGTCCTCTCCACGACTTTTGCGGAAGACTTAAAATTAAAATATAAACCATCCACCAAACCTGTCCGATTATTCACTGAGGAGGAGCTGAAGAGATACGACGGCAGCGAGGTAAACTTTATTTTTAACCCACAATCCAGGGTGAGTTTGTGTGTCTGTGCAGTGCGTCCATGCATGTGTACATGATTGTGTTTTCCCTCCCTGTTTTAGGAGGGACATCCTATCTACATGGCAATAAAAGGAGTTGTGTTTGATGTTACCAAGGGAAAAGGTAAATTAAACCCACTCAACCCTCGGGAATTAAGCTATAATGATTTACAAGATAAAAAAAACACGATTGGGTATTTAAATGTGCTTTATTGATTCAAACAACACTGTGAAATGATAGTAAAACTGACAAAGTGATGCCCCCTTGAAAGCTTTCTCCTTTTCCTTCCGGAGTAAAAGACAATCTAAACTCAGACCAGACATTTGTCTACTCAAAATTAAGTGATTTTTTTTTAAAATTAATATTATATTGTACCCATTGCAGAGTTTTATGGAAAAGATGCACCATACAACGCCCTGGTTGGTAAGGACTCCACGCGGGCTGTGGCTAAGATGTCCCTGGACCCAGCAGACCTGACATCAGATACTGTAAGTTTAATGGTTTTGTCCTGGACTGCGTCCCAAAGGATGACAGTGTATTAATTGTGGTTGACTCCCATGGGTGGGGAGCACTGACATCTGACACCTGAGCGTCGGCTGCAAAACAGCATTGCATTCATAAACTATGTAATCATACTGAAACTTGACAGTTTCAGCTGAATGCACCATACATACATACAAGCTGTTCAATCATCCTGCACGCCCACCAGTATTATACACACTGTAGACCTTTGAAGGGAAGACCTAATAAGGGGAAAACTTAACTAATTTCTACATATTGGAAACACTGGGACTTGACTTGATCACTAACCTAAAACACCATAGACAGTACATAATAGTTTGTCCATCTTTCACTCTAAGATGCACCCAATTTAGGGGATGAATGGATAATATTTAATGTTACAGGATCTCTGAGGGACTTTAAAGTACCATTGTATTATTTCAATAATACTGTGCATGTTTGAAGACTGGCTTTGTGTGACTGAATTAATAATTAATAATTTGCTCTTAGGGGTGTCTTGCAGAGAGATCTTGAGCTCAGTGAGAATAAATAAAGATTAACTGTAGTACACTTAATGAGAAGAGTAATGTATTGAATATGTGCAGAAGGAATAACTTCTGTTAATATGAAAAACTAACAGGAATATGATGATTTATTGGAAAAATTAATGTGTTTCAGCACTTTGGCACTTGAGGTTTTGGTAACAAATTACTAATAATTCTAATTCTAACTAATAAAAAAGATTTAACTACTGCAAGTGTTAGAGGATTTTCTTCTTTCCCAGACTTGTTAAAGTGCCTCAAGTCAAGTCAATTTTATTTGTATAGCCCATAATCACAAATCACAAATTTGCGTCAGGGGGTTTACAGGATACGAAGCCCCGTGTCCTTTACAGTGTGACTCTCTCATCAGATAAGGAAAAACTTCCCAATCAAAAAACCCTTTTACCAGGGAAAAAAAGAAAAAATGGAAGAAACCTCAGGAAGAGCGACAGAGGAGGGAACAATAGATGGTGTGTGTATAGAGTAACAACATGATTAAAATACAACATAGACAATCCATATGACAAAAATGAACACATATAATGTGAACGTGTATGTGAGAAGGTGGATCCAGGAGGATGTCAAGCAGCTTCCTGGCCTCTCCATACAGATAGAGCCAGAGCAACACAACCTCCTCTCCACCATGGAACCCTGAGAGAGGACCAGACTTTTGTTTTTAATTCACACTTGCTTGGTTATGTAAATGTACACTATGTTACCAATGCTAATAAGCCCCATCGGACTGAAGTCATTTGTTGGAGAGGCTAAATCTGCTGTGATTTTCTTCTTTGGCTACCAAAATGTACATTTGTGGATTAATTTTAAATATAATAATGATCGTAATGCCATAAATGTTACTGTTAAGTCAAGTCGCTTTTATTTATACAGCCCCAAATCACAACTGACAAATTCACCTCAAAGGTCTTCACGGTCTGTACAACACATGACAAGTACTCATCAGAGTTCTTGTTTTCCATCTGTCCATCCACAGACGGGCCTCACTGAAGAGCAGCTGGAGTCTCTGGATAGTATATTTGAAGGCACGTACAAAACAAAGTACCCTATTGTGGGTTATACAGCGTCACGCATCCTCACCAAGGATGGAAGTCCCAACGAAGCCTTCAAACCGGAGGACCAGCCTCATTTTCAAATCAAAGATGAGTTTTAATCTCATTTTACCTTTTTGTGTTGTATAGTTTTTAGTGGAAAAAATCTTGTTATGAGAAGGAGTTTTTTGTCCTTTTCAAATATTTTCTCTTTACTTGACCAGAATCAGAGAATAATATGCAAGAGGAGAGCAAAATGCATATGACAGATACACTTTTTATTCATATTTACTTGAACTAAAGGTGACATGATCCTCTGTTATCTGTGAGAGCTTTAATTGCAGTCCACAAGAATCCATTTCAATACTTACTACACCAGGATTTTACCCTTTTAAGTGAGTACAGAGTAAAATGGTGCAGATTATTTTTAAAGATGTTTTAAGACATAAAAAATACTCCATTTGGAAGACCCAGAAGAGTTCATGCCTTATTTGTGGTTACGGTGATAGTCTTTTACATTTCTCAGAGCGATAAGAACAAATTAACTTACAGAATTAGCATACAGAGACAGATAGACATATAAAAGTCAAATTAACCACTATCTGTGTATCTATGTAGAAAAATGGGAGGTGAGCTGACAGACCTGATGCAATAAACTAACCAAACATCAGCACTCACGTTTCCTTCAATTAGATTTTAGTAGGGCTGCCACAACGATCATTTCATCATTGATAGTGATGAGTCACTTAATTTAGTCTATAATGTTTCAGAAAATAGTGAAAAATGCTCAGAGCTCATGGTGATGTTTTCAAATGTCTTGTTTTGTCCAAAACCCCAAAACTATTAAATTTACACTCTGTGGAAAAATAGCAGAAAATTGTCACATTTCAGAGGCTGGAGCCAAAAAATGCTAAAGTAAAATAAATTACTAATTGTTGTCAGAAATGACCATTTCATTAATTGCTTCAACTCAAGATTTTTTTTTATAAAATGTTGTCATTAAATGCATTGTCCATAGAATATTTATTTAATTAACATCCACTGAATCTGCAGCTCTTTGAATGTTTACATGATCAGAATCGGACTATTTGTTTTCTGCCTGATTTTGCTTTTATACAATTATCATTAAAGTCTGTAAATCTGAAACTTTTTAAGAGTTTGTTTTACTTGAGTTTTACCCCAAGCTCCAGTTGGGATGTTATCTTGATATGATCTCTTTATAACAGCTCATGACTCACTCATGTCACCTCCAAACAGGCAACATAAATAGTACGTCCAGGTTTATATAGCCTCGCATGCTCCGATCAAAGGTCACCAGTTCCGGTGTTGAGAGAGGTGATTGTCTTTACGTGGAGCTGTGCGCCTTGGCCTGCTGGGTGTTCACGCTGGAGGTGAATCTGTCAGTTTGTGTGATAGTAACCAAGTCGAACCTCCCACGTCACTGCGAGTGCTCTACAGCCGAGTTCAAAGGACACAAGCCCTGCCCTTGAGTCAGCCAGCGAGAGCGGAGCTGCCTTCTTTATCAGGTGGAGATTCTGCTGGAAGTCGGCCACTGCAGCCTCGGTCAGCCTGGGAAACGCTTTCTTCTGCTGGATCTCGCCCACCAACCAGAGCCAAGATGCCCAAAACAGTAAGACTCATGATTTTATTGACAAGATAATTGAATGTGTCACTGAAATGTCTCTTCCTGGTCCAAGTTTGAAAGGGGGGTGGTGGGTTTATAGATTCATCTATTGAAATGTTTATGTCTAAATACTTGCAGAGAAAAAACATTCAGCATGAGCAAATGTAAGGGTCAATTGTGTATTTTTATAGTTTTAGTCACATCTTTTTTACTATGTTCAAGCTTGGGAGTTGTTTCCAAGAGGCACCTTCCCGTCTTGGCATTTATTCATTAACCAAATGTAGAGTTTGACCCATGCAGCACACATTCCTGGCAGAAACTATGCTACTAAAACTCTGCTTAATGACTGGCTGTGTAGTCGTGCATACCTGATAATAATGATTACTACCTTTGGTGACACTGTAGTGATTTGTAAAACTTTCACCAACAATTCATCACTGGTTGGTTTATGTTTGATTTTATGTTATGTTTAATGGTTTAACTGCTTTATTGACCCTTCCTTGATTTTGTATGACAGTCCCCAATAATCAGTTTTCCATCCAAAACAAAAGGAACCCTTCTGAATTTACTTGTGAAGTCCTAAATGCCCCCAGCAAGAGTTACTTAAGTATTCGGCATCAGTCTGTAGGAACACTGATAAGAAAGGTCAGCCTCTGCATTGCGACTGCAACGCTGTGTGTTGACTCTCCAAGGAGAAAGCCTTTCTTAAGAGGTCATGCTGACGTTTTGCTCTGTTTGACTGACGTTAAACTAACTTGAAATCAAACAAATGTATGAGTCACGGTAGCAGGTATTGCTTGTGTTGACTTGTGTACAAGATAAGTACAAATTAGTCAAAAACACCCTCCTAAGTTGATTGATTGTAATGGATTACTGCTTTGATAACAGTGATTTCAACTGTGGTAAGAAAGCATCAGCAGGACGTCACAGAGTTATTTTACGCATGTGATCGTAGAAAATGGAAACAGTTGAGAAACACAGTGAAGGTTTCATAAATGGATGTTCAGTTTTTGTTGCCCAAGTTTCAGTGGACTTATCTTTACGACACCTGGGGTGTGCTCTAGTGTAACTTCATAAAATGATTGTGTAACTGCTACAAACCCAATCTGGCCTGCAGGTTGGGGTCACGCAGTTGTCATATGTTTGTCGTGCTTTTGTGGAAAATATTAAGAACTTCCCCTTTGGTTTTTTTGTGAATTAATTTTAGACAGTTAATCTGATGTGCCAGTTTAATCACTGTTATACAAAAGAGGGTGATCGTACTAGCAGTGGTAAAGTCTAAAGGCAACTTGGCAAGCAGGGAGTATTATGATATTTTAATCTGCGTATGCTCAACCTTGTGGCACCTTGTAAGGGTAGTCCAAAGTCTAATGAGATAGTGAGAAATTATGGCTTATAAACGAGCAACTTCACAGCTCCACATTAAAGGCATAATTCACACTACGGACTTTATTATTTCTGCATTTTTCTGTTTCATAATCTGTCAGAAGAAATGTTCCCAAATTTAGAAGAAATGTTAATGCAAAATTAAAGACAGGTTTACAGAAAAAATATTGGGAATATTAGAATTGATGGTTTCTGATTTTCAGTGAAAACAGCTGAATGCTTGAACTGAGGGGAAATAAGAAGTTTATGTGTATCCAAACAAAAATCTCTGTCATCACGTGACTTAATGACCCTTTGTTTTGCTGCAGGTCAACGTTCGCGTCACCACGATAGACGCAGAGCTGGAGTTTTCCTTCCACCCCAACACCACAGGGAAGCAGCTCTTTGACCAGGTCTGTACACTGCTGTATGAAAACCACCAGAGGAGTTTACACAGATTTATAGGATTTTCATACTTGCAGAAGTTCTGTTCATGTCTAACCATAAACTTTACCGGCAAAGTATCTGATTGTAGTAAGTCAGTCAGTGCAACCAACCTTATGCTGTTGTATTCAGTAGAGGAAGAAGCATTATGATATTTAACAGTGTAAAAATACTTCATTACAAGCCCTGCATTCAAACTCATACTTACATAAACACACAGAAGTATTATTAGCAACTGTATAATACTCAAAGTATCAGAACTTAAAATATTTGTTATGCAGACAAACAGCCCCTGTAATCGCTATACTGTTATTATATTATTGGATTATTGTTATTGCTGCATTAATATGGAAGTAGCTTAATCCATAACAATGTGCCTTTTATAAGATGGTCAGATATCTTGAATGGAAAATCTTTGTCAGCAAAGTAACTAGAACTTTCTGATAAATGTAGTGGAGCACAATATTTCCCTCTGAAATGTAGTGGAGTCAGGAGTATAAAGTAGCATAAAAAGTACCTCAAAATTGTACTTTAGTACAATAGATGAGTCCATGTAAAATCCACCGCTCATGGTATAATATCAAGAGTAAAGGGCATTTTTTTAAAAGGAGGAAAAGGTATCCCAACCAGATCCAGACATCCCCATTACAGTATTTGTTGAAACGATTAAATAAAATGCATTTTATCTGTAGAAAAGTGTGCAGTACGTGCAACTAATTACACATTTCTATTGTCAAGTGAAAACTGCAGAGCTCCAATTATGTTTACTTTCTGTCAAAAAAAAGTCATGTTTTTACCTTCAGGTGGATGATTTCATGCCTCTTTTCATGCTGTCTGTCTCATGAAACCCTTTAAAACCCTGTTTGAAAAACTAAAAAATGCACAAACAATGAGGCGGCCTCCTCAGTGCCTGATCAGTTTACTTATTAATGCACTAAATTATCACAAACTTGTACTGAAAGGTGACATCACCACCTGTCATCACCTGGAGCTTACTGTGTAATTAATTACCTAAACCTCTGCAGGCAGGAAGGCTGCTCTGTGATAATATGGTCCTGATGCTTTAAAGTGGATTCACCACCTACTGTAAAGCTGCAGTTGTAGTTGTTCAAAGTGACATTACCAGAAGTGAAACTGATGTACAGTCTGTGCATAATGTGCTGTAAATCACATCTTGACCAAAGGTTGTTTTTCTTCAGGAGTAGGATATTAGAAGTGAAGAAGAGGAGGTGGAGATTCATTATATTTTCCTCTCTTTGTGCCTAAGGTTGCCAGGACCATCGGACTGCGTGAGATTTGGTACTTTGGGCTGCAATTTGTCGACAACAAAGGATTCATCACCTGGCTGAACTCTGACAAGAAGGTAAATCTGTGGTTTCACTGAGTGAGTGCGATGATACACATATTGCTTTGTTCTTCGTCATCATACTCGTCTGTTAACCTGCCGTGTGGCTCTACTCTGCTCTACTCTGCCCTTCTTACAGTAACTCTACCATATTGTTCTTTCCTATATCGTACTAATATGAAGTATGCGTAGTTATTAGGAAGCCTTCCTCTCGCTCTTCTCCTTCCGGTCCCTTCTATAGGCCCTCACTCATAGCTGATTATAGTGTTCCACTCTGCTCTGCAATAATAACCTCCACCACCTCCCTCTAAACCAATCAAAGTGTGCAAGGTTTTTAAACTGCTCTCCTCTGCGCTGCTTTAGCTGTATTTAGCACGACCGTGAGCGATATAAAGAAGAAAATTATTGCTTACCTTCGCGAAGTCCGTCGCAATTTACATGTCCGACTAGACTTAGTCCTGGCTGGAAGAGCCAGTCCTGGTCCAGACGCCCCATTCGTCATCGCGTCCTCTCCACAGGCGGAAAACGGAGAAGCAGCCGCTTAGTTAGCGCGCCAGCTCCCTTCCCGACGAAAAGGAGCCCTGACCAAGATTTTCTCGACAACGGCTGTCCAGCTCAGGCTGCCGGTCTCTAGCTTCGCGAGCTTGTAGCGCAGGTAGCAAGAGACACCCGCCGAGCACCCTCCATCTCCTGAGCTAGAACCATCGGTGCCGCTCACAACCCCCCCGAGGCCCCGGCCTCGGGCGAAAAGAAAAAAGAAAGAGTCCACCTAAGCTCCCCAGCCAAAAAGTCCAGGTTAAAGCAGTCTCAACTCTCTCCTGCCTCAAACCCGGGTCCCTCCAGCACACACGGCGCCCTCATCTCCACCCTGCAGTCTCTGGCTAGTTCCTCCGCAGATTGTTCTCGCCTCCAGTCTCTCGAGACCGCTTCAGCTCCCTCACCTCAACCAGCAGCCTTCACAGCCATTCAAGCCTCCATGCGGCAGCCCGTTTGCCACTATGCAGCCCTCTCTTGGCAACTGCGGAGGCCGTTCAACACTCCTTGGCCTCTGCCGTCCAGCTCCGCCGCTAGGTAGGCAGTACTTCCTCTTGCAGCAAACATCTCCCCTGCCTCAGGTTAAAATCCTAAAGGTAAGGCTCATCTCTCTCCATTTGCTGCGTTTGGAGTGCGATAAATCCGTAGCCGCCGGACCCGACATACGGCCGTTTTAATCTTCAGCCCACGACTTAAAGAGACTTGTCCATCGGGCAGTTTCTCGTCGATTTAGCGTTTCCGTGACGTTTCTGCTCGGTTCCCCGAGAGGAGACCCGAACTGGACACGTACATGATCATCTCGGCGCCTCCACCTAAATAGGAAAAAATATTTTCTATCAGTATCATAAAGCCTTCGCCACAAAGCCGCTCTGTATATCACCCAGTACAACCTCGCCTGGCTGGTCCGTGATTGACACTGAGATTCTGCTCCTGATGCCGGCGGTGCACAAGCACTTCATGCTCACATGCGGGAATTAGGCCCCCGCCTCCCTTGCCCATCCGTGTCAATCTCGGGGTTTTGCGGGGGTCCCTCCTGGTGGTTTCTTTTGGCGGCGGGCGAAGGTGTTCTAAAAACAAATTGTCTTAGAAGGTCTGTCCGTCTTGTCGTTTCCCCTCTGAGAATTGAGGGTGCCTCCCGTGGTTGCCCGGCGCTCCGGTCTGCTTAGAGAGGAACCATGGTAAAAAATTTTGGGCTCCCAATAATTAGATCCTGGATATGGCTGTGTTCTCACCTGTTAGTGTTCGTTGCCTTCTACGGGATTGTCCAAGGTTTTGGGTCGGGGTCTCTCTTCCTTCGACAATTAGTGAAAATCTCCCTCTGCCTCGCCAAGTTGTTGGAGAAGGGTTAAATAATAAATAATTCGGCTTTGTCCCTTTCAGTGTTCGGTGATCTAGGTTGTACCAGAAAATACAGGAAAAAAGGACTAATATTCGTCTTTCTGCCGGGGTTTTTGAAGGTAAATAGCCTCCCTCGCCGTTTCTCTCTATTGTCGGTTGACAAGATAAAGTTAATTAAAGTGGCGGGCAAGGCGCTGGCTATCCAAAGCCGACATCTGGCATAAAATAGTCCTCTGTGTGGCATTGTTGGGTAGGTGGGACTAAAATACTTTTCGGTGTGCTGTTTCGGGTGAGGAGCAGTCAATATTTAACAAATATCGGAGCTCTGCTGGTACTACTCAATCGAGTAAAATCCCCTCCGTTCTCCCTCCTGGTGCTTCCTCCTAATAGCGCTCCTAAGGGGCGGTTTCTGGGAAATTAAATTGTTTAGTTGGTTCCCGAGAGGAAAAAAGAGGCAGCGGTGGATTTTGGGCATCGTGGCCGTCGACATGAGCGTCTCCCGCGAGATGGGTAGGGAATTAAAAGTTTTCTGGGTCCGAGAAATAATGAGCAGTGCTTCGCTCCTCGGGCTTAATTTCGCCTGGGTTCCCCAAGGGCGTCCTTCTTTCCGGTTCGGACATGGCGATTCAGTGCCCCGCCGCCGATTCCTGGGAAGGGTGCGGGATTTAAAATTCTGGTCCTCTCGCGCTGGACGGTGTCCCTTCTTTTACGATGGCTTTCCTCTCGGTTTAAATTTTTTCCCGCGGCGCCTCAGTGGGTTTTGGGGGCTTCTATGAAGGCGAGTGGTTCGAAGCCGCTGGCCGCCCGGTTTCCTCCCCTCTCCTTCCTCTGCGCTCCGATCTTCGTCGCCGTGCGCCCGGTGGGGTCGCACTGGAGCGCAAGCGTCCGGTTGCGAAATAGGAGTCGCAGATATTAAGAGGGCGCGCGCTCTAAAGATATCTGGTTCATGAGAGCTCCGTGGTTCAGTCGACACAACTTCATAATGCTCGCCCGTGCCGGCCCGATCTATAGCCGCTCGGTTTAATTCGACCCCGGGCTTGCCCCATGCCGCCCGCACCAGTTACTGTTCCCTTTCCAACTGGTTTCTGAGTCAGGTCCGTTTCCCAGTACTAGTGCCGCATTACATGAGAACGGTTGCGCGTCCTAAAAAGTATGTTCGGATGGAGTCTTTTGCCTTTCTGCATGCTGTTGGGGTCCTCTAAACTGTGTTATTAATAAGTGTGTGCTTTCATTTGTTCTGACCGGTCGTTCTTTAATTATTATATTGGGGGTTGCTGGCGGTATCAATTTAGATCAGTGCTATGTCCCTCTTCCCTAGTTTTTCTCCATCCTGCCATCAAATTAGTCCTCAAAGGCATCTCCAAGGTTTCTCCGCCAGTGCCTGCCGCAGACAGCCAATCCCCTTCCATTCTTCATAAAATGCTGACAAAACTCAGGCCGGCTGTTCTCCCCTATTGCGCCTGCTTGCCCGTTTTCCTCCTGCTTTTTTGCTTTCCTCAGATGCGGAGAATTCAAATCCTCAAAGTTTCACCCGAAAGAGCATCCGTCTCTGTTTAGTTTTTCTCCGCACACTCCGCTTGCCTTAGCACTCTAAATGCGGGGGCGAGTGTTCAGTAACAGTGCTCGCCTGGCACCACTTCTGCCTTTAGTCCATGATCAAATATCTTGACTTGCCCCTCCTTTCCTTCTCTCCCTATTTCTCCCCTGTTCTTCCCTTCTATCTTGGTTCCTGTTCTCTGGGCGTTCTCATAAAATCGATTTTCCGATTTTCGGGATTCTTTTAGGATAGGTGCGGCACATGCGCCGCAGCTCAAGGCTCTCTCCACTTTCTCCAAAAAATGGGGCGTTGGTCCTCTTCTGCGTTTCCTCCTCGTGGAGACGTGAACTCTCAAGAATCAAAGAGGCGTGGTAGCTTCTATAGCTGGTGTGGTGTCTTTCTGCACTATCTGTTCCCCGCTCTCTCCCCTGTTTGTTGTTCCTTCCTATTCGGGCGTTGCTTTCACAGGTCGCCAGGCCCTCTCATGGTCTCCTTTCTGGCTGCTGTTGTCCTGGTTCTTTGGTCTGTCTTTTCCCTCTTTTCTCGGTCGGGCTTCATGGGTCGCCCCCCCTCTCAGGTCGTGCAGGCCTCAGACGGTCGCCGAGACCTTTCCTCCGGGTCGCCGGCCTTCGGCAGGTCGCGCCGCCCGCCCTCTAAGGTCGCCGGCTCTTCCCCGGGTCGCGCTGCCCTCCTGCCGGTCGCCGGCTTCCCACGGGTCGCGCTGCCCCCTGCCGGTCGCCGGCTCCTCCGGGTCGCGCTGCCTCGGAGGTCGCCGGCCCCTCCCCGGGTCCGGCCCGGAGGTCGCCGAGCCGTCCCGGGTCGCGCTGCCCCTGGGTCGCCGGCTCCTCCGGGTCGCGCTGCCCTGCCGGTCGCCGAGGCCTCTTCCTCCGGGTCGCGCTGCCCTCCTGCACAGGTCGCCGAGACTTTCTTCATGAGGGTCGCGCCGCCTGGAGGTCGCCGAGTCCCACGGGTCGTTGCCGTAGGTAGGAGCCGCATAAGGTCGGTGCCCCAAGGTCGTGTTTTCTCTTTCGGTTGTTTTTTTGTTTCTGCTTTTCCCCCTCTCCCATAGATTCGGAGATGAGAGAAGGTCGTGTTCTTTGTTTTCACATGCTCTGAATTTTATTCTTTTTTTCTGTATTTGGGGGAATTAAAGAATTCTGCTTGCTGTCTCCCCCTGCCGGGGGTCTAATGCGCAAAAGCGTTTTTCATATGCTGTCTTGTTCTTTATAAAGTCTCCTAGGGTTGAAATGAGTTGCGTAGTATTAGGAGCTTCTCTCGTCTTCTCCTTCCGGCCCCTATGGCTCTCGTGTTTGTGTTCCCTGCTTGCAATATATCCCCTCATAGTGTGCAGGTTTTCTGCTCTCCTGCGTGCTTTGTGTCTTTGCACGCCGTGCGCCCTCCCCCCCTCGCCACTCTCCCTTATTCCCCGCCGGCCGTCGCCTCCCCCCGCCCCCTCGTTCGCTCCAGTCTCCGCCCAGCTCCTCGCTCCGCCCCTCGCCGTCGCTCCATGGGGGGTTGGTCCGTTCTGTGTGGGTTTTACCGGGCTCTTCGCCGTCCGCGCTCCTGAGCGGACTCCTCTTTGTTGCTTTCCCGGGTTTCTCCTCCTTCTTTCCGTCAGGTTTTGGGGGGTTTTTCTTCTCGAAGGTCGACGAAGGAAGAGGGCGTCTCCGCCCGTGTTGGTTCCCGTGTTAATGTCGTTCCCGCCCCTTCATCCCGGCTGGAGGGGGTTAAAGACTGTTGCTGTCTTCCCCCTGCCCGGGGGTCTAATGCGCCAAAAGACGTTTCTTATCATAGCTGTCTTGTTCTTTAATAAACAGTCATCCACTCAATGAGTCTCTCCTGATTGAAATACTATTGAACTTTACCTTACTGGCTAATCCATTGTACTTAATTATATACGGTACTAGAATATTCTAATATGTGCTAATGAATCTTACTTTGTTATTTTACTCTACATTTACTCTACTCCACTCTGTTCTACTCTACTGCCTTATACTCTCCTTTACTGTACTCTACTGCAGTGGTTCACAGCCTTTTGTTGTCTGCACCCCGCATCCCTATCAGATTAGTTAAAGTACCCTTCATGAACACCAAAATGTGTTCATTTGAATGGATTTTAAACTGGAAGTTGTTTAATACGAGGCTGCACGCTGTTACTGATATAAAAGTTGATACCGTAGCATAGTGATCCGGGAATTGTTCATATTTAGGTTTGGTTTCTTTTTAATTTTTGTTTTTTACAGTAGGTTCAAGGTGAAGTTACCTTTTCTATTTCTACCACAACCTGCAAACATCCCTGTTTGCTTGCCAAGTGTTTTTCACAAACTCTCAACCGCAGCAGCATGTGATGTTCATGTGTTACAACTGACTCAGTTTGGTGGGGCGTGTGTCCTATACAGTCCTCCTGTTCTAGCTGGTAGTTTATTGGTTATTATGAACATTTGTAATCCTATTTGTGTGTTTCTTTTTTCCCCTGAACACTGGATATACATATATACTTCAGCTACTCTGCAGTCTTTCCCAGTACCACTAAGACCAGCCTCTTTCCCTGTGACTGACTTTTCCCAACCATCCTCTTTATTACATGTATTGTATTTATTAACTGTGATTATTCCGTTTGTAGTGTGTACTATGGCAGTGACAATAAAGAGTCTTTAACCTACCTCCTGGCATCTCCTGCAAAAACCCATGATTGGGAATAAATGCTCTACTCTACTTTATTCCAAGATATTCTTTTCACAATGTTCTGGCTACTTCTGTATTCTACTCTGTATCATGCTCTACTTTATTTTCTACTGTACTCTGATGGATTACTTTTTTCTTCATTCATACTTTATTTCGATAATGTGCTGTACTCTCTGCTCACGTCTGCTCTGCTCAGGTGATGGTCCAGGATGTGAAGAGGGAGACTCCCCTGCAGTTCAAGCTGAGGGCCAAGTATTACCCGGAGGACGTGTCCGAGGAGCTGATCCAGGACGTCACCCGGAGGCTGTTCTTCCTTCAGGTGAAGGAGGACATTCTGGGGGAGGAAATCTACTGCCCTCCCGAGTCCGCTGTGCTGCTGGCCTCTTACGCCGTCCAGGCCAAGTATGGAGAGCAAGACAAGTCTGTGCATCAACCAGGCTACCTGTCGTCTGAGCGCCTGCTGCCCAAGAAGTGAGTGTGAGTTAGTCAGAGAATGTGTGAGCTGTGTTGTAGCTGGTGGTCATTTCTTTTGTATTTACTGCACAAGGAAAACAATCCCTGCAATGAATGCAGCAGCAAATAAGAGAGAGAAAAAACATTCTTCATCACAAACCTAAAAATGTGTGGAATTGGTAATAAATATATTGATAAATTAACAAAGATATTCAGTCGTAAAGCTGTTCAAAAGCATGAAAATGACCCATGGAGATGTGAGAAGATGGTTAGCAGAGGGGATAACGGTCAAAAGCCTTGATAAAAAAAACATTGATATAAAAGAGTATCTGAAGAACTAAATTTTACCTAAAGAGAAGGCATAATGTGGTTTCCTGCACATAAAAAGATGGTTTGCAGTTTTGGAGACTGGAGAAGAATGAAACAGTGGGAGAGGCAGCTGCTGTTAAGTCTTCTGCTATAAAAGGTTAGCCGTTGATTTAAGGGCAAACAGGATATGGTTGACATGTTTATAGCTCCGTGATAGATGATGAAAAAGAGGAGTGATGGTGTAAACCCTGCAGAACCTTTTGTATGAGCTGAAATTAGTTAATGAAGCACCGGTGTATGAAAGCACCGAGAAGCGACTTGTGTTTTAAGTGTCTAAAAGTTGCTTTCCATAAATTTGAAAATAAAAAATCCTATAAACCATCCAGCCTAATGCTTCCCTCAATGACTCCATTATGAACCCATGTACTATTACATATTCCCAATCGCCAATAAGAGACACAACGCGCCACGACAATGCAGCATGTGTTTGATTTGGCCCTGTAGGTACACACAGACTGTTTACATTTTCATCAGTGGGTTACTGATAACTGGTCTCTCCCCTCAGAGTGCTGGAACAACACAAGCTGTCCAAGGAGCAGTGGGAGGAGAGGATCCAGGTTTGGCACGAGGAGCACAGATCGATGCTGAAGTATGTGACAAATACTCTGTTATGCTGTTAATCTCCTCCTGAAAAAATGACTCTACTGTGTATTTATCTTAATTTTAAAGTAAGACTGTATCCTTTTAAAGAGGAGCACAAATATAACACAAATGAAAAGTTGAATTAATAGGCAATAAACAGCTCAATCAGACTCAAATAAAGTTAGTTTCAGGTGTTTCGATAAGGACACGTACATATGCATGACAGAAAATACCATGAAAACTTAAACTTAAAATGCCTTTATAGTCATGGCATATTGATGTTATACCTCAAAACAAGCTGAGGTAAGATAAGATAAGATAAGATAAGATATTCCTTTATTAGTCCCACAGTGGGGAAATTTACACGTTACAGCAGCAATACAAATAAAAATAAATTAGTATATACATAATAGAAAATAGAAAAAAGTAAAGAAAGAAAAAATGTGTCCATCATATCAATGATATAATTGTACAGAAAGTCCTTATTGCACTTATGTCCGGTGAGTTAGTTCTGAATGTGACTGTGATTCGCCATCAAGCCTTCATCATTGAGTGAAACAGATCTCAGGGAACAAGACATTTTTAGTGTTTTTCCACCAATAGGACTCTTCACTTCCACTTAGACATTGAGGCCTAGAGAGGGCGTTGACATATAAAATCCCCAGTAGATGGCGTCATTTGGTCCACAATATTATATCATATTTGAATTAACAAGCAACATAGCAAATACAAACAATGGCAATGGTTACACAGAGAACAAATAGATGTTTACACAATCAAGTTAATGTTAACAGAAAAGCAGTAACATCTAGGTCGTTATTTAGACCTGGGCGTTTAGTAACTTGTAATTTGTCGATCCGAAAATGCTTCCCGTTGGTTAATTTTCTGTCACCATTTTGTGTGGAATAAAACAGCCTCACTTGGTCTGGTATGACCACTAGTTTTAACAGATGTTGCTTTATTACTGAGTCAGTTTGCTGACTTCCTGACTCCTCTACTTGTGTTAATATTAACACTTCAGTTTAACATATATTTTACTTAAAACAAAAAGTAAACATTCAGTTCAACATGTCCATATCCTGTAGTTGCTGCTTGTAGCTGCAGGTGGACAAATGTTGAATCATCTCACTTTAAAGCACCTCCGTGCTTTTTGCTTAAGGTCATGGTTTGACAACATTTTACGGACTTCAAATTTATTTGTTATATTTAAACAAGAACACATTTATTTATTGCACCAGATATAGATAAGTGCAAATTTTAATTTGCAGTCTCGCATAGTGATGTGCAGGTTGACAAAGTAGTACACTTAATAATAAGACATTTTTTAAATTAAAACATTTAGAGTAGAAATTCAATATTGAATCTATTTACTGAATGTGAACTTTTGCTTTAGACATTTGTAAATACCAAAGGGTTAATATTTAACCACAAAAACAAAAAGACTGGCATTCAAAGAACAAAAAGCGTATTAATATTTGCTATTTGCTAACTAAATGACTACATACAATGCATGTGTTGTAAATGTCACTTTGCAGGTAAAGAAATAGAGAAGATGATGGATTCGGTGATAAGTTTGTGTATTTTACCAGCTTGGAATAAGATCTAAATGGAACCGGTTATAGGAAACCAACCTACAACTCTTTTGTCTCAACTATTTGAGATAAATTCATTAATTTATTCGGAAATTATATCATAAACTGATGAAATCTGTGTATTTTTCCTTGTTGCCACCTGTCTGTTTAACCTGAACAGGGAAGAGGCCATGCTTGAGTACCTGAAGATTGCTCAGGACCTGGAAATGTTCGGCGTCAACTTCTTTGAGATCAAGAACAAGAAAGGCTCAGATCTGTGGCTGGGAGTCGACGCTCTGGGACTGAACATCTACGAGAAGGAGGACAAGTAAGTCATTAAATCAGTGACTTAATTCACTAGTTACGCCTCACTTCTTAACATGTCTCCTAACCTCATAAGTGTAGTGTTTATTGATTTGATGACATACAGTTGTCGACAGGAGGGCAACACACGAGCAGTCATCGACCTCTGCTACCTTCCCTTCTAGCCGGTCAAGTTTTAAATACAGTTGACCGCGTGGCTGTTGTTTTTAAGAGGCCATTGACCAAATTCTCTTCTTCTACTACAACCTGAACACTGGCATGTTGCTCCAATACCACATGTCAGTATGTTCAGGGCAAAGAGTTTCCTGTCTGTGAATATTCAATAACAAACTCCTGTCTGATCACCCATTTGTCTCCATTCTCCAGGCTGTCTCCAAAGATTGGATTCACCTGGAGTGAAATCAGAAACATTTCTTTCAACGACAAGAAATTCATCATCAAGCCCATAGATAAAAAAGCTTCTGTAAGTATTTTACAGTAGCATCTGTATTTCACAGTAGCAGGTCACGTGTATGTAAGTGTGAAAAGATAAGTTAGATGCAGACTTGCACCATGAAGCAGCATGAATGTGGTGCACGTTTACAGAAAAATAATGGGGTTAAAATAATCTTATTGAAAATGCACATATGCAACAATTTTAGTTAAACATGTACGTACTTTGACTTGTATCCATGTAAAGACAATAAACTCTGGCACATTTTAAGTTTAAATACAAATACTACCAACTAAATATTACTTTTTACCATTTTTTTCATACTCACATCCACGATATAAAGGAAATAAACCATAAACCTAAGTTTTTTGTCAAATAAATGTGGAATAAATTTTGATTTAAAACTTTTAGTGAGAGTTAATGCAATAATAACGTGTTAACGCAAATTAGTTTTAATGCCACACATTTATTTAACACAATCAGTGTTTCAGAGGGTGTACCAAACTCAGTTTAAAGTTTTAAGTGAAGTCACTGGCATCATATGAAACTAGAAATCCTAAAGAGTCCATAGGTACCAACCATGTCTGCTCCAAACCTTGCGCAAAATGTTGGCAAATAAAAACTGTCATGCTCATTTTCAAAGGGGTCTCTTGACCTCTGACCTCAAGATATATGAATGGAAATGAGTCCTATGCTAATCACATGCAGTTTGGGGCAAGTCATCGTCAAGTCAGCACACTTTTAGCCATGTTATGATTTGAGCATATTTTTTATGCTAAATACAGAACCTGTGAGGGTTTCTGGACAATATCTGTCATTGTTCTGTGTTGTTAATTGATTTCAAATAATAAATATATGCATACATTTACATAAAGCAGCATAATTGCCCACTCCCATGTTGAAATGAGTATTAAATACTTGACAAATATCCCTTTAAGGTGCATTTTGAATGGCAATTAATCATGATTAAGTATTTTAATCGATTGACAGCCGTAGTTATACAGACCCTGACATGATGTTTTCTGTTCCTCAAGGATTTCATATTCTACGCTCCCCGACTGCGAGTCAACAAGCGCATCCTGCAGCTGTGCATGGGCAACCACGAGCTGTACATGCGCCGCCGCCACACCGACACCATCGAGGTTCAGCAGATGAAGGCTCAGGCCAAGGAGGAGAGGCTGCACAAAAAGATGGAGCGGTATAGGGGGAAGGGTTATCAAGTTAAAAAGTCACTTGTGTTACTGGAATGGTCTCTCAGCATTAGCATTTGAATTTTCAGGCTGTGATTGATTTGTCTGATCAGCCTTTTGTTCTGGTGCAGCGATCAGCTGGAGAGTGAGAAGAAGAGGAGGGAAACCATCGAGAAGGAGAAGGAGCAGATGGAGAGAGAAAAGCAGGAGCTGATGATGAAGCTGTACCAGTTTGAAGAGACAACCAAGAGAGCAGAGAGAGGTGAGACAGAGACACTCAAAGGACCAGTGTGTAACAATTAGGGGATCTATCCATCCATCTATCGTCAACCGCTTATCCCGTTAGGGGTCGTGGGGGGGTTGGAGCCGATCCCAGCTGGCATAGGGCGAAGGCGGGGTTCACCCTGGACAGGTCACCAGTCCATCGCAGGGCACATAGAGACAGACAACATAGAGACAGACAACTATTCACGCTCACATCCACACCTACGGGCAATTTAGAGTAATCAATTAACCTAAACAGCATGTCTTTGGATGGTGGGAGGAAGCCGGAGTACCCGGAGAAAACCCACGCTGACACGGGGAGAACATGCAAACTCCACACAGAAGAGCCGCAAGCTGGAATTGAACCTGCGACCCTCTTGCTGTGAGGCGACAGCGCTAACCACTACACCATGGCAGAAATTAAATATAATATTAATAAGTATGTTTTCATTAGTGTATAATCACCTGATAATAATGGTGGCCTGCTCATAAACTTTCTGTTATTCCACCTAAACAATCCACCAAAATCTACATCTCAAAACATTTTAAGCGACAAATAGGCTATACCACTGCTGAGGAGTGGGTCTCAAACTTTTGATGTCATAGGGTATAAAGTCTGAAGTTGCTCCATAGAGTGATTGGAGACTGATTTGGAGTTTTTAATTTGTATACACAAATGAGCTTTATTCTATGTAGTGTCCTCAGTTGTGGAACCTAGGCAGTATACGGTATAATTGAGTGTTAATATAAAACAAATAAAAATGCAGCTTCCTGTACAGGAAAATGGCAGCAACTTGAATTCAGCAGACGGAGAAAATGCTCTTTCTGCAAAGAAACAAACAGTCACAGGGTACAAGATGGTCTGATTTGGGAAACATTTTTGCTCATATGCTTTAAGTCAGTGGTTCCCAACAAATCCAGGTGTTGAAGAGGATTGATTATACGCACATCAAGTCTTGGCAGCTAAGATCTCGAGAGAGTCACTCATGGTTTTATGAATGGTGCCTTCAAATGGAGTCGTGTTTACCGTGTTTACGAGATGGGAAGTCGTGTTCACAATATGCATGGTGTTCAAGTGGTTAAGTTGTGAAGAACACCGCTGCTAAGCAATGACAATATTAACGTTACTGTCTGAGTCTAGAATCCACAGAGGCTAACAATTTAGCAAGCTAGCAAGTGGGTAACATAATGCAGGAAATGCAAAGACATACTGACAGAGGAGAAAGATGAGGTCATTGGGAATATCAACATTTTCCTCAGACATTTTATAAAATTACCAAGACAAACTAAAATTATCTTATATTAACTTATTATGCACAGAAAAATGAACTTCGCCCCTAATATCTGGAACAGTTTACCGTTTCATATTAAAACAGCTCAGACTACTGAATCATTTAAGACGCTGCTGAAGACTCAGCTCTTATGTGCACTCAGCTCTGTTCTTAATGTTTGCTTTGTATTAATTTTATTATGTACATCTTCAGCACTTTAGTCAGCTGCAGGTGTTTTTGAACGTGCTATATAAATAAAGTTTGACTTGACTCGATGTGACTACTTCATGACACAAGGGACTAAATTTAAATCCTACTTGGATCTTCGTCAGATCAGAATGTTTGAGAAGTGGAAACCACACCCCATATTTATACATCATGCACACCGATAGGAAAACAAGCTCTATAATGGCAGGTGTGGTTCATCCAAAAAAAAATAAAAATCGGGGTGATAAAACATCCACAAACAATTAACAATCCAATAAAGTATATAGAAAAATTACAAAAAAACAGTAATACAAAAGCCATATTTCTAAATATCAAACATGCAATCTATTTTATTTATAAACATTATGTCATATCAAGAAGAAATCTTGTGCAGAAATTGTGTCTAAACAACTGAGGTGTCCCAAAATAAATCCCTGAATAATCGAAAAGGCTCCCCAGATGATAAAAAATCAAATATAATTTCTATATTTCTGACTTCTTGCTACATTTTTTGCCTTTTTTCATTTGAAATAATGCATATTTTATTTCCATATGCCTCTAAAAATCATTCAGATTGAACAGCCTGAGTTCATTTTAAGAGTCCATGTGCCAAAAAGGTCAGGAACCACTGCCTTAAGTAAAACAAATGTATTATTTCACAGATTTTTAATTGCAACAGAACGCAGCAAAATTCTGAGTAGTTCTTTTTTCATCCTGTCGAATAATTTTCTTGTGTTCACTGACTTTGTCCTGTAGAGCTTCAGGAGCAGCTGGACAGGGCCATGAGGCTGGAGGAGGAGAGGAGGAGGGTGGAGCAGGAGGCGTCCCGGCTGGAGGCTGAGAGGATGGAGGCCATAATAGCCAAGGAGGAGCTGGCCAGGCAAGCTGAGGACCAGATCAAGAGCCAGGAGCAGCTGGTGAGTACACGGTGCAAGAAGTGCTCAAATCCTTCACGTGAGAAAAAGTCGTGATAGAAAAACACTCATTACACATACAAAGCTCCGACATTTAGGATAAACACACATTAACTGTTGTGATTGCAGTTTGACCTAATGAATCCTTTAGTTTGGGGGATTTTCCTGCTTTACAGGGGTTTAGTTTCTCTCGCAGTGTGAGAAAAGACTCAAAGACTGTTTCTCATTCTAAAACTCTTTAGAAAATATGAAATACTCATTGTGTCACTGAGCTAAAACAAGGCGACTTTTATGTTTTTATGATCTTTTATGAGCTTATTGGAAGTTAAAGGTCCAGTGTGTAGGATCTGGCAGTCGGAGCGCCATGATGGCCAACGTAAAAATGTGACTGTCCCTCTTTAGAGCCATTTGTAGCAGAGGCAGTGCACAGAGTGTGTATGTACGCAGGAAGTGAGTGGTGAAGTAAGAGAGAGAGCACGGCGGCAACAAGAGCGAGTAACGTTAACGACTCCGGCCCAAGCAGGAAAAGTTAACAGAGTTTGGTTTGTCCTTGTGGGCTACTGTTGAAACATGGCGGTGCAACATGGTGGACTCCGTGAAGAGGACCCGCTCCCAATGTAGATATGAAGGGCTCATTCTAAGCTAATGAAAACCCAACAATTCTTATTATCAGGCGATCAAACACTAAAGAAAACATACATAACATTATATTCCATTTTTGCCAATAGATCCCCATAATTGTTTCACACTATTCCTTTAAATGTGAAAACTAAAATGTGTAACGTCAGTACAGCTGTCAGGTAAATTCACTGGAATTAGAAGTACTTAGTATTTATTCACTTATAAAATGGCACCATGTCAAGGTAATTGAGTTTGCCGAGGTAATCAGGTGTCTGGTCGTGGGCTTTTTAACATCGCTGTGTGTTTGTGCCTCCTCCTTCAGGCTGCAGAGCTGGCCGAGTACAGTGCCAAGATCACTCTGCTGGAGGAGATCAAGAAAGCCAAGGAGGAAGAGGCTGAGTCATGGCACAGCAAGGTGAGCTCTCAGCGCGCGATCAAAATATGTAAACGTACAGGCCCTGAAGTCACAGGTGTTACCAGGAAAATGTCAGAACATTATATTTCCTGTTCGTCTCCTTTTCGGCTGGTTGTTTTTTGTTTTTTTTTTTGTGATCCCGAGCTTCATTTTTGATCCCACTTATGCACAAACTTTTCTTTATCTTGTGTGTTTTATCATTTATGTCAGTACAAAAAAAGAATACCTTATCTTTTTCTTCACCAGCGACCTAGCATGTATTTAAGACTAGAGCAAAGTAAGCAACACTTTATTTTAAGTCCCCCTATTTAGCATTTACAGAATAAGCCGTATATTAATACTTAAAGATGCAGTGTGGAGGATTTGGTGACACCAAGCGTTGAGGTTGCAGACTGATGGCTGATTGGCTGTTCAGCTTAAACAAATCAACGCACGAGAAGAGAAACGGACGTGAGGAAAGCAAACCAACGAGTAACGCCACGATGAAAAACATAGAAGGCTTAGTTTTCATCTTCATCTCATCTGATCATTCCAATACACAGATATTTTCACAACAACATCACCATCTGGCATGAAGTGGTGAGTGAGAGTGGTGTGAAAATGGTCAGCAAACACTGCTTTATTTCATGTGAGTATCATAACAGCAGCTTGTATAGCCACCGTCCTCAGTTTTCCAGTTTCTCTTTTTGAATGATGAATACAGACAACCGCCACCTGCTGGTGCGGAGAGCTATTTCCTCTCATGCAGGCACAGAATGTACCTGCTTGTCGACCATCAGCTGTAGTCTTTGCAGTGTGTTTGAGTGCAACTTTTTGGCCAGGACAAAGGTGACAAAGGCGACATGAGGTGACGCAACCGGTGGCCTCCGTCGCTGCTAGTTCGTTGATGTTGAGTTGGTGTGTCTGGGCCTTAAGGTAGTGGACGCTTATTATTTTCAAGTGATTATACACTAAAGAAAACATATACTTATTATTATTATTATATTCTATTTCTGCCAATAGATGCCCCTAATTCTTACACACTGTTCTTTTAATAAATGTTTTTTGTACACACCCATAATTGGATGCTGGTGTATAAAAAGATGCCAAATAATAATCTAGATGTTAGAATTGATGATAAATACTGTACATTAATAAACACTTAAAAATGTCCTTATAGCTGCATACAGCTACTTTATAGTATGTTATAGGCATTTATTAAATGGTTATATACTGCTTTTAAATGCTAAGAAGGACTTAAAGTAAAATGTTCAAATGTTAAACTGTTCAGAGAGCAGCAGATATATCCAGGAACTTTATCCTTATTGTGACATCTTATCATCCAGTTAATTAGTATATGAATACTGAGGCTTGTCACACTCAGTTTTCCCCTAAATACTTGTAGTAATGGAAGAAAAATATACATGCGTATGGATGAACCATTTCGAAACCCTCTGCACATTTCAAAATTGTACTTATGACACATTTACAATTTTTTATATCATATTTTATACCTTACGTTTCTTTTTTAGCTATAGATTTCACACTAGTCCTTGAGCACACCACATTTCATTTCACCACACATATTACTTATATACGGTATATGTCATGTATATGACAAATACAGCTTATACTCCTTGAATAAATAAATCAAACCAACATCCATTAATGGAAAACATGCACACAGCCCAAATCATCATAAAACAGCTTTTCAAAAGTGAAATTAAGACCTGAGCTCTGCCTGCTAGTTTCATTTGTCTATAAACTGGTCACAGTTGTACTGATACTTTCCAATACTAAACAGTCTGTATGTTGAGATCAGATGTGCCACAGCAAAGTTAAAGACATGATATCCATCACAACCAGTTCTTCTACTTTTGGGTACCTTTCTTAAGCTCTGTCAAGGGACAACAGATGAAAATTTGTTTTTTAGGCTAACTCTGGTCTCTTTACAGTTTTCAACTTAAACCAAAGCCAAAACCTCTGTTCTTCCTCCCAGGCTAAAGAAGTGGAGGAGAATCTGATTAAGACGAAGGAGGAGCTGCACAATGTGATGAGCTCTTCTAACGCAGCTCCTGTTGTAGCTCCTGCTTCCTCATCCTCCTCATCCTCCTCGGACAGCGAGAGCGACCACGAGCACAGCGAAGAGAACAGCACCTACAGCGCCGAGCTGCAGACGGTGGGCATCAACGAGCACCGCCAGGAGGAGGAGCGACTCACCGAGGCCGAGAAGAACGAGCGCCTGCAGAAGCAGCTGAAGGTGAGTTCAGGGTCCCAGGATACAAACCACATCATACGAGCTGATTTCAACTGCTGCCAATATGTGGCTAAATGTAGAGAAATCTAAAGACAAAATCAGCTGTGTAGTACTTAAACTGTTTTCAGTTTTTAAAGTCTGACGGGAAACAAAGAGGAAAGGTCTCCATCTGTCCGCACCAATATTCAATAGTTCTGATTTTTTTAAGTGCTGTTGTATGTAACGTAATACTCCCGTGTTCTGCAAGGTAAAATTACTGTTTTTGTGAATAGAGTGTGGTGTGTTTCAAGAGAGCGACTTCATGACAATAATGACTTCAGTTCCCCGTCGGAAAGGGCTGCCTGACAGCAAAGTGGCTGTAAGCAGCAGAAAAAGATTTTAGCCACCTAACAAATGCTATATTTAGAATATTTTCACCACTTTTCCTAGCCATTAAACAGCCCTTTCTAGCGGGACCATTATATCGTTCTATTCAAAGCCTCCAAGACTCCATTTATAAAAACAGTATTTTACATTGCAGAACATGGGAGTTGCTGGCCTTCCGCTGCCTTGATCAGTTAGTGTTATTGTAAGACTTTTGGATCCAGACTAACGTGGCGTCCACACAGCAGTACATCGCTTACTTCAAGGTCCAAAAACACACCTAACCTAACCCCTTATCGCCATAGGTACCGTCAAAGAAAACAAAACAGAGATCTTCAAGATTGTAACTTGAAATTGTTTTCACTTTTCTAAGGTCTGACGGGAAACAAAGAGGAAAAGCCTCCATCTGCACTCAGCATTTTGCACTGATACTCAACAGTCATACAAAGAGAAATTAATCATAGACTGTCAGTCCAACAGGAAGTATTGCAGCCACCAGACAGGTTGTGTTTCAACTGTTAAACGTCATACAGCTGAGTAACAAGTGTAAAGTTACAAGATGTATGTAATGTAATATTCCTGTGTTCTGCAAGGTAAAAGTATTACTTTTGGGAATGGAGTCTGGTGTATTTCCAGAGAGCAATATTCTTGTCGGAAAAGGCTGTCTGATGGTTGGTAAAAAAGCTGTGGACACGAGCAATGGAAAAAAAATATTTTTATTTTTCATAGACTTAATTTTATTTTCAATTAAGTCTATGCTATATTTAGAATATTTTCTCCACGTTACCTCGCCATCAAAGCCACAAGACTCCATTCAAAGAAACAGTAATTTGGGAAGCATGCTAACCAGCATTTAAGTTACTATTAGCAATTATGGATAAGGATATAGGCTATGTATGTTGAAGCATCATCATGCAGAAACCTACATCAGGTCATGTGGGTAAAAGGCTTTAAATCACTATCTAATGATAGTTAATGGTTGACAGTATGGTTTGTTTGAATTTCGCCAAAAACGGGGCAAAATATTGCGGCTTCGAATGTGGTCTAGTTGTGCCTTTCAGAGGTTAGAATGAAAAAAGTGATTATTTTCAACTTCTATCGAGGAACAAAGTTGGTATGATGGTTGACAGTGTTGTAGGAGCTGGGTGAGGGGGGTATGTGAGCCATGCTCACTGCTGCCTTGTTTGTTATAGTTGAAATGTATTGTTTTTTTAATAAGAAGAAGAACTACCAGTTCACAGTACTTGGTTCATATGGGGACTTGAACCAGCAACCCTTCCCAAGCCAAGTAGTACTATATTTCATTCCCTTTCATGTACAAACATGCTCTGGAATGACAATAAAAACTTCCTTGATCCTTGACTGGTGAAACCCCTTGCATTTGCTGTATTAAGAGCAGGGTGTCTGTGGCGACATTCCCTGGAAAATTCACAAGCAGTGCTGTTTGTATCTCTGGGATGTGAGATCCAAAAACACCTGTGATTAGTTTTCAGTTTACAGTTATCTAAAGTATGAAAGAGTTTTCTCATGGACTAACTGTTAGTCGACCAGGAAGTATTGCAGCAACCAGACAGGTTGTGTTTCAACTGTTAACCCTCATATGAGACCTACAGCTAAGTAACACGTGTAGAATTACAAGAGGAAGCTTATTCTCTGGAAAACTGAGAGAGTCATTCTGTTGGGTGTAGAATACGGTCTGGACCTGCTCTATATAACAATGCATCTCGGGATAACTTGTTATGATTTGATGCTATATACGCCATATAAAAACTCTGTAGTATCCTGGAAACAACAGAACGAAATGTACCAATGTGAGAATATCTTAATTTAGATTTGCAGTGTAAAACTGTGTAGTTTAATAAGTGAAACATCCTCCCTCCACAGGCCCTGAGCTCAGAGCTGGCAGAAGCCCGAGACGACAAGAAGAAGACCCAGAACGACCTTATCCACGACGAGAACGTCCGAGCCGGCCGAGACAAGTACAAGACCCTGCGTCAGATCCGTCAGGGCAACACCAAGCAGAGGATTGATGAGTTTGAGGCCTTGTAGAAAACCTCAGAGACCTGACGATCTCTCCCACATACCTCATGGTGGCCCCGTTCAGCTATGCTTTTTAATTGCAGTGTGATGTAATTGCAGCCACACCTGATTTTTAAAGACCCAGAAAACGTGATGCTGGTCTGTGCAGAGTAGAGAGTACTCTTGTTGCGCATCTAAAATTAAGAGTCCCTCCATGGGTTTTATTTTATCGGTTTAACTTTTGCTTGAAAAGCACCGTTTTGTTTTTCCTTTGTAGCACTCAAACATCTCCAATGTGCTGTTTCGTCCTATTAAAACTCAGCAGAAAGCTAGTGTGTTCCTGATATGCTGTATGAACAAATTACATGTTATGATAAACGATCAAAAACCTTTTGCAATTTGGTTTTGCAGTTTTGTTAATATACCAAAAAAAAGTGGTTTAATTTAGATTTATTTAATGAATGCCTCGTAGAACTGCTACTAATGATTATTTTTCTTATTGATTCATGTATTGATAATTTTTCGATTATTACGTATTTATGTTGCTTGTTTTGTACAACCAACATTCCAAAACCCATAGATATTAAATGTGTAAAAAATCGGAAACAAACAGCAAATCCTCACATTTGAGAAGCTGAATGGCTTGAATTTTTGCTTGATAAACAACTGAATATGAATAATCGATTAGCATAACTGTTGGTGATGAATTTTCTGCTGATCATCTAATGGAGAGGCAAAGTCCCTCCCCTTCTGGTGGACCACATTGGACCTAAAAATATGAATAGTAGTCAACGGGGAGACAGATTTTTTTTGCTGATTGTCGTAGTGTCATTTAGTTTTGTGTGAACCACATCTCTCGTCACCAACGCTAGCTAGCTAGCTTAGCTTTGTTCCACGCACAGATGAAACGTTATCTGACCTGATGGGTTTTATCCAGCGACTCGGGTCTTTTAATCAGCCAGAAAGAGAAAAAACGAGTCCGACCCATTGCTCATGTCACACATAGTCATCGTAGCTTCAGAGAGAAACATCTTTTGGGTGTGTCGTCTTTCTAATTACATATTTTCAGTCTGATTTACAACAAACTGCGACTTTCTTGACCTGCAAAATTATCTTTTGAATTGGCAAACATCATATGTGTGAAAAAAATGGCCCTCTCCATTGACTATTGTTCATATTTTTTCCAAAATAAGGTCGCATGGTGGTCGACCGGTAGGGGCGGGACTTCGCCTCTCTGTAGATTACTCCATTAATAGTTTCAGCGCTTCGTGCACCTATCTTCATGGGTGTCCAAATAACAATGCAATTTATTTTGTTTTAATGTGCCCATAATCTCACATAATGTTTACATTAATTGGTTTTATCATTTTTACATCAGAGATAACAGAAAACCCTTTTTGCCACACAGGAACATTATTTCATTTTTACATTTATTTCATGTATAGTCATTATTATCTGATTAAGGACACAGTTACACATGCGAAAACAGGCAATTTTCAAATTCCAGGCAAATGCAAAGGGGCAAATTTGCTTCGCAACCGGAATTGAATGTTTATTTTTTTTGGCCCGTTTGCTTGCATAGAATTGAAGTTCAAGCTAAGCGAATGTTAATTTTACACGCGTGACCGTGCTCTCACTCTTACAGAAGCCATGTTGTATTAAAAAGAAACTGAAGCTGCCAGAGCCTGAGATATCCCAATTGGTAGCCAAGCGCCAAAAACAGTGGCTACTACCTTTCTCATAACTCGATACACTTTAAAACTCTGCACCTCCCCTTTGTAACACTGACTTCCTGTTTTGAATAAATTTGTAGTCTCAGCCTAGAGTATAGAAGCAAAGAGACGATACTAGATGCCGCTGCATTTTGGACTGAAAATGCCATTAACTCCATGGATGTGTAACGAGACGTCTGTAAATCAGAGGACACATTTTTTTCAGTGTTAATCAACTTCCCAGTACAAACATTTAAATGTCCCTCATTTAAATCATTATGTTGTAAAAGTTGTAAAATCCAGTAGTAACCAAATCCAGAGTTATGTTCCTTGCCATAATGAATGTACATCAGACCCACAGGACTGATCCACCCTGCACGCTCATATGACACAACCAGTTCTGCCAGCTTCCTGCTAGCTGTATGCGACTGTAATAATGAATATATATTTGCAGTAATTCAGCACTTTTATTATCTTATAATACACCCATAGGCTGTATGCTGTAAGCCTGTACTGTGGTGGATGTATTAACGTCTTTGTTCCCAAACAATCGGCTATCGCCAGTAGCTCGTAGTGCTAGCAGCATGACATCAACACAATTTAATGTAGTGGGCTATTTACAAACATGCATGGCAAAAGCACAGCGCACAGCCTCTTATACGTCCATGGTCTGTGCTCTACTGGACATCTATTTTGGGTCCTTGATGTGAAAAAGATTAAAATTGCTCTCAGAATCTGTTTATTTATGTCCATCGCTCACTTTATGCTCCTCTGGGAAGCAGCCAGGCAAAAAAGTTTATTAAATAAATGTGTGAATAGTTATAATAGTATGCTTATTTGTAAGATTTGTATCGTTCAACACAGGTCAAGTCAGTAGAGAGATTAAATATATGACAACAGAACAGAAAGTTTGTTTAACTTTTGTCTGCCACTTTTTCGGTGGACGTTTTACTGGCGTCCGTTTGTCATTTTCAGTCCAAAATGTGAGGACGATACGTCATGTCAGTTTTACAACTGGTCTGGTTTGTGTTCACAAAGGCAAAACTCAAGCGGTCCAGAAATTGTAAACAAAACTCGCATGGTGGAAATGTCATTTGATCATTGGTCAGACAGATGGAGGGTAAAAACACAACAAACCTCCTAATTTCTAGCTGGTTATCGTAAATCATGGAGCACTACCAGGTTCTGTTAATGTTGGTGTTGATCTGCAGCGGTTATTAAATAATTTATTAATGCAGACATACCTCGATCTTCTTATACAACTTCTGGAGTAACAGCAATGTTCTCCTCCACCCTGATCTTCAGGAGGCATCTCGGTGCCTTCATATGGGGTGGTGTTAACCGTGTTCATGAGATGGGAAGGCGTGTACACGATATGCATGGTGTTCAAGTGGTGCAGTTGTGAAGAACGACGCTGCTTAGCAACATCATTATTAACGTTACTGCCCGAGTGGAGAAGCCACAGAGGCTAACAGTTTAGCAAGCTAGCAAGTGGGTAACATCATGAAGGGAATGCAAAGACACAATGACAGAGGAGAAAGATGAGGTCGCTGAGAATATCAACATTTTCCTCAGACAGATTATCAAATTACCAAGAAAAACAATATATGACTAAAATTACAATATATTGTACAATAATAACTTATTATGCAGCGATAAATGAACTTTCATGGGCTCCACCATTTCTCACAGTGCCAGCAAACGTCACAAATCGTGAACTCGGAGCTTTCAGAAACTTTCCATTTACGAGGTTGTGAATACGACATACGAGGGCGTTCATGTGGCCCAGCTCGTAAACACGGTAAACACCATCCCATTTGAAGGCACCAATCTGACTGCACCGTGAGTCCAGGTTTGTCCCCCTGACGCTCTTCATTTTGCTCGAAAACATACCTCTAGCCACCAGTCATCAACAGAGGAAAACCACCCAAAACCAACCCAAACGAACCACACCAACACGGTAAACACTCCAGGGTTCGGTTCAACTGAACTAAACAAGGCCCTCAAAGCCAGATAACCCTGATTTCATCACTATGACATCACCAGGGTTGTCGTTTTTTAAAAATAAAAGCCTCCTCTGGAGACACAGATTATATTATAGCAACAACTCCAAATGCGCAAATTTAGCAGAGTGATCCTTTAACAGTATTATTTTCAGGCAGGAGAGAAATTACAGACAGTTTAACCCTCAGATATTAAACTATGTATACTAGCTCAAATATCTGACTCATTAGATGATAAAATCATACATTGTTCTTTAATAATCACACCCCTTTATTTCCTCTGTGTGTGTGACAAATGTTGCGTGTTGGAGCTGAAGAATCCTGCCACCTGCTCACCCTGAAAAAGGGATGTGGCTTTTAAATATTTGCTCAGGGAAAGCGATGGTTATCATTAGGTTGCCAGACAACTTGCGAAGCCAGTAGAGCCACTCTGTTTAAATAGCCACTGGACAAATATGTTATCTGTGAATGAACCAGTGAATCACACACACCAGGTCTTATTTGTCGTTGTTCGAGGCTCTGCTGAGGAACCCGGTTTATTTTGGCCTCCGGTAGGAAAGGTGCGTGTGTCTTGGCGCGTAAAAACCGGTGAGCGCATGGTTTGCTGACAGTCTGTGGGATTACCCGGTGTTTCTTTTCTGCAGAATCTAAATATAAGTCGGTGACAAATAGTCCAAATACAGTAGCAACCCAACTGTGATGTGGGGGTGGTGCTGAGAGAACAGCTCCGTCTCCAAAACTCCCCCCTCTGTTGGATCCGGAGACCGCCAGGAGAAGGTCGCAGAAGAGCCTCAGCTCTGTCGATTATCATGAAGAGACAAAACGCCAGGACTCTCGCCCTCATCATCAGCATCCTCACCTACCTGGTGGTCGGAGCGGCCGTCTTCGAGACCCTGGAGTCCAGGCAGGAGAAGAGCCACAAGAGGAAGCTCGACGCCAGAAAGTACGAACTCATGCGCAAATACAACTTAACCAAAGAGAACTTCGAGGAGCTGGAGCACGTCGTCCTGCAGCTCAAACCGCACAAAGCTGGAGTCCAGTGGAAATTTGCTGGGTCCTTTTACTTCGCCATCACTGTGATTACGACGATAGGTGAGCCGGAAGTTTCTTAATTAACACAGTAAAAGCTCGTGTAAAGATGCTCAGTGCAGGGCCGCAGACAGGATTATAGGAGTCTCCATTTACCCCAGTTTGTGCATCTCATTAGTGTTACATGTGAGCAGACTAGTGCTGGAGAGTAACGAAGTACATGTACTCATGTAGCCCACTCAATGTGAATGCAATTTTTGAGATAGCTACGTGTACTTGAATATTTTGCTTCTTTATACTTAAACTTTTTTTTTTTTTTTTTTCAAATTTCAGAGGCAAATATAGTACTTTAGTTACTAGTCTAACTTGTACTTGGGTATTTTTATTTTCTGCTAATTTATACTTTTACTCCACTAGTTACCCTGCAGATTGAGATTACTGATGCAAAATACAATAAACAAGATTAAAAAGTGTATAATCATCAAATTAAGATAAATATATAGTCAATAAATGAATTAAGAAACAAATGATGTACTTTTTTTAATTGATCCTGTACTTAAGCATAATTTTTGAAGAACTTGCACTTGAACATTTTATTTTCTACCCATTTATACTTCTACACCACTACATTTATGAGGCAGATATTGTACTTCAGTTGCTTTGCAGATTGAGACAAATAATACAAAATCTAAGAAATAAATGAGTATGTATGTACGTATATATATATATATATGTATGTGTGTATATATATATGTATGTGTGTATATATATATATATATATATATATATATATATATATATATATATATATATATATATATATATATATATATATATATATATATATATATATATATATATATATATATATATGTATATATGTATGTATGTATACACACACACACACAGTATATATAGTGTATCACAGTAGTTACTTTGCAGTTTGAGACTTCTAATACAAAATATAATCAGCAAATAAATTAAGATAAAACGTTACCAGTATGTACATATTTATACATTTATAATCCAATAATATAATCCATTATTTTGAAATTAGCCATTCTGCATCATGATAACTTTTGGTACTTTAAATATATTTTGATACTAATACTTTTGTATTTTCACATTTCTACACTTTGTTACTGCTACTTTTAGTTAAAGCAGTAACTTGAAGTTCTTTTTATAAAACTGTCACTGTGTCCTGACAGAAGTACATGAGACAGATACTCTGTAAAGAAATCATGTTCCTCTGCGTCCTCGTGGTTTAAATGAGGAAATTGAGTAAAACTGCTCTTTATAAAAACAGTCATGGCTCTAGACCATTTACTGGTTTGTTTCTTCTCGTGTACAGTCTATGCTCTTTATACAGTTATTATTTTAAAAAACGTGTGTTACATACTTCACATTCATTTGAGGCACAAAGATGATGAGCAGAAACGATAACTCCTGGCTCAGTTTGTACCACGTGAACCAACATGTCACCTATATTTCTCCAAAGTATTTTTCTGATATTGTTGAACTATTTACTTAAAAGTTTGTCGCACATTTTGAAACTTTTTAAACAAGTTAGATTAATAAATGTCAGAAAATCACTAAGAGACACGAAACTACCGAACCAAAATAGTTTTCTCGTGCAGCAAACAGAATGTTTTTTCATCCAGATGGTTAAAAGACTCTTTGTAGATTTTGGAAATATCATCACAACAGCAGTAAAGGTTTTAGATATTAATTTTTCAGATAATTGGATGCTTAGTTGTGTGAATCGAGTGGTAATAACAGGAGAGACTACGTAACCCCTATGTGAGCCAAACCAGCACCTCTGAATAGCAACTGTTTATCTTCACATTTCTATATCCATTTAACTGTTAAAACATACTTGATGTATATTTTATTGCCTTAAATGAATGCCTAAATCCTGTTTCAAGACCTGTCCACAATGATCCACTCATTTAGTCTTACTGACATATTGTTTGCATTAATTTTACTTATTTTATATGATTCTAGACAGCTCTTTCTTAGGCTATTTTAAGATGCCATTTTGGCTGTTTCTAGGATGAAAATTTGTTCATGACTTTGATTTTGTCTTATGTTGTTTGTCCGCAGCTCATTGTTTTTGCTGCCTTCCTTTACTAAAGCACCCTCAAAAAATGATTTATCAGTATATTTGTATCTCAATGAGGCTTTCCTGTTTGAATAGATGAATAAATACAATACCAGGAATATATCATTGTTGAGACAAAAGCTAAATTCTTTCATTTCTTCTTCTTCTTCTTATTATTATTATTATTATTATTATTATTATGGCTTTAAAGTGTAACTAAACCCCCAAACCACTTGTTTTCTGTTAAAAAACAATGTATGTATATACTGTGTATGGATATTTAACCCCTAACAATAGACCTGTTTAAGTCGTCATTAGGGGGGCAAAGTGGGTCTTTAGGGAGAGATAGCAGGTCAGCAGTAGAAATGGTGTAAAGCTTGGAACCTGAAGCTTAACTTGAGATACATCTCAAGTCAAGTTGCTCCAACCATAACTGTAAAAGTGTATAAACGTTTAGAACATTATGATCGAATTATGTCTCATAAGTTGTTGCAGCAACATAAATTTAGCCATTTTTTTATCAATTGAGAATTGATAAAAATGATCAATAATCCCTCCCAAATACTACGTTAAGACACCAAGACCTTGAGGAACATTACAGAAAAAGCCTTTTTGTGATTTGGTATCAGAAACTTTTGACATTTGGAGATTTTGATAGGAAATGCGATGGCCATACCAGTTTTTCCTCGCTAAAATTTAGTCCATTTAGTTTTGAGTGTAATTTAGCTTCTTTCCTGACATGGTAGCATGACCTGGTTGGTACCAATGGATTCCTCAGGTTTTTTAGTTTCATATTTCATCTGAATATGATATGTGTCTTTACTCTGACTCTAAAACTACTAGAACCTAGACAGTAGAGTCAGTCGGGTCTCAGGGGGTTCATAGTGTTGTTGATGGATTCAGGTTCAAATCTTTGCATTCAAAGCAAGTGTTTGACTTCTGCATGTCCAGTGGTGTAGCGGCTGATGAGGTGGGTGTACTGCTGTGTGATGGGTAGTTGGGTACAGAGGAGAAAGAGGGTATACTCCTGTCCTATATTCCAGCGGGTTTTGGGCTGATTGGTAGGTATACTGTACACCCACACCCCCACCCTCTACTGCACCACTGTGTGTTGGGAAATATGCGTCGCCAATGCCCTCTACTGGTTGACACCGGGTGATTGCAGTTGAACTTTGCTGACAGCTGATCTGGTGGCAGGTGATGACATGGTGACAGCCTTCATCAACAAACCAATCCCCTAACGCCCTCCCCACCCTCTCCTGTAAAACCAACGTCAGACTGTGGAGAGGAGTACAGTGGAAACAGCTTCACGGGTTAAATTTATCACTATATACGGATGATTATTATAACCAATCTCTTTTTGTTTTTCTTTATTTCTCATACAGATTACCATCTAATTGACATTTGTATGTTTAGCACATTAATATTAAGTAATGATACAAACAGCTTCGCTATCTACTGGTTCGCTGCCTATTCTGCCTTTTCCCTCAACAAGGGCTCGCTTGGGGTGAAACTTTTGCTGGTTTTCGGTTGGCCATGTACTGCAGCGTGGGCGGTGCATGAATTGTCGGGGCTCCTCACCCACAAAAGAGCTGCGGGGTGCTGGTGGCATGGAGGGAGGTGGCCGCCATTTGTCTGCATCTGCTGCCCGCACTGTGGTGGCGCAGAACTGGTTGAGGATCGACAGAGTTTTACCTTAAGGGGGCATTACGTGACCAGGCATTATTAATCCACTTGATGAGGCTTCACAAAACGTCACAGACGAGAGTGACTTAGCTCCCCCTGCCCATGTTGAAATGTTTTTCACGTTCTAAGAGGCAGTTTTTTGAATTTCCAGAGTAGGACATCAGCCAAAAATGTTGAGCTTTTACTCTTTAAACAATCAAATCTGAGAATAATATCAGAATCAACTCAGCAAAGGGACACCGAGTAGAATTTGGCGGCATCTAGTGGTGTGGTTGCAGATTGCAACCAACAGAGTACCCCTCTGCTCACTCCTCCCTTTCCAAGACTACGACTACGACTGCTCTGTGAAGAGGACCTACTCCCTGTGTAGGGCTCGTTCTAAGCTAACGAAAAAAATCCTTAGTTTCCCCTGAAATGTGACACATTGTTCCTTTAAAACACCAGGTGTAATTTATGTGTAATTGTAAAACGGAAACAGCTTCGCTAGTCACTAAAACACTGAATCATCAAGGGCATTTCTATGGCCACTTCAGGGTAATTTAGGTGAGGAAAGTGATTTATTTCCAGTGCTTACAACATCTCAGCTGACAACAATGTGGGAGTTATAAATAAATAGCTGTTAATACACAACATTAAAGTCAGGCTGAATAGTGTGATTGGGGTTTCCATTAATGGGAGGATGTAGTGGGAGTGTGTGTTGGTTTCCTGTGGAATTAAGTCAAGCAACAACTTTGAAATAATCATTTTGTTATAGGAGCTCAGTATCAAACTGCCTCACCACATCACAGCTTCTCAGACAACATATAACAGACTGTTTGTCTGAGGTGTAAAAACTGTGATGCCTCCTCCTGCAGGTTACGGCCATGCGGCGCCCAGCACCGACTCAGGGAAAGTGTTCTGCATGTTCTACGCCCTCCTGGGGATCCCGCTCACCCTGGTCATGTTCCAGAGCCTGGGTGAGCGGATCAACACGTTCGTCAGGTACCTGCTGCACCAAGCCAAGAAATGCCTGGGAATGCGTCACACCGAGGTCTCCATGGCAAACATGGTGACGGTAGGCTTCTTCTCCTGCTTGAGCACCCTGTGCGTGGGGGCCGTGGCGTTCTCCCACTGCGAGGGATGGAGCTTCCTCCACGCCTTTTACTACTGCTTCATCACGCTCACCACCATCGGGTTCGGAGACTACGTGGCTCTGCAGAGGGACGACGCGCTGCAGAACGACCCTCGGTACGTGGCTTTCTGCTTTGTTTACATCCTGATGGGCCTGACGGTGATCGGGGCGTTCCTGAACCTGGTGGTGCTTCGCTTCCTGACCATGAACACCGAGGACGAGCGCAGGGACGCCAAGCAGAGGGCCCTGATGTCCGTCAGCAAGCCCAGAGGAGAGGTGGCTCGCCTACTACCAATCTCAGCCTCAACCTCTTCCACACCTGTAGCAGACGACTCCACAAAGGCTAAAGATTTAAAGGGCGTCTACACCGAGGTGCTGCATTTCCAGACTATATGCTCCTGCTTGTGGTATAGGAGTAAGGAGAAGCTGCAGGGCTCCATACCCACCATGGTCCCTCAGGAGCTCATGTTCTCTGATGCCTACATGCAGCAGAACAGTAGCTGTCCTCACTACATGGAGCCCGGATCAACAGGTTGCGTTTGCAGTCCACGCCAGTGTTCGAGCATAAGCTCCATAACAACGGGCCTACACATTCTCTCTCCATTCAGGGTGTTTAAGAGACGCAGCTCCGTCTAGCCTTTCCGTAGATTTCAGCAGACACTTGGCAGTCCTCACAGCAAAGATGTGACTGCAAGTTTGTGGTGCTATAATCCCAGTAAACAGTAGGGAAAAAGCATACAGTACTGTAAAGTCTTACTCAAATACTGTATGTGTTTGAGAAGGCGCCACACGCAATGTTTTGACTTGAGGTGGGTCACTACCTGTGAACATGCTGCAGTACATGAGGTGTACAGAAACTGTAGGTGACAGCAGAGCGGCAGAACAGGTGATGGTGGGATGAGATTCAGATTGAGTCACTACAGCAACGGCACGATAAAATGGCGAGATAAAATAACTGACACGTTGTCAATAACAGCTCTGCAGTGAATTCCAATTTAGTCTTTTTGTTAAAGTGGCATACAATATTCTGCCTCCTGCCATATTGCATGGCATTGTATGGCATCATTGGGAAAAAATCCCATAATAACCATTCAGCATATTGTAATTCAAGTGTTTTGAGAGAAAACTAGACTTCTGCACCTCCTCATGGCTCTGTTTTCAGGCTTTAGAGCCTTCTAGAAGCTTTTAGCTTGTGACGGGAGACTTTGGCCAATCAAAGGTCTTTTCAGAGGGCGAGTGTTCCTATTGGCTGTTCATTCAATGGAGGCAGCTGTCAATCATGAACTTATGAACTCCAAACGGTAAAAATAGGCAGTGTTGATCAAATATAGGCGTGGCCTCATTCATTCCTATGAAAGTTGCTCAGTGGTGCATGAAGTCAATAGGTAGACTTCCATGTCTGGAAAATTACCCTGATCTTCTGGGTCTTCTGGGTCTTACTGGACCCAAGTGCGCATGTCCAATATCAGGAGTAGCGTCTGCTTGGTCACATGTCCCAACAACATGGCTTGCACTGTCGTCACAGTCCGGGTCTCCATAGACATAAACAGTGGAAGGAAATAACTCTGAATTCAGCTATTAGTGTGTTTTAATCTTTTAGGACCTAATGATTTAAATAAGGGCTACTAGCATGTTCATACTCAGGAGTTGATACACCTCATCCACCTTCTCAATGTAAGTCTATGGGGGAAAGTCTTTTTGGGCCCAATGATGTCATGTGACAGACATGGAAGTTGTAGTACCACCGTTGCCGGCCATGTTGGGATTAAGTGACCGGCGCTCCTCCTTTGGGTATTGGTAAAATGAGAAAATTCGCTCCGGCTGGTGAGCGGTGCTTGGTATTTACTCAACTGATTTCAACATGTCACAAACGTCACAAACTTTCTCATTTTACAGTTAAACAGTAACTCAAGATGTTTCTGAAAACATTTGAGGTGAGAAATAATTATTACAATAACAGAATATTGATTCATATTTGATCAGTGCTGCCTAGTTTGATTTTTTGATTGGAGTTTGCAAGGGATTAACAGCTGCACAGAGACGACAGGCTGCAGCTCAGCTCTGATTGGTTGTTTTCCTCCGGTCTGTGAAATCTTGCAGATGCCATTAGGCGCACCAGAGGCACATGATTTTTTTTGTCAGATTACCTGTCTCATGGACTACTGTCAGGATATAGTGACCGTTTTATGAAAGTACCGTTTTTAAAATCATATTCACTCCATTTCTACCAAATGCGGCTTTAAAGTTTTTAGATGTTTCCCTTCATGGTATTTGTGACTGATGCAGCACCAATGAGACTTTCTGGTTTGATATAAGTTGCCTGAATCGTGATTGTCAGAAGTGTATTGAAGCTGACACACACTCAACATGACTCACTTTCTGTGTAGCTGCCTCTGTTATTGTGATTTTCAGAGCTCTCTGCCCAAATTGCTGGTGCATCAGTCACAAACGCTGCAGCATTACGTAATTTCACAAGTGGAAAGGTAAAAAAAAAAAAAATCACGATGACATATCCTTAACACAGTAAAACTGCATTAACACAAGGAGACACTCAAAACAACACACTTAACTTTGTTTGATGACACTACAAAGCTCTGGTTCAAAGAAGACCATCGGGCTGAATCAACAGCTGGACCAACCTGGTATTCACTGCAGGGTTACTGTACTGTAAGATGTGTCTGTTACTTTATCAGCGCCAGCTGATGGGTGGTTACATTAATTAGTCGCCATTTGGCTCTGCTGGGTCCAGAAGTCGGAGCCAAACATTAAGCATTCAGGGCTTAGCCCAAATCAAGGGGGGGTCCATGGGTATCCTCCCTAGGGAGATATTTACCCATTTACGGCAGCTATATGCACTATTTTTCAACCCTTTTTAGATAATAGAATGCCTAAAAATCTGTACATTATTTGGGAAAAACATGATAGTTGAGCACTAGTTCCCATTCTGGGGGGCTGACCCCCATTAGGTGTCGCCAAGGCTTCACTGGAGGGATGCGAGGTATTCTTGATTTTAAGAGGTGTAAGAAAACTTAAGAAAAAATATACAGTTGGCCTATATCTCAGCATTTTTTTCATTTATGTGAAGAAAACTAAATAAAATTGTTGTTTTTAAAGTTTAGATTATTATAGATGTAGATCAGATATAAACAGGATCAGGGCACGGTGAAGACCTGAACACAGGTTATATTCACAGAGCCTTCCCTCTCTGCCAAACAGCCTCATCCTGCATTAGACAAGTACTCAGTTAAAGGCCCAGACACACCAATCCATCACCAGAGAACTAGCGGCGATGAAGGCCGACTGTTGCGTCGCCTCACGTCGCTTTTGTCCCACCGCAAAGACGACGGCCAGTTTACAAGTTCTGCACCTGCGTGAGAGGAAATAACTCGACGCACCAGCAGGCGGCGGTGGTCTGTATTCATCATTCAAAAAGGGAAACGATACATACATGAAATAAAGTGCCGTTTGCCAACTATTTTCACACCACTCTCTCACCACTTAGCTTCATTCCAGACGGTAGAGTCTTTGTTTTTCCTCTTGACTTTACTTGTTTGCTTGCTTTCCTCACATCTCTTTCTCCTTTCATGCACTGCTTCGTTAAGCTGAACGGAGTGATTTCGCTCTCCAATTCAACATGCTGAACTGGCCGAAAAACCTCTGACACAGGCAGACTAGAGCCAAAGGTGCGGGCCACCGAAAAAACTAGACCGCCAGATGCTCACCGATGGCGTCAAACTGACGAGAGTGATATCAAGACTTTCATCCAACCCTCAGCAAGAAAACAAGTATGCACCACATTTGAACTCCTAATCCCTCTGACTGTTGGCCTACATCAAAAACCTGTCACCTGTTGTTCAACAGCAGCGGAAAACACAGAATAACTGAAATTATAAATTCATAGCACATATTCAGGGTGTGAATCTACTCTATTTCTCTCCAGTCTGCTCTTTTGACCTAAAGGACAATGAAGCAAATCAAACAAAACACTCCAGCTATTCAGACGTGAAGTGTGCACAGCTGTCCAATCACATCTGGATCAAACAGTACATGCAAACTATTTTTAGGAGCAGTTTGGAGTGGCAGATGGGAGGAGGTTTTCTGTGTTTGGACAATGGAAAACAAACTGGTTGTCAATCACAGATAATTATGCTACAATAGACTTAGTTCTGTGATTGATGGAAAAGAGAAAAAAAATCCACCCTCAGATACCATTCCTTGTATTTCTGGTATTTCCTATTTAGGTGTTTAGTTGCGTATTTTTTTTCTGTAGGCAACATGACATCACGTTACATTTATTTCTGGCAGCTGCAAATGAGATTTTTGACTAATTTTGGCGTCAAAAAAAAAAATGAAGACTTTTGTTCCGTGAGTTGAAACATTTCAAAAATCGTAAGGTGAGAAACCCATCATAGAGGATCCTTTACCATAGTAAAAGTAGAAGTACATGGTGGAACCGATCCCAGCTGGCATTGGGTGATGGCGGGGACGACAGGTCGCCAGTCCGTCACAGAGCTGACACAGAGACAGACACACATTCACACTCACATTCACCCCTATGGGATATTTAGAGTCAACAATTAACCTGTCATTGGACTGTGGGAGGAACCCAGGGAACCCGGAGAAAACCCACGCTAACATGGGGAGAACATGCAAACTCCACACAGAAGGGCCCCACACTGGATTTGAACCTGCGACCCTCTGTGAGGCGACAGTGCTAACCACCACACCACCGTGCAGCCCACGATCTATCCTAACCTTAACTATTCAAGGTCAATGACTACAACCCTGTGCTACTGTAGACACACGGTGGAACCCGTTAAGAGGACTCTTCCTATGTAGATATGAAGGACTCATTCTCAGGTAACGAAAACACAACAACTCACGTTGAGGTGACTAAACACTAAAGACATAACATAACATATATTTCAGCTAATAGATCCCCCAAAATGTTGGTCCTTTAAAAGAAAACGAGTCAAGATAATGTGAATCTGGGAAGATTTGAAGGTGGATTCTTTCCTCTAAACTTTCTGCCATTTATTGTTTTGCATTGTGAGCTGAAGTAACACCCGTGTGACACACAAAAGACATGAAAACAAGTGACAGAATTTATTCTTAGATTAGTTGCAAGTACTGTTTGGTCTTATTGAGGGAAAATGGATCCATTGAGATGGACTGAACCTTCTTGAAATACACAA
Source organism: Pterois miles (assembly GCA_947000775.1). Lineage (NCBI taxonomy): Eukaryota > Metazoa > Chordata > Actinopteri > Perciformes > Scorpaenidae > Pterois > Pterois miles. The sequence goes on from CAMQGK010000001.1 coordinate 3,576,052, forward strand.
GTACTGTTATGATAATGGGTGATGATGCTTTCTGCTTTTGACTTGATTTAAACAATAAGTGACCCTGAAATCAACACTACTGTATATTTTATGCAAGTACTGTATTAGTTTGAAAGCAGGAATGCGCTATGTTGCACAAGCATGAACAGGTTTCTCTGCCTCTTGGAAAATGACAGGGTGCAAAGTCATACGTTAATTGTAGGAACGTTTTTTTTTTTATCTTCGAATCACAAGAAATGTGACAATTAATGTGTCGGGCAAGATAAATGATACACATCATATCTAGTTCAAAAAACATATTGTACTGTTTTGCTCAAGAACATTCATATAAAACATTAAAAACATGGATATTTGATCCAGAAAGTGACTTTTTGAGTTTTAATGCTGGATGTCTGGATAGAAAGAAATCTTATTTATGGATGTCTGTATACAATAGAAGTAGTGTATAAGATGTATGTGATTTAACCATGTTCGTGCTGTTTATCAGCCTGTGCTGTGTGAGAAAAAAGCCTGCTGAATGTATAGAAATGAGCGTTTGGTCCAGATGGTTTCCCCCTGGGAATCCTGACTGACGTCCAGTTCTGGGTGACCTACAGCAGGTTAGTCACGAGTATGGCGGTGTATCGGTGTGTCGTTATGTCATGGATTGTGGAAGTATGTGTATTCGTGATAACTCATCATCATAAGCGGGCATGGGGTGGACAAAATAGCAGAAACACTTCACGTTATGACAGTTTTAGAAAAGGTTAGTTTATTTGAGAAGGGACAAATTAAAAGTACACACGCCAGAATTAGCCAAAAGGCTATTTGTCATCTGTTGTGCCTGGACAAGGTGTTACAAAAGGATTCATTTATCCATATGTATCAATCAGCCATTGTTTTACTGAAACATCTATAGGTGATTAGTTGTCTGATGTGAATTTGAATTATATTCCACTCTCTTTGTCGATGTGTTGGTTCAGCTTGGTTATTTGCTAACGCTATATTTTATGGGTACAAAACATCAAATTAATTCCCTAAAAATGTTCAATAAGTCTCTTGGATTATTATAGAGAAAATGTACATTGGTTCAAATAAATTTCTAGTGTGATCTAGAGCCTCTTCAGCAGTGCACACATAAACATGTCAAATGTGTCTAGAAGGAAACATACAATTCAATATGCATAATAATAAAAGTTTGCAATATTACTTTAATAATAATTACTTTAATAATTAGCACATTACAAAGGAAAACTAACAAAACAGTATTTTATGGGTGACAGCCAAATAACTTCCTGTGCTTTACAAGGCCGCTATATTTACTGGAGTATCAATTAACAATATTAATTGGGGTATTAAAGGTGCAGTGTGTAGGATTTGGTGGCATCCAACGGTGAGTTGGATGGAGTTGGTGGTTGCAGATTGCAACCAACTGAAACTTGTCCCGTGAAGGTGCCTGACAATAAAACACAGATGTTTTGTCAGTGTTTTGCTTGTCGTAGAAACGTGGCGGACTCCGTGAAGAGGACCCAGTGTAGATATGAAGAACTCATTCTAAGGTAAAGAAAGGACAATGATTCTTACTTTCAGGTGATTATTCACTAATGAAAACACAGTTATTATTCTAAATGCTACATATTGTTCATTTGAATCACCATTTTTATGACTGAATATTAACAGTACTAAGAGGCTAGACATTGGTGACATGGAAATAATCACAATAATGTCCCAAAGACAGGAACGATGTGGTCACAGGAAACCACCGAGCTGAATCCACACCATCAAAACTAAAGCTTATTATTAACATGTGACTATGGAAACGGTATTGCTGTGTAATTGTGTTTCAGCTATTTTGTCCACCCCTGTATATCATGTGTGTCCCTCCATTTTTTACACTGGCTATGTCTGTCTTTATTTGCCTTGTAAGTTTTATTTCTGTCTGTTATTATTGCGAGGTTTGGACGCCACACATGCGTTTGTCTTTCTGTTTCTGAGTGGAGTCCAGCTGCTATCTGTGGAATAACATCACTAACTGGTTATTAAAGGCCAGCTAGTCCAAACAGAATAAAATACTGTCTCTCTCTGTCAGGGGCTCCACAACCAATTTAGTTTACAAGTTCAACCAAAGGACAATTTTCCCCCCACCTTCCACACTGAATCATTTTCGATGACTAAAGATGTTGAATTAGGGATACTTTGCTGATTTTCAACCAGCTTTGTGTCATTACAATGTGGGCAGTTTATGCAAATGAACAATGTTGAACTTCCCTCCATGTTGCCAGCACCCAAAGGCCCCCGCTCATTTACCACATAACTACATGTTTTTGTACGGCCGCCTCCACGGCTCCTCGCTGCTCTAAAATCAAAACAAGCAGGACGACCCTGGCTGATTGTTCTTATAGATATGGATGACAGTGATTTTAACAGGGCTGCAGCGAACCTCATTAAAAAAAAAAAAAAAAAATTAACCTTCTTTCAAATGTCTGTCGTCATATTTTATAATGTCATCACCCTTTGCTGTTGTGGTTATATGATGTATGGTGCCGTTAGATTGCTGCAAAAACAGTGAAAAAGTCCACATGATTTTAGATGAGCAACACGTTCCTCACACACTGACGCTTTGTCAGACCCCTCTGCGTCACTTCTCGGTTGTAGTGAACACATGGTCAACGCTGTCAACTAAACAAAAACACTTGCTTGTGTTCAGGCAATAAAACCACTATAGCTGGATTAAGGAAAAACAGCACGTTTGGGCGTAAAACTACTACGTTTGCAGGAGACATGAACGAACAGCTGATTGTAACGTGACACACGGGACACAAACAGCGGTCTCCTGGATGAAAGCCTTGTGTTTGTTGGACCCATACACTACCCCCCTCCCCCTCGGCTGCCCCGTTTGTCTCTTTAAACTACGTCATCGCAGCACTTCCCTTCACAGTTTATGTGCCGTGGATGTTAATGGAAAGCCTGGTGCGTCTCATACCGACATTAAAGGGTGCCTTGTTGGGAACCACTATGACTCTATATGAAAGTAATACAGCAATCATTAAAGTGAATGATGGACACCAAATCAAGAAAATGTTGTAAAAATCTAGTTTAAATGCATAAAACTCCAAATCAAATTGTTGTAGCTTTGCATAAAGAGCAAAATCATAACATCATAGTGTCAGTTGGTGCTGAGAGTAAAGAGCCACAGGACTGTATCTCCTTATCATCCCACTGCAACATCAAACAAGGCCTGGCCCCGTGCCGGTGAATCTGCCTTCAGCCACGAGATGCAACAGAAGGAGTATCCATTTGACAAATCCCTGTATTGACCCCCTGTGGCTGGAGCATCTGCTGTTTTCTACTCTGGCCCTAGACCTGAGTATCTATGTCAAAGACAGAAATAGTTCAGATGAGAAGGTCAGCTATGGCCTTACGTCATCTGGTTTGTTCTCTGTTTTTAGAAACGCTTTATCTGGGCAGGTTGAAACTGAAGGTGTCTGTCACATATTTATGCCAACTTGGACAGAGTTTTAATGTGCACTTGCGTATTTGCAACACAACCTCACGGCAGTTTGTGAACTAGTCACGAAATTTAATCATTTGTGTGCAAAGACACAAATTTCCTTTTTATTTCGTGACGCTCAGCACGACTTTCAAGACGCATTTTTTGTGCATTTTCCTCCGAATGTTCAGAAACACGAGGCGCTACGGCTGTCAAAGTTAACATTTTATCGCCACCAACTTCTTTAAAGCAACTTGTGATTTTTAGGTTGTAGCAAGCTCAGTTATAAAGCTAGCGCGAAGATACTGGCATCATATGAAACTAGAAAAACTAATAAATCCATTAGCAATCGTGTCATACTAGCTTGTTGCAAAGGAGAGTAAATAACGCTCCAAACTACGAGGACAAACTGTCATGACCAATTTCAAAGGGGTCCCTTGACCTCTGACCTCCAGATATGTGAATGTAAATGGGTTCTGTGGGTCCCCACTAGTCTCCCCTTTACAGACATGAACACTTTATGATAGTCCCAGTCAGTTTGGGGCAAGTCATAGTCAGTCAGCACTCTGACACACTGACAGCTGTTGAGTTTGCCATGTTATGATTTGAGCATATTTTCTATGCTAAATACAGAACCCGTGAGGGTCTCTGGACAATATTTTGTCACTGTTTTGTGTTAACTGACTTCCAATAATAATAAATATTGTGTTGTTTATTGATTTACAATAATAAATATATACATACATTTGCATAAAGCAGTGTATTTGTTCACTCCCATGTTGATAAGAGTATTAAAAACTTGACAAATCTCCCTTTAAGGTTGATTTGAACAGATAAAAAACGTGCCATTAGGTTAAGGTTAAAAAATAATGTAAAAAATTCAAACTGAGACACTATCTGCACTTTTTACTAATCAGTCCCGCTAGAGTCCATCTGTTGTTACAAAATGTATTAGTTTTAAAGATGGTATTAAAGTATTAAATATTTGACAAATCTACACTTAAGGTACATTTCAAACATAAAAAAGTTATTAAGTTAATATTTTAATTAATCGACAGTCCTAATTATTTTGAAAATATATTTGTCTCATAAAAATGTCATCAATAAAACTTTTATGTTCTGACATGGCAATTAAAGTGTGTAATTAAAGTGTTTAAAGTTTGACATTTTGAGAAATGCTGTTAACTTTATTTCCTCAGATGTCCAGTTATTCTTATAATAGTTTTGTTTTTTGTTTTTGTTTTGTAGTTTTGGTAGAGTTAACTGGAGACATGCGCTTCTGCTGGAGGCTCCTGTCACTTTAAAAAACACAGTTCAACATCGAGTAAACAGAAAGTGTCCAACATGGAGCTGAAGGAGCTGAAGGATCTGGCTGTGAACGCGCTCTGCCAGAATAAGAAAGCCGCGCTGCTGATCGGCGGAGCCGGAGTCGCTCTTCTGGGATTTGGTCTCGGATATAAATACCTACGAAAGCCAGAAAAAGTTGTCCGTGTAGGCGTCGTGTCGCAGCTCCTCATTCACCCTCTGAAATCTGGCAAAGCGCTGTCTGTGGCTCTGGCGGAATGCCACAAAGTCGGGCTGAAGTTTGGAGACCTGCAGGATCGGTGAGAGCTGAGCAGGCCTGCCAAGCGTTCAGCGCCACTTTCACAAAGTCTGCTACATTTTCTCAACTTCTGTGCACGTTTGCGCTACTTTGGGAAGTTGTGCTCTGTTTACTCCACAGCATTGACATAACAGCTGCTTTGTTTTTACATACGAAACATAAGATCACCTTGTAAAATATCGACTGATGGTCATCCACAACCACACAGATGTTTGTGGCCTTTAACATATCAGAATAAGCTCCGCCTTAATCTGCTGTATTATAATGCAGCATATACTGTATTTTATGGTTAATCTAATGTTAAAATTTATGTGTAGACATACAGGAGTGTAAGACACAATGAGATAATCCTATATTTACTGTGGTACAGCAGCAGAGCAAAGAGGACAGGGCAAGATATCATAAATAAATAAACAATAAAGATGGACAGTAAAAAAATAAAATATAAAAAATATTAATATATACAAATGTAGTAGTAAAAATGGGGCATTTCATATATACTGTATATATGGTTGTATTTGTAAAGTTAAATATGAGTATGTATATATATATATGTGTGTGTATATATATATATATATATATATATATATACACACACACACACATATATATATATATATACACACACATATATACAGGGAGAGACAGAGATATTTACATGTATAGTTTTTATTTTTGATGATCATGTACAGATTTCTAATTTTTTTAATGCAAATTCATGTGCTAAACTCAAAAAAGCTTGTCAATAATAATAATAATAATAATAATAATAAGTTGCACAAAATTTTGTGGAGACAGTGAACACAGCACCGTGGCTGCTACAGTAACTCTCGTGACAGTGAACTGGAGACAGTGAACGCAGCACCGTGGCTGCTACAGTAACTCTCGTGACAGTGAACTGGAGACAGTGAACGCAGCACCGTGGCTGCTACAGTAACTCTCGTGACAGTGAACTGGAGACAGTGAACACAGCACCGTGGCTGCTGCAGTACCTTTCGTGACAGAAAACTGGAGACAGTGAACGCAGCACCGTGGCTGCTACAGTAACTCTCGTGACAGTGAACTGGAAACAGTGAACGCAGCACCGTGGCTGCTACAGTAACTCTCGTGACAGTGGAACTGGAGACAGTGAACGCAGCACCGTGGCTGCTACAGTAACTTTCGTGACAGACGTAGGACATACTCTTGCTTCATGACATTGCACCTTGAACTTTGACCCTTTTGCTCTTATATCCACTGAAAGAATCAGCTGGCCTTCATACTGCAAAATGTGACCGGATGTAGTAGGACATCCTGGTATTTTTGGCATACTGACATACTATGTATTGGGACATAATAATAATTTCACTCAGGGACATAAAATGGCACATATAAAAGCAGTGTACAACTTTTCTTCACTGTATTAATTTTAGGTTTATTTTGAAACTTTTGCGGTGGCATTCATGAAAAATTGAAGCAGGTCTACAACCTTGCACTGGCCAAATGGCTAGTAAAATACATATCAGCCACTCAGTAGATTACCACAGGGTTTTTTGGCTTATAGCAGCATTTGGCTGGTGCATATTTTGTGTCCTGCTTTCAGGCATTTCAGAGGAAATCGCCCATATTTCATTCAGCTGTCCAAACACTAATAACATCACAACTTCACATAACTTCATGCAAATCTATAAGTTTCACTTGTGCAGTCTTCTTTATAAAAACATGTTTTGCGTGATTCCCACATCCACTTCTAACCAGTGGATAAAAATAAATTGTGACGTAAATCTGGGATTTATGGATGAGTCAACGGCAGCGCTGTATCCATGGCAACATGTGATGTCATCAGTCCTCTTCCTGTAACTTTGCCTCCAATCTGTGAGAGCTCAGTGTGCACATTTAGTGCCAGGATGTTGAAATTAAACCAGGGATGCCAAATGGTGCAGTTGAGGGTCTCTGTTTGTTGTGATTGCAGACACTGGCTGGTGGTCAGGGAGGACGGCAGCATGGTGACGGGCCGCCAGCAGCCTCGTCTGGTGTTGGTGTCTCTGACCTGCGAGGGAGGTCACGTTTGTCTGAACGGCCCAAACATGGAGGAGCTGCGATTCCCCATCAAACAGCCTGAAAACCCCGTCATCAACTGCAGGTTTCATATCAGGATTTAACTTTGACCTCACAACTTTCTGAGTCAATCCATAACTGTTTGTTTTGATCAACCGCTGTTTATTCAGGGAAAACTAACTGAACATAAAGATCTTTTACACCAATGAACTGAAACCACATTCATATGGGATAGAAGGATATATGATGGAAGGATAAACAACAATTAGAATAACAATAAAATGTAGAGATGTGAAATGAAAACAATAAATAACAAGACAATCCACAAATGTGTACCATGATTTCCAAATGTTTCACTTGTCACAAACATGCATTTTTGCATCCACAGAAATAAAAGGTGATTTGCAAATATGCATAACTCTAAATTCATATAAAATTTACATGAAAAGTGATTTATAGGCATTTGTGCATCAGTTTGTGCACATGGAATGATATTTGCACATTTGCAGATGGCTTCCTGTGGATTTATGGGCCACGTGACATTTGTAACTTTCTTCATGTTTGTTTACAGAACTTTCACAATTCACAAATATGCTCCATGATCTACAAATATTTCACTATCTGCAAACATAATTTTGTATTTGTGTTGTGTAAAGTCATATCCACAAAAATCCAGAGCGGTCTGCCGATATGCATAACTTACTCTGTAAATATGTGTTTTAATTTCATATAAAAATGTTCTGAAATTTTATTTTTTTTCTGAAAATGTTCTGTAAACAAACAGGAAAATGTTACAAATGTCACAAGGCCTGTAAATCCACCATAAGCAATTTGCAAATGCCCAAATAAGTTGATGCACAAATGCATATAAATCACGTTAAATGTAAACCTTAAAATAGGTATTTACAGAGTAAGTTATGCGTATTTGCAAACCACCTTTTGTTTATGTGGATGCAAAAATATGTTTGTGAAATATTTGGAAATCATGGTACACATTTGTGGATTGTCTTATGTGGCTTACAACTAATAAAGTCCAATAAAAACTTATATATAAACAACCATGTGAAGTAACCAAAGCAGGAACATGGCACAACAGCCATATCATGTAGAATATACTTAAGTTGATCTACTGACACGTACCAGTCTAATTTTAGTACCTCTTGTAAGGAAGGAAACAAGGAAACAAACTAAAAGCTAATTTATAGTTTCTATGAATAAAAATTCCTGTGAGCTTGTGTGATGGCAAATTGTTTCGAGTTTTAAAAGACAAGTGCGGTAGCAGGGTTATAGTCATGTTTATTCTTTTGCATTTTTTGCCTTTATCTAACAATAGACAGAGACAGAAAACGTTTGTCTGCGGTTTGATTATCCAGAGTATGTTTTAAAAATGTTTATGTATTTGTTTATTTGATGTGGACAGAGCACATTAATGAACATCAGTGTAAAATACAGGATGTAAACATGCAGGAGTTAGCAAGAATGCTGATATTTCATCCTTAGTCCCTAAACAGGTAACAATACAAATAAACAATACACACAAGTAGAAAAGACAAAGTACATTATGCAACATGTCAAGTTAAAAGGGACCCTTTAAGTTAAGTGGAATATGTAGGGCGCCCTCTTTTTGCACACCGTTCTAATCATCATTCATGGCCTGAAGGTCAATAATCATCTTATTATTATTTACAGATACAGAACGTTAAAGCCTGCAACTAACAATTTTCATTATTCAGTAATCTGCAGATTATTTTCTTGGTTAATCGATTAATCGCTTTATTTAAAAAATGAATAAATAAATAAAGGCATAATTTGTCTTTTATATTATTTTATGTTGGTCCAACTCTGTTTTCAAGCTTGTCTGAATGCATCTTGCTGTTTTTGTGCTGCAGAGTGTTTGGAGATGATGTTCAGGGACGGGACTGTGGCGATGAGTCGTCCCGCTGGCTCACTCGTTATTTGGGGGAGGAGACGACCTTTCGCTTGGTGCACTTTGAACCCCAGATGAGGGCACGCCGGCCGGTGGAGAAAGAGCCTCTTTTCCCACAATATGAGGTAAACAAGTCTATGAGCTGGAGGCTGTGTTGCTTTTAAACCCCAGATTTTAAGACTCCCAACTGTATGCCTCTACTTAAAATAAATATATTTCACCTTTTAAGTCAGCTTTACCATAAAGTGTTACTATATTTGTCAAAATTTTAGAAAAAAAAATGAAATCAAAGTCAGATAAGTCTTTTTTTTTTAGTTCACAGTGTGAACCCCTGCACGGCATGTTTCTGTTTAAAAAAACATAGTTACCAGAAACTGTAAAAGAAATTATTGTTGGATTCTCAAATTTCCAAGGGTCCTTGAATGCATCATGTCTGAGGACAAAAACAAAATAACCATTTGAGCTTAAAATAATGATATTCATCAAAATTACTTTATTCCACACGTCTTATTTGAAAAAAATGTGTCAAAAATAAACCATTTTCAATAAAAAGATGCTATAAAAAACACAAAATTCTGCACTTCTGAGTGCAGCTGGGAAGCCATGATTGACTAGGCTGAGACCAACAGTCATGTGACAAAAATTCAGTGAACTTTGACTGAACTGCAGGTTATTGACACAGAGCAGATGGGAGGTTGTAAGTATATAGTTCAATATGTATAGCATGTGGAGCCCCATTTTTGTTTTCCAGTATTGAGAGCGCTTGTGGACTCTAAGGAAAATGTTGTATAAATAGATTACTATATTAATTCACCCAATAACAGTATATTTTGCAGTGAAAAATGCAGCCACACCAAGTAAACAGGAGCAAAAAAAAAAAAAAAAAATGCCCTGAAGAGAACAGGTTTTTTTTCATTTGTGACTGAATTTGCCCTGTTTACCCATCTGTGCAGCAGGTGGCCTACCCAGATATCGGACCTGTGATGCTGCTGTCCGAGTCCTCGGTCAAGGATCTCAGCAGCAAGTTAGAGAAGGACGTCACGGTGGAGCGTTTCCGCCCAAACATCGTCATAAGCGACTGTGAAGCATTCGATGAGGTATGTTGCTTATTAATATTGCTCTGATTTCTTTCTCCCCCTTTGTTTGTCTACATAATCAGAAATATTACATGAACAAAGAAAAAGATAGCAGGCAGTCCGATTAAAGATTAGAACCACTAAAGGTCTTAAAAATGTCAGCTCCTACAGTATGTGTCTCTACACTACAGCCCGTGAGGTTTTGTTTTCCTTCTTGTGTGGAAAAATGATCATTTGGTCCTTTTACTTCTGACTAATCCCTCGCCCTTTACAGTGCGAGCAGCGTGGACTAATTTTATCTCCAACTCCAAAAAACCAACTGCTTCTCTTTTTCAGGATTCGTGGGAAGAGGTCCAGATTGGCAGCGTGAGACTGCAGCGTGTAATGTCATGTGGACGGTAACACAGCTGATGCTTCACACAGATTTTATTCAGAGACAGAAATCACTTCATTTATCAACAATGATGAATCCAGCACTGCAATATATTTACTGATTCCCTGGATACAAATTAAATACACTAATGGTTGTCTGTAGACATTTAGGGTTGACAGGATGGATGCAAACTTACCTGTTTATTTCCAGATGTGTTTTCACCACCGTTGACCCTGAAACGGGTATAATCACCAGAAAAGAGCCTCTGGACACACTGAAGAGGTAAAGTTTTAACTTATTGATTATTTTAAGGAAGGTTGATATTTTACATTTTGATGGTAATGAGTGTTGAGCATCAGCAGCATCCCACTTCAGCCTAAAAAAAGAACAGTTATTTCATGCACACAAATGTTGGACAGACAAAATCCTCTCCAATTTACAGCTAAAAATTGGGCTACTTTTATAAGAATTTAGCAGATTTAATGAACTGATTTGGGCTTTTTAATGTCAGTAAAATCTGGCAACTCTTCATGGCTTTATTTTGATGTCTCTGGACTTTTTTTGTGGTGCATTTTGGAGAGTTTGACTAATTTATCTATAACAGTTTCCCCGTATTATATAATGTTTTCACATTGTCTGTCCCATTCTTTTGAACGTGATATCTCAGGAAAGCCTTCAGGGAATTTCTCCAAATTTGGCAAAAAACGTCCACTTGGACTCAAAGATGAGCTGATAAGATTTTGTTGGTCGAAAGGTCACTGTGATCTCACAAAACTTATTTTCGGCCATAACTCAATAATAAGTGACATTTTGGACAGACATGGACGTAAACTACAACTTGACTAGTTGGTGGAGGCATACAACCACAAGGTGGTGATTCTAGTGTAACTCAGAGTCAGATTTACTTTATTGTCCATTATAATGACATATAGGACAACACACACCATACAAAGTGCCCGATAATTATGCATCTTAAAAGCTTTAGAGACCAAGTGGCATTAATAATAATAATAAAGAGTGGATTGTTCTTTCTCTGACATGTAGTCCATTAAAACGTCACAACAGTGCATAATACTCAGCAGTGTTTAAATGGAAATCTATATAAATATTTATATATTTACGTTATTATAAACTGGTTGTCTGCGGCAACATTCCTGGACTGTCCACACAAAAAAATGAAAGTGTAATAGTAAAATTAAAAGTAATTTCTTGTCTGCAGCCTGATGGCAACAACTGCAGGGGGTGGGGGTAATTTAAATGTGACTTATATCTTTTTAATGAGAGTTTGATTTGTCAAATTGGCCCAAGTGGACAATTTTCATGAAGCAAGTCTAATTTCAAGAACTAAAAAATATTCACATGAATCATAGTGTCTGATTTCACCCCTGATGACGATTCTTTCTCAGCTATCGTCTGTGCAAACCATCTGAGAAGCACATCTACAAATCGTCTCCGTTGTTTGGACAGCTACACATTGTGAAGAAGACAGGGATCCTGCAGGTCGGCGATGTGGTGTACAAGATCATCCGTTGATAGAGCGAGTCAACAAATAAGCACTATTGTATAATCACTGAGTTGGACCAAAAGAAACAAAGCACTTAAATAGATGTAGTTTACAGAAATGAAATTGCAAAAACAGTTTTTGAAATTGGGCTGTGATTCCCAGAGAGACTGATCCACTGAGATGTCGTGCAAACTATAACACTAATCAACACTTTTTATAGTGGAATTTACTGTCATTCGATTTGGCAGCATCTTCATCAGATGGGCTGTTTGTAACGCTAACGGTGTCTGAATTAAAGCAGTTTCTAACAGCTGCTCATTGAGTTTAATGGTGCTGAAGTTAAATCAAATTATGCTGCTTTGAAAGAGAGAAGTGAAACTACCTTTTTCTTTTTAATATAATACTGTGTAATTAATCCTGTAATAAACAGCAGAGGAACTGCTGGGCAACAACAACCTATGGTTTAAAAAATAGCAGATCATCTGTCTGACTGCTGATAAATACGACCTAATAAACCTACCAATAAATCTACCCTCCCATCTATACTGCTAATATGTTCACATTTGGAAATTAGTGTTTGGTGCATTACTTCTATGTTGTTACAATGCTAATTGTCATTGTATTTTACATGGTTGGAAAGCCTGTTTATTTACTTTCATAATGATGTCCATGATCCAGGATCATGCATTTGTGGGATGAGCAGAACAGCTGATTATGTGGGTAGTGGGTAGTTCTTTCTTTTAACTTTTAGTACAGACTGCAGCTGACCACACAAAGTACATGCATACAACTGGGACATACAGTACTTCACTTCATAACATTGTGCTTTGAACTTTGACCCTCTTGCTCATATCTTCCACTGCACGTTGAATTGCATCCTGCAAAATGTGACTGGATGCAGGAAGACATCCTGATATTTTTGGCATACTGTAATGCATTTTACATACAGTAGTAATTATTTTTCTGGCATACTAAATTGTATGGTAGTACAGTATTGGAATGCACAATATCTGTACTTCCGTGACAGTATTTTAAACCAGTAAATGAGTGAGGCATGAGTACGATTTTGGTCTTTTAACCCCAAATGTATTGTGAGTGTGAACAGTTTTGCATTGGAGGTCTAAGTTAGACCAGTTTTAGCTACATACAGTGACCAGTAGAGGGCAATCCTTTACTGAAACACCACAACACCCTGTAGGGAGGAGGAAGATATATTTATATAAATTAACCTCTTCGCTACTCATGTTAAAGGTAAAATATATCTTAATTAGTCAATTTCATCTCTTAAATTTGTTGTTTTAAACAGCCAGATTGTATGATCGTATTATACTGCAGAAGTGACAATCAATTTTGTTAATTTTAAGAAGGGACTATTAAGAAGAGCGTCGCCTATTAGATAAATAAAATGTATCCCAGAGAAAATAAAATTGTATGCATTGCTGCCCATGGCCTTTAATTAAATGACAAAACAGTACAGTACTTAAAAACATGCAACTTGTGAATTTCTGTGGTGATTCAAGGAGGAGCTTGATAGTTTTGATATAGTTTTTTCAATCAATACTTCCAGTGATCTTTCCTTTAAAATTTCATTAATGTTTTTTTTGAGGGTTAATTACAAAATGTGGATCATGTTTTTAATGTCAGTTTGGACCATAATCCTTTATATTCCTAAATCAAAATGGACCCAAACAGACAGGTTTTTGTGGTCAGGCCCAGATCATCATTTTCACAGAGACTTAGTTGTAGACTGGTGCTACATTTCTCAGCAAGCTGACAGATGTCTTCACTCGTGTCCACGTTAAAGCAGCAAGAGCTGGTTTCACCTTAAAGTGGATCTGTTTTATCAGGGAGGGCCAACCGCTTATACCTGCGCCATGTAATAATAGAATAATACAAATAGCTGTAAGCCTGTTTAGGTTTCTAGTCGTATGCTGTTAAAGGTCATGTTTTTACTGTAGACCAAGACTTTATCCACGCTAGCAGCTCCGTGAGGCTGTACACTTAATGCAGGCACACTGCTGTTTTGTGCTAATTGCTGACATTGTGTGTTTAGCAGGTTTGTTACCATCTTAGTTTAGTGTGTTAGCACGCTAACATTAGCTAAGTAGCACTAATCATAAAGTACAACTGAGGCTGATGGGAATGTCATTACTAATACTATTGTCATAACTAAAGTGTTGGACAAATTAAAATTTTGACCTGATTGCCACTAAATAAAAGGTCTGGGTCACCATAGTTATTAGGATTCATCATCTGGGGACCATGAACGTCTTTGGGCTTCAACTTTTTTTTTTTTTTTTTGTGCCAATCCATTCAGCAGATGTTGACATATTTAACCGGATAACTGAAAATTTTACCTGCCCGTAGCATTAGAGGTAAAGTCAGGGGATTACCAGTTATTTATTTATTTATTTATTAGGGACTGTGTAGATTTGTTTTTATTTCTAAATTTTATCAAGTCAGTTTTAATACCTGAAGCTCATTAATCATTTTTATACTGTATATATAGTGTATAAATACATATGTGGACTTGCTTTTCTAGTCTTCCGACCTCTCAAAGCGCTGTACATTACATCTGACAGCAGAGGCTGCCATGCAAGGTGCCAACTTTGCCCATCAGGATCTAATTTAAAAACGCATTCACACATAGATGGCTATGCTTCGGGAACAATTTGGGCTTAAGTGTCTTGCTCAAGGACACATCAAATTGGGACATTAGCAGCAAGGGATCGAACCCCCGACCCTCTGATTTGTGGACAACCTGCTCTAATGCCGGTGAAAACGTGGCCAAAGTTTCATGACAATCTATCCAATAATTGTTTTGATATTTTGAGTCTGGTGAGAGAAACAGGCAGTGTTCAGAGTAAAAAAAACTGTTTAAACCACAAAAAAGAGCTAAATCAACAAAGCAACTGAGTTATTTCATCTTGTGTTATGACTTCTGTCGCCATAATAATACAGTACATCATACACACAACATACTGCATTCCATGTGCTGAACAGTACACACTAATAGTATCGTAGAATGTGGTAATTTCATACATCACATGAGTCTCCAACCCACCTGACTACATGTCTTGAGGCTGTAGGAGAAAAAAAAACAAAACAAAATAAAACCCCTGACAGCATACAACCTCCACATGATTTTGAACATTTTATTTTTGCCACTAGCTATTCTGTCACCGATGTGCTGTTCAGAAACTTTGCTCTAAGGCACTACAAAATGTTGGTTCCTCTGTCATGGACACCAGATGCTTTGGTTGGTGTTTAATCTCTACCTCGAGCCGCAACATTCAAATTTAGTTACTTACTACAAAAAATGTCAAAGCACTGAAACCTGCAAACATCCCTTTTTTGTGTTGAAACATGAAGTCAAAGGTCCAAGACGCTAAGCTGTGCTTTTATTGGTGATGTTTAGCACAAATGAGTAGTCATGTAGGTCTGTAATTTGTAGGCTTCCTGGATTTAAAGACAACATACAGAACACCATATAGGGGACACACGGTAAACTTACTGTGCATTAAATCTGAGTGCAACGCTGTATATTTTTAGAACTACAAATCTAGACCCACCGTCACTTTAAATAAGGTTTATGCTTCTGTTTCTAATCAGTATAATTTATGTTGCATGGTTCATTTGCAGATGAGGTTTGGGACATTTAAGTGCTAGGTGTGAGGGGCTATGTGGAGTCCTGTGGAGGTACCTAAAGTTTCCAGACTAGCGTTGCTTTAGGTGTTCAGAGGAGTATGAATAAACAATTTTATTTCACACGGCTTTTGTCTTGAGAGAGCTTCACTGTAATTTAAGTTATGGACACAGTGGAACAAGCAGGAATACAATTTAACTGTGAAGAGAGCTGATGATAGATTAGCACATGAGGATCTGTCATGTTGATGTACAGTATGGGACGGCTGGTGTCCTTTATAATGCTATATTTTAGCGGCAGCACTTTTTTTCTATGCATGATCTTCACTGAGGCTTTATAGTTTGTATTCTCATGTTATTTGATGCTGCGTGTAGGTAATAGCTCCTGTCATGTAATGTTGAGGTATGTCATGGTATGTTCATGTCATGCAATATTATGTCACACTGTAGCATAATACAGATAACAGAATCAATACTATGTCATGTCACAGTATAGCAGTACTCTATGTTTGTGTCCTGTCATAGTACAGATGGTACTGTATGTTTGCGTCATGTCATAGTATAGATGGTACTGTATGTTTGTGTCATGCTATGGTATGTGTGCGAGGTCATGTTATGTCATCTCAGGTTATGAAAGCATATACCCTTAACCTTGGATAACCTTTGTTTCCCCAGAATCAAGACAACAGAGTTACAAAATGTAATTTCGGCCTGATTCCAGTAATTATAAAATACGTAATGTAGGTTTTAAGAATGGCAGCAGAGAAAACTCTACATTGTGAGATTCATGTAACCTCAGTGCGTACAACTGCAGTCAGGATGTCTTTACATTTACAGCAGTCATTATACAAGCCACGGACACAGTGGTTTCAGTTTTGATCAATGGTGTGGAGTTTAATTACAGAGAGCTGCTGACACACACACACACACACACACACACACATGTTTATTTTTAACACATGCATGCCTTGTAAAATTAGAGCGATTTAACAACACTGGGTCTCGGTGGCATTTTAACCACACTGGACTTTGGAAGTTAAACTTTTTTTTTCCCAGTTTTCTGCTTATTTTCACTTCTAACTAATTTGATATGTTTTAAATACAGACACAGTGGTGATTAAGTTGGATCAAGGATTTTACAACAGTCAAAAAATAAAATATAAAGGAAACAGGGATTTTAGGCCTTACACACATAATTGTGTGCAACAGCTGTGCTTTGTACTTAAAGGAATAGTTCAACATTTTAGAAAATATGCTTATTCATGATCTGGCAAAGCATTAGAAGAGAAGATTGACAGTAAATGTGACGGTACCACCAACCTGTTAGCTTTGCACAAAACTGGGGAAACAGCTAGCCTAGCTCTGGATTAAATAAACTAGATATGATGTGTTCATAAACGAGTTTTAAAGGAACAGTGTGTAACATTTCAGCGGAAATGGGATATAATATTCACAACTATGTTTTCATTGGTGAACTAACAATCGTTGTTTTTATTAGCTTAAAATGAACTCTTCGCGAACTCCGCCATGTTGCTCTGCCATGTTTGTGCACTAGCCCAGAATGGACAACCAAACACAGGCTCTAGAGAGAACCTTTAATGTTTTTACATTACTCGAAGGCCACCGTAGTTCTCCGACAAGCTTGTGAAATGGTGGTAACGCGAACCACAGAGTGCAAAACCACAGTACCGCCAGCCATCTGACTTCCGCTGCTCCTAATGTAGTGTTATTGCAACACAGTCTCACAGCAGTTCATGAAATAGTCCCGAAATGTAATATATTTGTTAATTTGATTTCCGTATATAAACATGAATTTCCCTATTTTCTGTGATGCTCAGCACGACTTTCAACAACATATTTTTCAAGCTTTTTCCCATCTGATGCAGTCAATTTCCGCTCCACCCTTTTCAAAATAGAACTGCTTAGGTTTAGGAAAAGGTTGACTTGGTTAGGCTTAGGCAAGAAAACTACTTAGGTTGAGGAAAATTATTGTGTTGCTTGTTAAAATGACATTAGAAATGGCCTAACTTAAGTATGGAAGTTACGTGACAAAAACGACTTAGGTTTCGGAAAAGATCGTGGTTTGGATTTAAATTACTCTGGAAGTGCCCTAATTTATGTATGTAAGTTACATGACAAACACTACTTAGTTAGGTTTAGGAAAAGATTGTGGTTTGGGTTTAAATAACTCTGGAAGTAATACACACTGTACCTTTAAAGGTACTGGTAGGTGGCTTTTTTGTTACCTTTGGACAGAGCCAGGTTAACTGTCTTTTTGCTTAGCAGCAGTTTCAGGAGAGTGGTATCAATCTTCTCATCTAAGTCTTGGAAAAGCAAATAAGTGCATTTCCCAAAAATGTTGAACTATTCCTTTAAAACATGACATTAAACACTGATTGTATCAAAAACAAATACATACTGTACAAACGCAGTCAGACAAAAATACCTGTTTTAAAGTGATTTGGCATTTTTTGCTTGGTTTCGTTTCACCTGAAGTTTGTTTCGCATTGCTCTGTTTGTCTTAGTTTTGTTCATGAAGGCTTGATTTTTTTTTTTGCTGTGTCTATCAACTTAATGCTGTTTTTCTCTTGTCCGATCGGCTTCTGTGCAGCTTTCCTCGGGGGAACCTTCCTTGTGTGGTTTTTGCTGTTTTTCAGGCTGTTGTTTTTCTTGAGAGCGTTGTTTTTTAAATCAGCTTTGACAGTTTGTTTGGTGTTTGGTTTTATTTTGTCTCTGACAGGCTTCATCACAGTGGTCTTTTTTGATTGTTCCTTGTGTTTCTGTCTCAGAGTGTTCTTCTTATTCGTTTGTGCTTTAGGTGACTGCTTGTTCGGCACTTTGTTTTTCTTCCATGGTTGCAAATTATTTGTCTTCATTGCTTTCTTATCAAGCGATTTCCATTTTGGCTTCACAGCATTGCTCCTCGCTGTCGTCGACGTTGCCACCGTCACACTGGCTGCAGTCATTTTCTTGTTGGCGTGGCTCCCTGATTTCCATTTTGGCTTCACAGTGATGTTCGTCGTCACCGCCGCCGTCGTCGTCACCGCCGCCGCCGTCGTCGTCACCGCCGCCGTCGTCGTCACCGCCGCCGTCGTCGTCACCGCCGCCGCCGTTGTTGTGACGCTGGCTGCAGTCATTTTCTTGTTGGCGTGGCTCCCTGATTTCCATTTTGGCTTCACAGTGATGTTCGTCGTCACTGCCGCCATCGTCGTCGTCACGCTGGCTGCAGTCATTGTCGTGGAGACGTGGCTCCCTGTCACCTCTGGTGTGGTGGTGAGTTTGAATTTTCTTGGTGGAGGTCTTGTAGGTTTTTCATTGGTGTCCAACACAGTCACTGAAATGGCACAGATGTCGGTAAGTACCCATTTCCACAGTTTTACTCAACTCAGCAGTCACATGTCGGTTTTTATAAGCCTGGATTCAATATTTGGCTCCAAAAACAGGCCTAAATGTTTGAAATGCTTTCCTGACTCTTTCTATTTTAAGAATGTTTGATGTAAAATGGGAGACTGCTTTTTCTAGTTTTATATAACCTCAATGCAGTTATACAATTTGGTTGCATATACCGCACAAGTGAAATGGGGAAGAGGCAGGTTCTTGAATCCTAAACGGTAAACCATGAATGTAAGCAATTTGTTGGCTTGCCAGAACAGAAGTCATCTTACTTTAACCTCTAACAAGTTAATTGACTTGATAATATGTTGTGTGCAAGTTGTTTATATTTAGTTCACCTTGATTGAACCAAAACTGTTTTTTACTCTAAAAAATAGAAAACACCACTGACATATTTCAGTTCAAGGTACAATTTCAGTGGCTGAGCTCCACTTTGTCAGACAATTTCCCGTTGAAATGGCTTCTGGTATGTGCACACCATAAAAATGACACATTAAGAAGAGGAATTGTAAGAAGGAGTGATAAAAATGTGAAGGTAAACTGAGGTGACTTACATTCCCTCGGCACAAAAGGGATCTTTTTCCCCTTCACTTTGACTGGCAGCGGCTTCTGCTTACATTTCCCTGGAGGAGCTCTCCTGCAATAATGTTAATTAATGGCTCTTTTTTAGTTTCAGGACAAAACATGAGACACAGTTTTGGCAGATTTGAAAAGAAAAATGTGTAAATTACTGTTGTCAATAATAGAGCAGTTTTCCAACTTGGTCTTGTGGAAAGGTATATAAATACCACAGCATTACACGGATATTCTGCGTCATGAGTACGCATTTTAGACTTTTCACGTGTCATTTGTATGCCACATAAAAGTCCACAGTTAGTTTTAGCCAAGAAAACCACTTAATTAGGGTAAGGGAAAACTTTACGATCAGGCAAGTAAAATATGTATGGAAACAACATAACCCAACTACGGAAAAGACGTTACTAAACCACTAAAAAAACATGACAATCGCACCTGACAATCATCACATGGCCAACGTCACTACCTGTCTCAAACACGAGTCTCCTGGTACAAAGTCCTGTGTTTGTTGGACCCACCATGAATAGTCTTTTCTCGCAAGGTGTGCTCGTTGAATGTTAAACAACTTGCTATCATGGCATTTCTATGCTTTTTTGTGAACATGTTGCATTTTTCACATGCCTTGAAATCATTGGTACAGTTGCACAAAAAGGCGTATGAATGACGCAATAATTCACAAGGCATTTAGCATGCAGTAACATAGTTGTTTGTTTTTTGTAAGAAACGTTAGTAACGTTAGTTTACATACTTATTTTAAGCCCAAACGTGACGTTTTATTGACGTCAAGTTTTATTAACTAAACCAAACTGCGGACATTACCATAGTTTTGCTGCATGGCGTACAAATGACGACCTGCGAAAAGCACTGTACGAATGACCCCAAATGTTCTTGTAATTTGCTATTTATACTTCTTCCTGTGCGTGAGAACAATAACAAAAAGACTTGTTGGCCTGGAAATTTATTCTGAATAAAATCTAGCACTAAACAATCATTACACCTGCCAAAAACTTACAAAAGTATCATTATTATTATAATTATTATTATTATCCAGATTTCCTGACTTAATGGGATTTATGTGACTGATATGAGAGCAAAACATGCTAATTTTGAGTTGAATTACACCAGAGACGACTTTAAAAGACTCTGGAAATATCTTTAATTTGATGAACATTGTCAGACTCTACAGATAATAAAATTATCTCCCACTTCATTAACATGTATAATAGCTGATGTGAATGTTGTTTTGCCAGTTGCAACATGTTTTTATGGCAAATCCATTAACATGTATATGATGATCAAATATAAGCTGTCCGATACTACACCTGGATGGGTCCATGAATTTGAAAACTGTTCCAAAAGGAGACATGGCGCTGGGGTACGAAGTAGCCATAAAATATAGTTCCCCTAAACAGAATAAAAACAAAAAGCAGGTCATGAATGTGAAAGTGGTGCATAACTAAACACTTTGAGAATGAATATTAACCTGCTTCATCTTCAGCAAACGAGATGATGAACTTGTGGTGATGATTGATGAGTCCAGGAAACGAGCACGTCTTTGTTTCACCCATGCACACACTCCTCTCCTTCCAGTTTCCTGTCGTCTTATCTTCCTCTAACGCCATGATCCGACTGCAAGATTGAACATGAATCATTTGTAACGTTATAACCAACCAACATAGGTTTATCACGTTTAAGGCAGGAATTAATAGTTTGTCTTTACATTATATTCCTGTGAAAACATTATAAGAAACTTCTGCTCTTACTACTACCTGGCACCTGATACTTTTCAAGATTTTGAAAAAGTGTTCGCTGTTTTTTTCTATTATAGGAAACTAGAAACTGCCACAAAAACCAATACTAAGAAACCAAGACGTTTACTACATAGTTGAAGGAATAGTTCAATATAGTTTTACTTTTTGGGAAATACACCTTTTCACTTTCTTCGAGATTTAGATAAGAAGCTTTATACGACTTTCATTACTTTACACTTTCCAAAGACCAGAAACAGCTTTATGTGATTTGTTTTTGCACAGACAAAATCCAAAGTGAAAAACAACAGGTTGAGGTTTTAAGGGAGGTTATGTGACACTACTACTATTTTTTTTTTTTTTTGGCAACAGACAGTCACATGACCCCCCTTGTTTTTAATGTTTTTACAGATTAAGTATTGTCTTTAACCTACTAAATAGAACCAGGCCAGTGGTTTCCCAGTGTTTCCAGTCTTCCAGAGACAGAGGGGCCCCAGGCCGGATTCAAAACCAGGACCTACAACAGGGCCCTGTGTTTCCAGTCTTTATGCTAAGCTAAGCCGTTAGCAGGTGGCTCCAACTTCATTGTTAGGGAAAAAATGTTAGGAGAGGGGCCTTCCCCTGTTTTCTGTTCATATATATATATATATACTATATATATATATATATATATATATATATATATATATATATATATATATATATATATATATATATATATATATATATATATATATTAAAGAATAATTGGATACCAAGTTATATTTTCATTTAGAGATCATGAGCTCCCTCCAACTTTGTCCCAGTACGGTTGATAATCGGCCAGCCAGTTTTCTTTTCTCCCCCACCTCCCAGAGATGGCGCAAGGGTTAGCAAGAAAAACATCTTCCCTCACACATAGACTTAAAGCATTTGCACCTCACACATTCAGTTTTTTTCTGTGGTGTTTGGGTTATCACTGCCTGTGCACATTGAGCCAGGAAAAAAGTCCTCGCTGGCCATCTGCGGGTTCAGAATAGAGTTGGCGACACATTTGTTGACAAGTATTTGCTGATTCGATTCTCCTTGAATTCAAGACTTAAAATAAACCTCCAGTGTAATTCATTCCTGGGTCTCCAGTTCACTTTTTCAGTTTCCAATTACTTGCTCTCAATTTTTTCGCAACATTCATATTTCGTGGTCATATCAGTGGGCAGCATCCAGGTCTGAAAAGTGAAGTCAATGCTGAAGTGAAGTAGACATTGTAAACATTGTAAACATGAATTTATGGTCTCATTCACTAGTTTCAAGTCTTCTTCAACACAGCATGATGTTCATTTAGTAAATTACGGTCCCATTTAGAGTCAAATAGACCATAAAGCAGGGGATGCTTTAGGCCGGGGCTACCTTGTTATTGACAGGTCGCTACCACAGCGTTTTACAACTTTAACCCTTTCACAGTGTGTTTTCAGCTCATGAAAGTTAATTATAGCATTTTTGGCTGTCTAAAATGTCTTATTCAGTGTTGGATTGTATTTAGTCAGTTTGGGGACTCAAGTAATGTGACCTGCATTCATTCAAACGCGTGGGTTTTTCAGTAAATTTAAAAAAAAAACACACACCAGCTGGGCAAACATGCTGTTCCATCACTCCTTAAAGTTTTTTTTCCACAACAGTTGGAGTAAACTATTTGGCTGAGATCAACACAATCTTACCCACTCATAAAGTCTCCAAAAATGTACAGGCCGTTCAGATTGGGTGATTCACATCCTCTGTACACATATCCACCTGTCACAGACTTCCCAACATGATGGCTGTATGCAAATATAGGGAGGATATCATCTGTTGTGGCAGAGAAAGATGCACTGAATTTAACTAAAATCAGAAGCATCAAAATTAGATTGAAAGAGGCGCATTATGGCGGAAATAACAGGTGGCGACGATGGAAAATAGCAGTTGATTTTTTATCAAGTTTCACATGAAGAGCAAATACTCACTCAAGGACGAGTTGTGACAGAGTTTCATATCAAAGCACTCAAAGCCCTCTTTGGCTCTCCATCCATAGTTTCCTCCCTTCACAATAATGTCAATTTCCTCATAGCGGTTTTGACCCACATCTCCACAGAATATCCTGCCCCTGCCGTAGCGGCTGACCGGGTCTCCACGATCCACAGAGCATCGCCACATATTTCTGACCCCGTATGCGTAAACCTCTGGCCGGGCTTCCGGGTCAAGCAGGAATGGGTTATCAAGGGGGATCCTGTACTGCTTCCCGCTGGGGTCACTTCCATCTACATCAATACGGAGTACTTTTCCCAACAGAGCACTCCTGGGTAGGAAAAAATAGGATTTAGCAACAGTTGAAGTGTAGTGATTCCCAACCAGGGGTACTTGGAAAGATTGTGGAGGAACTCAAATAATAGAAAAAATGATGATGAAAAAGATCTGCATATTCAAGGAGAGATCAACATATTCAAGGAGAGATCAACATGTACATTCTCAAAAATGTTTGTGGTGCTCGGAGTATATCACCTTAAACATGTCATTCTCCAAACAAAAAATGACTCGCTCCCACACACACTTTTCTCTGCTTTGCTGGTCAATGTTTGGTCAAAGAGGACCTTCATCAGGACATTAACCTGACATTGTCCTGATGAAGTGGTACACAAGTTCATCTGATAGGGCTGTCACTCTTCCTCACACCTGAAGAAACTTGAAGCACCTTACTTGTTTTGCGCATTGCCATATTTCCCAAATGGATCTCCAGCTTTTCCACCGTCTCCGGTGAAGATGTACAAATATCCATCGAGACCAAACAGCAGCTGGCCTCCATTGTGGTTTGCGGCAGGTTCCTCGATCTCCAGAATGACCCTGAATGTAAATTTAAAGAGTCAGTTCACCCAAATTACAGAAAAACGTGATAGTTTTTGGGGGAGAGTTTGCTCCATCCATCCATCCATCCATCCATCCATCCATCTTCAACTGCTTATCCCGTTAAGGGTCGCAGTGGGGCTGCAGCTGATCCTAGCTAGCATTGGGCAAAGGCAGGGTACACCCTGGATAGGTGTTCTGTATATAGTATATTTCAAACTTATTCAGTACTTGTCAACGTCTTCAATTTCTGTTTAATGATCTGAGTATTGTGTTATTTACTATTTTCTTTTTTTCATACTGATCTATGTGGCACTGTGGTCCCTGTGAAATGTAATCTCATTACCCTGTATGTACTGTAAGTCTTCTTGCATATGCAGAAATGACAATAAAGCAGTCTAAGTCTAAGATACAATTTTATTTTACCCCTTTATCTTGTCGTCAGGCAGCTCTTTCCGATGGGGAACTGAACTGAAAGTGAAACTTATCTACATTCCCTGCAAAGCCACCATGCTCCATTGGCAAAAACAGTGTAGGTAGGTTTCAGTTCAGTTCCCCATTGAAAAATATTCTAAATACAATGTATGCTTAAACTGATATTGATTTTACATTGTTCTGCTGCACCCATCCACAGCGCATTGCTAAGCTCCTGTGTTGATACTCCTGTCTGTTTCTCTAAACTGGGAGCGTGTCGACTGTCATCTACTGTAGGTAATACACTGACAGTGGAACCACATTTAACCCCACTTCAAAACACCTGAACTATCCCTTTAAACTGAGAAAAACACTTAAATGGTGCTCAGGGCTTGGACCGATCTTATTGTGATTTATGGTATTAAGCTCAGAGCATGTTTATGCAAGGTTTAGTGCAGCCCAGGGGTGACAGTATAGTCATGTACGTCCTCCAAAAGTTATTGCAGTACAGGTACAGATTTATACATCACAAGCTAAACTTTGATGTAATAAAAAGAGCAAAAACCTTGCGTACCTCTCAGAGTAAGGATCAGCTGTGTTCATATCGTGGGCCGACACCTTCATCTCACTGACTCTGACTTTCTCCAGCTCACTGTTGACCTGGATAGAGTAGTAGATGAAGAAGCGTCCATTGTCCCGGTACTTGGGGTGGAAAGCCATGCCAAGGAAGCCCCTCTCATCCCCCAGCCAGGGCGTGGTTATCACCTCCCCACTCATGTCCAGGAAGGGCTGCTCCAGCCGGCTGCCATCACGCAGGTAAACCCACACGAATCCCACCTGCTCGGCGATGAACATGCGATGTGTGCCGTCGCCGCTGTGAAGCATCAACACGGGGTTTCTGAGGTTGTTGGCCACCTCTGTCAGGCACACCTGCAGACACCCTCTGGGGTCCTCCGCCACCTGTCCCAGGTTGCTGTTGAGGTCAGGGCTCTTCAAAACGTTGGGGAAGCAGTAGTCTTGGTCAGACAGGTCAACCAGGCTGCAGAATGTGGACGCATCTCGCTCAGACGTGTCCTGCAGTAGCTTGTTCTCAGTTAAATATTTAACCACATGGCGGCATTTGCCATGAAACTCGGAGCAGTAGCCAAAGCAAAGGCCAGGTAGCTCTCTGACAGGTGTGTAGGGGTCCTCAGCATCATAGAGGTGGGCGGCATATGGAGAGCACTCCTGGATGGGGCAAACAGAGACACTTTTGATTATCACAGAGCCATTTCAGGGCACTAAGGCAGGAGGTAAAAATTAAAGGGACACTTTGGCTGACTAGAGGGACTAGACTGTCCCAGCTCTGACATTAGGATCAAAGCTGAAGCACTGAAGTGTCCCTTCTGGGACAAAGACACACTATGCACTAGTCCTACCTACCCAATACTGTATGTGTACTATCGTTCAACATACTTTCGTGTGAATAAACAGTAGTATGCATCTTTTCAGACACACTCT
This sequence comes from Pterois miles, assembly GCA_947000775.1. Lineage (NCBI taxonomy): Eukaryota > Metazoa > Chordata > Actinopteri > Perciformes > Scorpaenidae > Pterois > Pterois miles. The sequence continues at coordinate 3,602,167 of CAMQGK010000001.1, forward strand.
GTGGTTATTTACATCGCCAGCCTCCTTGCCGGTTGGAGACACGTAACAACCTGATGTGATCAAACAGCCTGTCCTCAATCCCAAATTCCGACGCTGTGTTCGATACGGCTGCACAAGGCACCTTTTAGCGCTGGTATGCTACGCATCGGGCATTTCATTAACTACGGTGTAAACCCATCCGCAGCAACAGTAAACCCAGAGGGAAAGTGTGGCAGGGGCGTGGTGATGTAATTTAAAGAGTGAAAGAGAAAGGTGGTGGATGGGTCCAACAACACAGGGCTTTCATCCAGGAGACCACTGTTTGTGCTCCGTGTGTTAACTTTCACTTTCACGAGACAATCAGCTGTTTGTGTTTAAAGCCCGACCATGCTGTTTTTTCGTAAATCTAATTACCGTAAGTGGTTTTGTTGCCTAAAACTAAGCAAGTGCTTTTGTTTAATGCACAACATTAAGCATGTCTTTAGTGAAAAATGAGAAGTGACGTAGAGGGGTCTTACAAAGCGTCAGTATGTGACGAGTTGAAATGAGAAACTGTTTGACCAAACAGTGATTTGTGAGAAGTCAAGTCTGATTTAAAAAAAAATATTACGCCTAGCAAAGTGAAATATACTTGAAGCGTTATTGATGTTACAGAGCTGTCCATCAGTCTGTTACGTCGTTACTACCGCATTGCATAGTGGGATATTTGAGGGTGACCAGGTGTCCCACTTTACGAGAGACTGCACAGCGTTTTTATCCCTTGTCCCACATTTTCATTGGCTCTAGTTTTCAAAAGTCAAACTACTACAGCACAGACACTTTTTTTTTTAAATCAGGCTTTTATCCAATGGATGTGAAGAAGGCAGGGAATGCTGTCATCACAGTTTGCTGTCAAACTGCACACACGTGGGTTATTTGCTACACTACACTCAATGGAGAAAATTGCAATTCACCGCACGGTCACAAGCTATGTAGATTTAGGTGGAATATGATGGAAACTACTACAAAGAAAAAAAACAGCAGCTACAACAAAGATTGTGAAACTACTTTTAAGTATTTATAAATTGTTGGAAGGCGATTCTTAGTTTTTTGTGAAATTTGCCAGTTATTTTTCCATTTCACACAGTGGGAATAAGACATGAAGTGACAGTTCACGTGAGGCTCACAAGAAATGTGCAGCTCAAAAAACAATATGCCAATCTACGGATGCATTCAGGCAAAGCAGAGAGATGTTACAAGATAAAGAGCAGAATACAAATGTGTAGTATTTAAATTTGATAGACATTAAATCAAAAGCTCTCAGCCTTGGTAACGTACTCCACATTGTCCCACACAAACATACCCTTTGTCCCACATTTTGGTTTGTTGTGATATATATATATAAGCTTATTCCACTTAAATCATTTATAATCATTGTAATCACTCTAGATTAGAGTCCTTAGTAGAGTTAACCTATGGTATACTTTTGTGAAATGCTAATTTTAAAGAAGAAAATCACATATATATAATCTCCTCCAGTTTATTAAAGTTTAAACTGAATTACACTGACTGTTTTTTAGTCAGTTCTTTAGTAGTTCAAAGTTGTATGATGCCTAATCTTTGATCTCTTTACAAATGTAGGTCTGACATAGCTTTAACGATTAAAATTGATAGAGTAAACTATTCATCATTGCAGTGAGTAATGTTTTATTCTGTTAAATATCTTTGTGCGGTGCCAGAACATTGTATACCCATTCATCAGCATCCTCAAAAGCACAGAACATATATTTACCTGGCACATGACTTCTTTCAACATGTCTGCACAGAGCTCCTGACCCGCCGTTTCCAGCTGGTCAATAATGTCCCAGTATCTCTCCGCGATCACGTTGTCTGTTTTCTGGTCGCAGCAGCCGAACTGCTCGTACTGCGTGCAGAACTCCAGGTGCCACGAAGGTTTGAAAGGTGGCTCGAAGTCCAGACACTGAGGATGAGCTGATGCTGGCTGGACAGGGACGAGCAACATTATTGACATGATCAGGTTGAGCTCAGGAAGACTCGGGAGCTTTCTGGATGAGCTCGGACGTGCCACCGTGCGTAAAACCGCGCAACGGGCTCCGCTTGGATGGAGCGCAGCATCCCGCATACTTGTCATTTTTGCCGTCTGCCCACGAAAGAGTTCAACTGTTTGTCCTCTTTTATGTATGAGCCAGGGAGCAAGTGTGCGCACGTGCACGTTAGTGCATGTGTTACGCGTGCGCAAAAGTACGTATCGTGAGTCCCAGCAGCCTCTGCCTCATTTGCCATCTGTGTCTCGTCACCTGCTCAATCCAGATAAAATCCACCATGTCACCAGTTCTCCATAATCAGTAACAATTAAACACATTCGTAATTGTTAATTAGTATTTTTATTTCAGTTCTTCGCTACGCACAGTGGGGTTTTCGACACCGCAGCGAAGTTGGGGGAGGAATACGCACAATTAACTCCCAACAGCTCTCTCTCTCGCACACACACACACACACACACACACACATCAGGACACAGTGTCGAGGCATGCAAACATCAACAGGCTACAAGTACACAAACTATAATTTTGTCTCCCATTCATGTAAAAGCGCCTTCGGGCAGCAACCTGTTTGTGCAACAACTTGGCAGCAGCTGTTCATCCTACAGATCCATACTGTTCCGGCATGCCAGCTCAGTGCAGTCAATGATGTCTGTCATCACTTTCTGTGGTGCCAAGGGAGAAAAAAATGAGAATGAAAGAAACAACTTCATCTTACCGATGTCCTTAGATGGTACAGGCCTACAACTGTAAATCACTTTCACCTTTTTAAATTGTTTTCTGTTATTTTATTTATGTTTTATGATATTTTAGTTGTTTTAATGTGTGTAGTTATCGGCCTTTATAACATTTCGTTATCATTGAGCTTTAATTGTGTTCTGTTTTTATTGCAAAGCACTTTGTAACTGTGTTTTGAAAGGCACTATATAAATAAGGATTATTATTATTAGACAAACAACAGTCTTTTTCTTTTTTTTATCTTGCTGCCCATTTAACTCCCTGGCAGAAGAGATATTGTATTTCAGTGGGACCTTTTAGGCTAAATTAAAGATAGATGAATAAAAGTTGTGATTTTAATGAGATAATGAATATCAGGTGCATGTAAATAAGAACTATGTAATCAGGGAATTATTAAGGTTGCATTAAAGCTGCGGTAGGTTTAATTGGAACAAACAGAATTTTAAAAAGTACAGTATTTTTAGAAAACGGTCACTATATCCTGACAGTAGTGCATGAGAGGTAATCTGAAATAAATCATGTTCCTCTGTGTCCTCCGGTGCTCCTAATGGCATCTGCAAAATTTCACAGACTGGATGAAAACAACCAATCAGAGCCAAGTGTCTGCCATCTCTGAGCAGCTGTCAATCACTCACAAACTCCGATCAAATGGTAAAACTAGGCAGCGCTGATCAAATATGAATCAATATTTTGCTACTGTAATGACAATTTCTAATGACGATGTGTTACTGTCCACTGGTTTGGAAAAACTTAGATTTTCACTTAAGTGTTCCCTCAGTGGGATGCACAGTGTTGCAGTGGTTAGCACTGTCGCCTCACAGCAAGAGGGTCACAGGTTCGAATTCGGCTTAGGGCTCTTCTGTGTGGAGTTTGTATTTTCTCCAGGTTCTCCGGCTTCCTCCCACCGTCCAAAGACATGCTGTTTAGGTTAACTGATGACTCTAAATTGCCCATAGGTGTGGATGTGAGTGTGAATTGTTGTCTGTCTCTATGTGCCCTGCGATGGACTGGTAACCTGTCCAGGGTGAACCCCGCCTTCGCCCAATGCCAGCTGGGATCGGCTCCAGCCCCCCTGCGACCCCTAACGGGATAAGCGGTTGAGGATGGATGATTGGGTGGATGGATGGAGGATTTCTATTGGAAAGATTTCTCCTAAACCATGTTGAATCTCTGACCTCCTTGTCTAGTTGTGACGACTGAGCCTTCATATTTGCTGTTGTTTTTGTTAGTTTCTAATTAGTTTATTTCTTTATTTATTTTTTATTTTATTTTATGTGTATATTGAATGTGTTTTATTATTTCATGTGAGTAGTGGGTTTCTAATTTTGGTATCATTGTTGCATTAAGGCTTGTTATATGTCTTTCCATTAGTGTGATACTGGTTATTTCCTTTAATGACAAATAGAAGACTACTTATTTGCTCTGGAATTTATACCAGTCAGTCATAACATTAGGTCAGCATGGGCACCCTGACTGGTCTACAGCTACACAGCCCCATATCCAACAAACTGCGGTGCACTGTGTTCTGACACCTTTCTGTCAGAACCAGCTTTAACTTTTTCAGCAATCTGAGCTACAGTAGTTCTTCTATTGGATCGGACAACACGGGCCAGTCTTCACTCCCCACGTCCACCCATGACCACTTTTGGTAGGTCCTGACCACTGCAGAATGGAAACATCCCACAAGAGCTGCAGTTTCGGAGATGCTCTGACCCAGTCATCCATCTATCACAATTTGGCCCTTGTCAAAGCCGCTCACATCCTTACGCTTGCCCATTTTTTCTGCTTTAAACACATCAACTTCAACATGTTCACTTGCTGCCTAATATATCCCACCCACTGCCAGGTGCCACTGTAACGAGATTATAAATGTTATTCAGTTCACCTGTCAGAGGTCATAATAAGGAAAAAAAAAAGAAGTAGAAGCAATATTTATCCTGTAGATGGCAGCAACCAACCTATGAATGCACATGAGGGCGGACAAGGAAGCGGAAACACGTCATTTCTCTTTATTTTGCATTTGTTTTGGTGAAGAAAAGACTGTCAATGTAGTTAGAATAGAAACATTCCACTTCCGTCTGGACACTTCAGTTTAAAATATTTATTGAGGAAAATTGATTCGTTGATACGCAATTTCATTCACAAAAACGGTAACACGCGAATAAAATGCGATTTAAAAATGAACGAGCAATAATAATAATGTGTTTTTGTTTTATTTAACACGCACACGTAGGGAAAAAAAGTTGGAAGTTTATGTTGAAGGCTAAATCTGTAGTTTTCCGGTTGCATTTAAGCTAACCGTGTTTGCATTGATGCGCGCAGTTAAGGCGCTGCCAAATCTGACCAACTGTAATTTGCCGAACCTATGCAGCTAAATTCCACCGTTATGGCAACATAGACGGGCGGCAGAAGACACGGTTACATGCTCGGTAGGTGACCGAAGTCAGTCAACTTTTCGCCCCAGAGCGGAGAAGCGCAGACGGCTGTGTGGACGCTGGACAAGCTACAATGAGCTCGGAGCACCAGAGCGACAGCGAGGACGCCGACGAGTCGCAGGACAGGCCCAACAACAGCGGCTCCGACAAAGAGGACGACCCAGACATCGACGACTCCGACGTGGAAGATGACATCGCTGCGAGGGTTTCTCCCTCACCGCCGGGGAGAAGCGGGAACAGGCCGGAGCGCAGCGGGAGGTCCCCGGCGTCGGAGGAGCGAGAGCCCCGCTGCGAACCTGCCGCCGCGCCGCAGACAGGAAGCGGCGAGGGCACCGACATCCGCAGGGGGAACAGCTTGTTTTCCTGGCTGCAGAGCAGGACTAGAAGACGAGGGGTGTTTGTGGACCCCGCTAGGGAAAACTTCAGGACAATGACCAGCTTATACTGCTCTATGAATCCGGCTGCGGAGTCTGTCAACCTGAGCACTCAGACCCATGGAGCGGTGTTCAACCTGGAGTACTCCCCGGATGGGTAAGACACACAGTGGCCTCTTTATCTTAGGGCTTTCATCCGGAGGTCATGTTCACAGGGTTGCCAATTCCCTGGAAAGTATTTAAAATGTGATACAGTGCTTTAGATAAAGGGTAAATTGCCTGGAAAGTGCTTGAATTGCATCATCAGTTCATCCTCATATGCTTCCATCTCTCTGGACACCTCACTATCCAAGGACTACTTCATGTAACGCATGTAGGAAACTGATTTATATTTATGTTGAAACATATTAACGATTTAGTTATAAACCGACAATCTAACTGACAACCAAAACACAACAGTGTGAATGTCATGCATGGCTTGAAAGTCTTGCAAAAGCCACTCGCAGTAAGCACAACTAACGGCTGCAGGCAGAGTTTAAGCCTCAGTGACCAGACAGCAAACATGAGAACTAAATCCTGCAGTGAAACCAGGTCAAGCTGTCCAGTCTGGGTCTACTCTGTTTGTTGGCTGATTGTGACAACAGGACAAAATGCATGTTTTTTGTGGGAAATGCTGATTTTTTTTTTTTACAGGAGATGAAAACATCCAGAATCGTAGGAAAACTGATTTTTAATCCATTTTAATAACCCTATTCACATTATTACAACTGTTGGCACACAATTCTTTTGCATCACAGTCAGGCAGTGTAGTGGAAAATAAATTTACATTCATTCACATAATTTCTTTCACCAGAAGATTGAAAAACTCGTCGTCTACTGATCAACTTGATGCTTGTCCTTATTGAGGATTATTTTGTTGTTAGATGATCACTGATCAGGGTGTAATTTAAAATCTTGTCTTTTCATTTACCACTACAGCTATGTTCTTGATCAATACAGTATCCTAACTCTAAGAGTGGTGCCCAGAAATAGAAAAATAAGTTGTATTTCCTCTGTAACCCAGTTGACCCAGTCTGACTCTCATCAAACAAGGCTGTTCAGTGTTAAATAATGTAGCTCAGATGGGCTGATAGTACATCACTTACAACTATGGGATGGGATGTTCGAGGTAATGCCAATAATGCAGATAACTAACAACTAACATGCAGATTGCAATGTAAAATGGTAAAGATTTTTGACATCTTTCTTTAAATAAAAAAATTTCATTTTATTGCAATACATTAAAATGAAAATTGGCAAACAGACATTCATGGGTTATAAGATGGAATATTTATTTATCTATATATTATTGTTATTATTGTTATTGTTGTTGTTCTTCCCTTCTCTCTCTCCCCAGAGATGATTATTTGTGGCATCACTGATATCTGTAACAGGACCAATTATTTTTTTGTTATTCATATATGCACAGATGCCGTGATAAACTCTGAAACTCTTTTTGGTGGATTATTTCTCTGTTACAATGCTAATTGTCATTATATTTTACATGGTTGGAAAGCCTGTTTATTTGCCTTGATAATGATGTCCAACTTGTAAGGATCATGCATTTGTGGGATGAGCACCATAGCTGATTATGTGGCTAACACCCAAGTGAATTTGCCAAAATTTTCTTGTTTTCACAGTTCCAGGTGCCAATCAGGCACCACAAGACCAGACCACAGGATCACAGAGTGATCCCGTTCATCCTGAAAAGTCGGCTTTTTCAAAACCAACATCGCTCAGTTCAAAATTTTGCTTCAAAACAAAACTCCTCATCTCTTCTCTGAAACGATTTTGACATCAGATGTTTTACTACCAGTCAGTGGTGCTGAGTCAATATCAACAGGAGAATACACTGTTTAGCATTTGCAGATAATTTCTGCAAATTTCACTTGGGGGCTACCCACATAATCAGCTGAGCTGCTCATCCCACAAATGCATGATCCTGACAAGTTGGACATCTTTGTGAAATAAATAGGGCCTTCGTACTATGTAAAATACAATACCAGTTAGCATTGTAACAACAGAAAAATAATCCACCAAACTCAAATTTCCAAACTTTTTTGTTTGAGTCTGAGTTTATAATTTCTTGGGTTGTCCTCGACCAAAGAAATTCTGCGGCGACACTCATACGACTTTGACAACTAATCGATTAGTTTCTCCACAAAGAATCACACAAAAGCACCACGTTAAAGGACCAGTGTGTAACAATTAGGGAGATCTATTGGCAGAAATGTAATATAATATTATATATAGTATGTTTTCTTTAGTGTATAGTCACCTGATAAGAAGAATCGTTGTGTTTTTGTTACTTTAGAATGAGCTGTTTATATCTACATAGGGAGCGGGTCCTCTTCATGGAGTCCACCATGTTTCTACAGTAGCCCAGAATGGACAAACAAGACTCTGTTAACTTTTCCTGCTCCGGCCAGAGCCGATAACATTGCTTGCTCTCGTCACAACTACTCTCTCTCTCTTGCTTCAGCACTCACTTCCCACCTGCACACTCACTCTACGTACTGACTCGACTCTAGAGAGTGATTTTACGTTTTTGTGTCGGCCACCAAAGCTCTCTCTCTCTTCACTTATGTCATGTGCTTGTGTACATCTTATATCTGTGGCCACTATATATTGTTGTTACTGTTGTAGCTGTTTGTGTTAATGTGTTGAAAAGCATGATAAGAATATTGTCAAAAACCGAGGTTCCTCTGTAACATGGCCAGAGAGATCAACTCCTTCCTCCTCTTGTATGTTTACGAGCGTCTCTGACTTTGTCTGCTCTGCTCAGGTCGGTGCTGACTGTGGCCTGCGAGCAGACTGAGGTCCTGCTGTTTGATCCCATTTCATCCAGACACATCAAAACCCTGACGGAGGCCCACGAGGATTGCGTCAACAACATAAGGTATATCTCTCTAATCGTAAATCATCCGGGGAGGGTTTATAGAGTCAGCGTGCAACATGCTGCATCTCCTACCAGGGAATGGACCGATAGAGTTGAAGCTCAAAGCTGTAAAACAAAAAGATTCAGATTCCTCTTTATTGGTCAAAGTGTGAGCATATGATGTGCAGAGGCCAATAAAAACTAGCTGCTGTCTTGATTTGCAGAGAAAGCTAAATGACTGTTCGTGCCCTGCAGGTTTTTGGACAATCGTTTGTTTGCCACCTGCTCTGACGACACCACTATTGCACTGTGGGATCTCCGTAAGCTGAACTCAAAGGTTTGCTCATTGCACGGCCACGCCAGCTGGGTGAAGAACATCGAGTACGACACCAACACTCGCCTCCTCGTCACGTCCGGCTTCGATGGAAACGTCATTACGTGGGACACCAACAGGTGTGTGTGTGTGTGTGTGTAGGCCTGTATTACTCATGTTGTGGGGTCATGAATCTGTTTACATAGTCACATTATGGGGACTCGCCTTCCTTTTGGGGACAAAATGCACATCCCCATAACATAAAACATTATATTTTAGGGTTAGAGTAAGTGTAGGTTTAGGTTTAGGTTGAGGTTAGGGTAAGGGTTAGGATTAGGCAAGTAACAGTTACACTTAGAGCTAAGGTAAGTCTCCAGGAAATGAATGTAAGTCGATGTAATGTCCTCAAAAGTCGTGCGTGCGTGCGTGTGTATCAAAGTGTGTACTGTTGACATTTTGGAGTGAATATGAGAAAATTATGAATATTTAAAGATGAATGTGTCTTTGTGTTCTCTGCAAGTTTTTTGCGATGGTCAATGTTCAAACATTAGTACATTATGTTGTCTTTATGATATCATAAGGAGACATTCGTGATATGTTTTTCACCTCCGGTCAATCACATACCGTAATTGGATATAAATAAGTGACTAAGCGGTACTTTATTTGTTTGAATTGTAGTTAAAAGAAAGAGGGTGGCTGACTGTGGCTCCTCTCTTTAGCTTGGGTTCTGGAAAATCACCACCCACTGCTGGTCAAATCACAAATCGTCCAGCAGGTCCAGTTTGAAACTCTGTATTGCAGAGTTTGGCTTGACAGGGTGTACAGGATTACCTTTGTGGTCATGTGTGTGCTTATGTGTGTGCTTTAGTTCAATGGATGCAAACAACAGTCAAGACCAAGACCAAGGTGATGTTCATCCAATATACAGTCCAAAACCTTAATATATTAAATTTACATTGATTTTTAAAAACGAGAAAATCCAAGTCCGGTCAAAGTCAGCTTTATTGTCAGCTCTGCGATATGTACAGGACATACAGAGGATCAAAATGCTGTTTCTCTCAGACCCACGGTGTAACCATATAATACTCGAAACAAGGGTTATAATAACACAAGTAGGAACTAAGAATTAAAAATATCTACAAGATAGTAAACAAGAAAGAGAACAGAGACAACTAGGCACAGATAAGAAAAAAACAAGAACAGTAATGATAATATAAACCACACTGGATGATTATAGTGCAAAAGTAAACTAGAATTGGTAGTTATCATGTAAACAAATTACAGTACAAACATAATTATAGTGCAGACAACAGATTAGTAAGTAATATTTCATCTGCAGGATAAGTATAATGAGTGATCTGATGAGTATCTAATGTGGCTGGTGTTGTCAGTGTCATGTGTGTATAAGAGCAGTTCTTATGGTTGTTGCTGTGTGGTGGCTGAGAGTTCAGCCTCCTCACAGCCTGATGTATGAAGCCGTTGCTCAGCCTGGTGGAGCCAGCCTGGTGGAGCCAGCCTGGTGGAGCCAGCCTGGTGGAGCCAGCCTGGTGGAGCCAGCCTGGTGGAGCCAGCCCGGAGGCTCCGCTACCTTTTCCCAGATGGCATCAGACTGAAGAAGCTGTATGAGGGCTCCATGGGGTCACTTACTAGAAAAAAAAAATCTACAAATCTTCAAATTTGAGAAGCTGGAACCAGTGAACATTTGTAGTTTGTGATTTTTTCGTATAAATGACACGACTGATTAATCAGTCATCATTAATAAAGTGCTCTCAGTCAGTTGACTAGATCATTTACTGATCAACTTGTTTTGTTGGGCTGCAACTAACGATTATTTTCAGTGTTGATTCATTTTCTCGATTAATCAACTGCCTATATTACCTGTACTGCCTACTGTATTTGTTTGGCCTATAAAATGCTAGAAAAAGGTGAAAAATGTCAATCAGTGTTTCCCAAAGCCCAACATGACGTCCTCAAATGTCTGGTTTTGTCCACAACTCAAAGATATTCAGTTTACTGTCATAGAGGAATAAAGAAACCATAAAATATTCACATTTAAGAAGCTGGAAAAAAATCTTTAAAAAAATTACATCAAATTAAAAACTGCATCTTCACAACTCTGAAGTTGGCAGAATTTTTTTTTTTTTTTTTTTTGGCTAAAATTTAACCATTTTCTCCTGAAGAACGACCCAAAGATGACGAGTTACTTTAACTCTAGACAAGCAGTTTCACTGTGAATTCTTCACTCGTTTTTGAATCCCTTTAACCAGAATTACACTGAATTACACTGAAGTCATGAAACTGCTTGTTTTAAGCCTTTTGTAAATATCCTTCCCTGCAGGTTTACAGAGGACGGCTGCCCGCACAAAAAGTTCTTCCACACTCGTTACCTGATGAGGATGCGACTGACACCCGACTGTTCCAAGATGCTCATCTCCACTTCCTCGGGGTATCTGCTCATCCTCCACGACCTGGACCTCACCCAGTCCCTCGAGGTGGGCAGCTACCGCATGCTGCGAGCGCGACGGACGCCCCTCAGCTCAGGTCAGATCACCGTCCCCCTGAACACTGAAAACAAAACATTCTGCCCACATTTCATTTAATTATTTTGCTCAGTTTTTAGATCAGTTTTCCCTTTTTCTCCATATTATCGCTGCTTAAGGAGTGCTAAAGTAAAATTGAGTCAATTCAAAAAGATTGAATAATTGTTTTTAGTCCGTTATCAGGTAAAAATCCAAAATATTTCATTACAGATTCATTAATGCAAAGAGCCATTGCATAAATGAATTTAAGGGCAGGTCCATTATTTTTGTTTTTCTTTGAGGTTTTAATATAATTTTGAAGCTTGGCAGTGGTGTTCTTCACATTTAAGCATTCAAATTTTGGTCAGAGTACTTAAGATTTAGGGTCAAAATGCTATTTTCCCAAGCCTGACTAAAAGTTTTTCCCACATGTTAACCTGACGTAGGTTTCTGCATGATGACACTGCTACATGTAAAGCGTATACGTATACAGTACATCCTTATAGTCAGTGTATTAACATTACATACAGTAAAATAGATGGCAGTTGGCATGCTCCTAGTGCTCCATGCTCCTAGTGTCCAATGTGCTGCTGTGGACGCCACGCTAGTTTGGATCAGAAAGTCACACAATAATGCAAACAAACTAACCGATGGAGGCAGCGGTAGACCAGCAACTCCTGTGTTCTGCAAGGTAAAATTACTGTTTTTGTGAATGTAGTCTGGTGGCTTTGAAGACAGCGATACACAGCAGAAAGGGCTGTCTGACGTCATTTTACCTCACAGAACATGAGTTTACATACAACCCAGCAAAATCCAAATTAACCCTGTCAGATATTTTCCACACTAAGCACAGCTATCGTTGACTCAGCTAGTGCTAGCGTTAACAATATTCATAAACTTATTGATTAGCTTCGATTAGCAGTCTTTGGTAACCTACGTCACTGAGTGGGCATTTCCATTTGAAAAAACGTAACAGAACGTAGATGGTCCCACCGTTTAAGCAGTTTTAAGGTCCCTCTTTGCACCCTGGTACCTTACTATGGGCATTTAAATGGTGATTAAAGGTGATCAGAACATTACTGATGTTCTAGATTGAAGAAAATAATTTCTGACCCTGTTTCTGTAGATGGAGGCACGTCAGCATCCAGGTCAGCTGGAACTCCTCGCCAGGGAAATGACTCCAGCAAGATCCACCCTCCTAGAGAAGGTCAGAGACAATCACATGGTGTAAAACTGAATACTAGATGTCATCTGAGGTCATGCCAAAGTAATAGAGTTTAAAGTTATCACATAAGTCTGTTCTGGCAGGTCTTTCTCCCAGAAACAGCCTGGAGGTTTTGACTCCGGAGATCCCCGGAGAGAGAGACAGAGGGAACTGCATCACCTCCCTGCAGCTCCATCCGAAAGGCTGGGCCACGCTCATCCGATGCTCCAGCAACATGGACGACCAGGAGGTGAGAAACAACCTGTTACACATATGTTTGAAAGAGATGATCCTAAACTGCATGTCTCCATCTTCATGTTTTATAGATCTGAAAGCAAAGTGAGATACCTTTTTAGTCACCTAGATCGATGACCTAATTTATCACCTTTGTTGGTGCACTACCTGAGTTCTGTTACCAATACCTTAACAATACTTTTAAAAATACCATATATAAACACGTTTTACTACAATTGTTTTAACAAAAGAACACAAAGTTCACAAATGATAATTGTTTAAACACAAACAGCCATATACCAAATTTAACATGAAGAGTACACAATATTATGACTTTGGTTGCTACCAAAAAAAAGTATTGATTATTATCAATGTTTTGCCTTTATCGTGGCTACTTCAAGCAGATCATTCTGTCAAAATATAAATTTTCTCTATGTCCATTCATTCTCAAAAAAGACTTCCATGAACACCATGTAAGAAAATTTGGCCACATCAAACCGTTTTTAATGCAAGTTATGTACAGTTTGCCTTCAGTGGAGTTCTGCTGTTGAATGATTATGTGAATCATCACCAGCAGAAAGTCACTAATGGTTGGTTGGTGTCTCTTTTGGTCCTGGATCAATGTCAAGTGTCTTTTCAGTTTGGCGCCAACATGATTAATAGTTTCTGGCTCTAGTATGTGACACTGACTATGTCTACATGCACAAAATATTAATCTGAAAAAGACTATTTCTACTAAGCTTTTTACACAGTTAATGAAAATGAATACTTCACTAATATTCCTGTTTACATGCAGCCATGGATACTCCAATTAATATACTCCAATTAATATACTCCAATTAACGTAACCGGGGACACAGCCTCACTCTTTCATTACTTCAACCACTATTGATAACCAATATTTGTGCATATCCAAATACCTGTTGATAAAGATATTTTGTAATGTTTAACAGTAGGTCTGTTTCTTTTTTCTAGCCAAATGTGGGCTAGTTGGTTTGTGTACAACATGCAGAGCTGGACGCAAACAGGCAACTGATGTAAAAACCCCAACTGAGATGCTTATTCTGAATGTGCTGTATACATGTCCAAAGAATCCTCCTAAAACCTGAATAATATCAACTAATCCCATGTCTTAATCGGAAAATGCTCCATTTGGAATAAGGCCTAATTCAGAATATCCTTTTTACATGACCCGTATCAAATTCGAAATAGTGTAATATTAATGTGCATGTAAACGCAGTCGTTGACTACATCTAAACCTACATCTCCATGTTCTCTCTCCAGTGGACTTGTGTGTATGAGTTCCAGGAGGGAGCGCCCACCCGCCCGCTAGTCTCCCCTCGCTGCTCCCTCCGCCTCACCCACTACATTGAGGAGGCCAACGTTGGCCGGGGCTACATCAAAGAGTTGTGTTTCAGCCCGGACGGACGACTCATCTGCTCGCCGTATGGCTACGGCGTCCGCCTGCTGGCCTTCGACGAGAGCTGCGGCGAGCTGGCCGACTGCCTACCCGTCCAGACCAGCTGCCTCAGGGAGATCCGCTCCATCTACTCGCACAGCGACGTGGTGCTCACCACCAAGTTCTCCCCGACACACTGCCAGCTGGCCTCGGGCTGCCTCAGTGGGCGCGTCGCCCTTTACCAGCCCAAGTTTTAGCGAAGAACAATGCACTGCAGACCTGGGTGAAGAAGTGCTAATCAGGGTTCCTGCAAAGATCTAGAATGCCTCAGAGTGATGTTTGAACAACAGTACAACAGTGAATTTAAACTCCCAGCATCTAATATATGCAGATTTATGTTGCACAAAGACTATATTTACATTGTAATTGAGTGTTACAGGAATGAGTCCTAAAATCTGGAAATGAGCTAGCATTTTAGCACTTCAGGTTTCCTCATGTGGAATTCAGTGGGTTTTTTAATGGGTTTTTAGCTAGATGCCTGAAATAAGGTCTGTGGTAAACACAAGCGGAAGAGATTTTAACGTTTTGTTTTACGATATAAAACACGTCAGTAAATATTCAATCATCCCTCTCCAACCGCTTATTCCATTTGGGGTCGCCGAGGCGTACTGGAGCTGATCCCAGCTGTCAGTAAATATTACTACTACTACTTCTTAAGCTTTTGTGCATCTTAAAAAGGCGGCTCCTAACAAGTGGCTAAATGAGACGACTAAACAGCGTCATGCTGACTGGTCCACCTTTACAGCCTCATTGTGTTTATACTCATGCGACTGTGGTGTAGTCCAATTATTGGCCCAAAATACTTTTTCCCATAGATTTACGTTGAGATAGAGACATCTGTAACTGTAATGACGGTTGTGACCTTGTTCCCAAGCGGACACTATTGCGCCTGCTCCACGGGCCCAGTGGATGCGGAAGATCACCAGAAGATCTGGATACTTTTCCAGTCAGAAGTCATTGCGCCACTGAGCAACTTTCATAGGAATGAACGGGGCTCCACCTCCAATGCTGTGTCTTTCTCTCTTTATACATTCATGGTATACTCGCATTCATGCGACTGTGGTGTAGTTCGTTAGCCTAACTTTTTATGTCTGCCGATTGCATTTACACTTCATTTGTGAAGATTATCTTGCTGAACAAAACGTAAAGTATCATAAATGTGTGTTTGCCACAGAGTTTATTTTCTGCAATAATCCTAAACCCAGTGGAAAAATCCCTTTGGCTTTTTGTCGAGGGAACCAGGATGATGCTAACTTCCTGGTTGCAAAACCCAACACCACCAAAACGATCAAAGGAAATGAATCTTTAGAAACCTTGAATAACATTTCCTAGCATTTGTTTTAAAGTGCTGAAGTGGACCAGATGGGTGGGATTTACTGCATGCAGATATCAGTCATGCGGTTTAAGTGGAATATTGTCAATTCTCCGGACAGACAATCTGTATGGAAAACTCCACCCATCTGGTAGCTAAAAAGGATAAAAGTAAAGATGAAGTACTTCTAAACCCAGGTCTGCCGCTGTGAAACTGATTGAGTTTGTTTGGGTGGGAACTGTCAGCTGAAAGAAAAAATAATGAAGACGACTCCAGCCTTGACCAGGCTGCAGTAATGGACTGAAACTTTCAGCCTCTGACCCTTAAAGAAAAAATATTAAGACAAAGACGTCAGGGCTTTGCAAAGCAGAACTCCCTTCCAGATTGAGGAGAGAGTTGGAAGTCCGAACCGTGAAGCTCTCGAGATGCAACATGGCATCAATCAAAAACAAACTCTGTGGCTCTTTTTCATACTAAAGATTTTGGTGTCTAAAGCAGTAGAAACTTATTTTGAGACTCAGCACATCCAGATGTTGCTGTCTATGGTCAAAAACACTAAGGATGCAAACAAACAGACCAATATTAATCCAACCAACAAGACGAGCAGGAAACAGGCACTTGCGTCTGTGTCTGTCGTCGATCGTCTTGCTCCGCTCTGCTCATGCCTTCCTCACAGGTGCTGCTTCTCTGCTCATACAATCTGAACTTTGACCCCCCCCGCCGCCCAGGCTTCAAGGACCTCATCATCAACGCCTTTACCCACCTGTTTCCTCTTTGTTCTCCACCTCCACCCCGTTTCCGCCTTCATGGTCTTTAGTGGTTTAGGTTTTTAGTGGTTTTATTGGTGTGTTAATATTGGCACTACTTGTCCACTGTGTTTTATTTGAATTTTTCACTTTTTCGGACTAGTTACATTGGAATCACTTCTCATTTCCCTTCACAGTTGGTGTGTTTTTAATCATAAGCCTGTGAATGGAAACTTCATGCTGTCTGGACAATAGGTCATGCTGTCATTATCTCGGTTTTCAAAAGTATCCCAACCTGACATTTCACAGACCCATAGATTTTCATACTTTTAGGAAAGAAATGCTATTTACAGTTACATAGTTTTTCCCTAGAAGATAAGGCTGCCATTATTCTGTGTTTTCTTACATCAAGAAAAGCCACAGCTTGTCGGTGTGAGAGTGTCTCACCCCGTTTTTATAGCAACAAATAACTAATTAAAACCAAACTTAAAGGAAAAATGAACTCTTGAACATACATTTGCGTTATAAGAACTACCAAAATTGGCAGAAACCATCTTTGACGTTTTAATTTGGCCCATGTCCCATCCGCTAACATGGAGGGGGCGGGGTTTATTGGAATGAATGAAGGCCAGTACATGACAATAGAGCTCTATGGCAGAGAGGAATATCAGCATTTATGTTAGCATTTGGCCACACAGACGACATTTGTGAATCAATTCATTGCTGGTTTTGCTTTTTCGTGGGATTTATTGACGCTGAGAAAAATACAAAATATTGCCAGCCTCATTCTTTAAATGAACAGCTTGTTGACTTTTTGGCCTCAGCAGTGTTCGTTTAACCTTTACAGGATGAAATTGTTGCCAAGACACATTTGACTTGCTTTTCGAACTTGTACCTCATTTTCTTGGTTTTGGAAGAGAGCGCTGATCCACATCAGTGTTTGATTTCTCTTCCCTCCACCTTGCATCACGTCCAGTTTCTCATTTTTACATTGTCATAAAGGTGACCAGTCAGGTCTTTTTCCTCTCCGAGGACCGAATGGTTTGCTTTGACTGTTATATTATCGGCAATTATTGCTTTTGTGTTTTCAACCAGTGTAGTATAGCAGCTGTAAGAGCCAAGCACAGGCATGGATGTCACTCCTTAATGTAAACTGGTTATACTGGCTGACTGCAGAATAGGTATTAGGTAAAGAAAAGATAGACGTTAGCGTATACTACTATGCATACAAGCCTTTATGAAGATTCTCCTTTCTTATTTATGCCAGGGTGGTGCTCTGTATGGAACTGTCAGATGCCAAAACATGTTTTGCTTGGATGAGACGATGCTTCTCCTCTGTAGTGTAATTGTGAGCTGAGAACTAAAGGTGAATATCTGCAATTATGGACAAAAAAAATGTGGCAAAAGCTTGAATTGCAAAATAATTGACATTTTTGGGAATATGCTTATACTCTTTGTTGCAGAGAGTTAAATGAGCGGATTGATATCTGCCTCAGACTTGTCTTTTGAATATAAAGCTACAGCTAGCAGCCTGTTAGCTTGATTTAGCTTAGCATGAACACAAGAGACAGCTATCCTGGCTCAGCCCAGCAGTCATAAAATACTCCTGACAGCACCTCTTACTGTCACAAATTGTGTGTTTAATCTGTTTAAAACAAGTGTAAAACCAAAATATCGCAGTTGTGGTCCAGACTATTTCCTGGTTGGGACCAGAAACTTTCTGGAGTCTTCGCTGGTTGCCTGGCAACCAAACGATAAAGAAATAGTCCTCCCGCAAAATGGTGATTTGTCACTTCTACATTTCGGTTTTTGTATGAGTGAAGCCAGTGACATTTATTGTGTTGATTGGCGAGTGAGTTTTGTTGCAGTTAGAGCCAGGCTAGCTGTTTCCCACTGTTTCTACTTTGTGCTTAGCTAGCTAGCTAAGCTAAGTGGCTGCTAGCTGTAGCTAACCGTTGATATCAGTCGTCCCGTCTATCACACCTCTATAAAGGGTAAGAAGCATATTTGCCAAAATTTTTTGAAAACCGTGATTGAGAAATTAATTTAGATTTAAGGAGAAAACATGTCTGAACACAGGTGTAACTAATACCATAATTCCCAGCTCACAACATGGGCCTGTTCATAATGAGGAAGGATGCTTTTTAACACTTTGTACCTCAGTTAAACTGCTTAAAATATGTATTTCAGTCACAAATGGAGGAGTCCCTTTCACTTTAAGTTCAGTCAATTTTGGAACAACTCAAGTCATAGACATTTAAAAAGCCTGGAAAGATCTCTGAGCTTATTTATAGCATTTACTGATTGACTGAGCTGAAGGTAAAAGGACCAGCCATGCGTTATATTCAATGCTGCGTTTATTTCACTTATATTCATAAGCTCTTTGGAGAAAAGTGTCTTATCTGTCATTTTCTCTTCAGGTATAGCAACTAAAAAACTGGGTTCGTTTTTATGAATTTGCTCCTTTTTGTTTGTCAGTCCTGTTCTGGGTTTTAACCAGTATTCTGTTGTGTGGATTAATTGAATGTTCTCAGTAGTTCTGGTGTTAAATGTGCACTGTCACCTCATCCGATCACAGCTGGTAGGAGGGGTGGACAAGAGACGAAAACTTGTTGAATTGCTCGCACTGTTGTTCGCTAAACAGCTATACACAGCAAGTAGTCCCAACAATGATACTAAAAATGGTACTTATTATCACTGAAATAAAAAGGTTAGCGTCTTTTGCACTGCTGACTGTTTGGTGTTTGAGTCCAGTGTTTCGACCACCAGATGGCAGTCAGACTCAACCAGTGGTTCCCAAACTAGGGGTCCCGTCCTCTGAAAGGGGTCATGAGATGATTAACACATTTGCTGGTTTTTCTAAACTTTCTTCTAATCTTTGCTTTTGTCTTTTGAGTTACTGCATAATGTCACTCATATTCAGATTAAACACTCACATACTGGTTGAACTAGTCAAAATCAGAACTAAATATTGTATAATCCGTAATGTTTTTAGCTCTACTAGCAGTGAGTTTCTAAGGATGATGAAGTCCGTTTGTCGCTCAGTGCATCAGTTTGATCCTGCTGAAATATCTCAACATCTGTTCTGACTGGCATGACATTTGGTACAGATATGCGTGGTCTCCAGAGCATGAATCCTACTGACTTCGGTGATTTCCTGATCTTTTCTGTAGCGCCACCATGAGGTTGGAGTTTGTCATGAAATTTGGTTCAGACTTGCATGTTCCCATCAGGATGAACTGTACCACCTTCAGATTTCCACTGACTTTTCATCTGATTTTTAAAAAAAAATGAAATTGCTAAACCCTTTGATTTATGCAATATTATCGTCCTGTAAATAAGGATGCTGCAGTTTCAGGACCACATTTCTAGGAAATAGCCTGCATGAAATGACCACGACCTCTGCAGCTGCACCGGTTCAATGATAGCCACAAATCAAACTGTCACAATGTCATAAGAAGATTTCATTTCTCTCTCTTTTCCTTCAGAACAGACATCTTCACTCGACACCGTGAAAACGTGTGGGCCTTTTGAACCAAGTACAGAATCATGTCTTCCCAGAGCCGCGAAGCCGTGTGGTCTCTCTCAGGTCCGTATTGCCATGCTTGCTTTCTCAACTCTGACCTCTGGTCATGTGACTCTCTTTACAATTCGTTGACTATATCATTAAAAAGAGCGTAGATAAACATTACTTACCGTGACATTTTTTTAAAACAAATGTTTAACCTTTTTACTCTTATTTATAACATTTGACTTATATTTTAATAACAATATGAAAATCAGTCATGAATTTATGACATCACATATTAAATGACCGCTTAAATGACCTTGTCTCTCAGACAGTTACAACCTCATAAAACCACATTACATGTAATCGGTTGAATTATGTGCCGCCACCACAGAAACAATTTAGGTTTAGTCAAAAAACTATTTGGTTAGATTTAGGAAATGATTATTTAAATGTGATTAAAATAGTAAAACAATGAGTATTAAACAAGCATTTACACTGAAGACAGTAGGCTTTGTGAAAAGTAGGCCGCCTCCTCTATAACATGCTACTCGATTTATGACCAAAGATGTAATGTAATGTCATTGATGTAAAATGAATGACATTCCCATCACTCTCAGCTGTGATTTTACCATATGGTGCGAATTAGCAAATTAGTTAGCATGCTAACACATTGAACTAGGATGGTGAATGTGGTAAACATTATACTTGGCTTATATTGGCATGTGTAAGTACAGCCTCACAGAGCCAATAACGTGGCTGTCGACACTTAACCTTAACCTTAACCTTAAACCTCATTTTTATTTTGTGACCCACTGGGAGGGTCTGAACTTCTACTTCTTCTACTTTTCTTCACCTTTGGTTCAGATTTAGACACTAGAATAGATTAACACAAATAAGTAATATTTATTTGAGATTTTATGGTCCTGTTGGATTTTAGTCAAACAAAACAAAAACAGACACATTGTTAGAAAAAATATGTCACATATCAGACCAGCTGACACTTAAATCCTCAACTCAGTCGTCAATAAACGCTACAGCATCGTCAGCTGTAGTGTCGAATGAACAAAACAAATGTACAAAACAAAAAACTGTAATGTGGATTTGAGCTTTAACATTCAGTGATGCCTGTCTATAAATGCGAAAATGTCCATAACTTTTCTAAAAGTCTGTGCAACATTTTAGAAGTTATTCTGCTTTGTACGTACCCTGCCAACGTCTATAAAAGTCGATGTCATGGTTTGATCTACCTTAAAGGGTCAGTGCACCCAAATACGTCAATGTTGAATTTTTGTATTTAATATTTTAAAGTTGTGATCGACACATACAAATCTCAGAGGCAGATACTTCACCACATAAAACTGTCTGCATGTGTTGATATCGCTGGGGCAATGCAGAATAATATATTTTTGTAATTTGGGTGAACTGGCCCTTTAATAGTGTCCTCTCTAGTAAAAACATGTCAGTATTCCCAGAGTTATTTTTCTCCATTTGAACTGAACTTCTTGAACCAATGATCCAGCTCATCTCTGGAGCTTCTTCAGCCCCTTGTCCCATCTCCCCTCATGCTCTCTGGGCTCTGGAGGACCGGGCTTTCCTCGCCCGCTGCATCCGCTGACTCTCCCTGCGCTGGTTGATGACCTTAGTGCTGGCGCGAAGCTTGCGGAGCCTCAGAGCACGAAGACGCAGCTGAAGGTCCTGGGGGATCTTCCCTCCTTTGGCCCGGATCTCCTTCAGCATCTGAATGGGCGTTTTGGTCAGAGTGAAGTCACAGATGGTGGGACGTGGTTCCATCCCAACGTGGCACTGACGCATGGACGGGAAGTACCCCTCGGCCCAAACCACCACCTTGTATTCGCCCGGGTTCAGGAGCCGCCAGTAGTCCCCGTCAGTAGCTGTGGAGTTAAAAATGAAGAGACAAAAACAGACTGATTTAAAAGACTTTCAGAAAAGTTTGTGACTTCCTTCATTTCCCAGAATGCCTGTCAGGAAGCCCCCAGAGAGCAGCGATGAGCTTGTTGGATTTGTGCTGGTGGACACACTGAGAGTGATAGCATAGAGCAGTGCTTCCCAACCTTTGTGTCATCCCAGCGTCATCTAAATTTGGCTCTAATTATTCACAAGAATAAGAACAGCACACTACCACTCAACAAAATAAACCAAAAATATAGTAAAGTATAGGTAAGTTTAGTGTCTGACCTGATCGTATGTCGTGGTCGTGGTCCTCCACCTTGATTACAGCATCTGCTATTCCTTGTTTGGTCATCTTGTCCCTGACCACACCCTTGATGCCTCTGTGAACCTGAGTGAAGAGGGAACGCTGCACTGTGAGGATTTCAAAGCTGCTGTAGCTGATGTTGTTTTCTTTGTAGAGATACTGTCGATGCAGACTGACCTGCTCCATGTAAACTAGCAGAGACTCCTTGTTGTTCTCCCACTCGATGGGAAGCTCACTGACATGAGGGAACTTATCACAGGATAACTCCACCGTCACCTCGAAGCAGTTGGTGTGCATGTAACTGAAGTCATTCATACCTACAGGAAAGACATACAGGGATGTAATAGGGGTGTTAATCACAACTTTCATCACGATACAATGTTATATCAATTCTTTGGATGATACAATCTCAATTTGATTCAATTCAGGGGCCTATTGCAGCTTTAACCAACACCTCTAATCTCATCACATTGATTGGACTCCGGGTTGGCTGACTCCTGGCACCCACTAGCTCTTGGAGAAGTCATTAGGGAACCTAGGGGTTCACATACTTTTTCCACCCTGCACTGTGAATGTTTACATGTTAACATGTGTAACATTCAATTTTTTGTGCGGTATTAGTTTAAGCAGACTGCGTTTGTCTATTGTTGTGACTTAGATGAAGATCAGAAAATATTTTATGACCAATTTATGCAGAAATCCAAGTAATCCCAAAGGGTTCACATACTTTTTCTTGCAGCTGTATGTGTTTTAAGAGGATGTTTTCCACAGGTAAGTAACATTTTTTCAAATTACTACCTGATGGCGTCAATCATTCAAAGAGGTGTGACTCACTGCCGGGGACGGTGTGCCAGGCTCCGCCGTTGATGATGTTGTTGTAAGACTGGAAGTCCTCGTAGTGGCAGATGCGGCGGTCTGGGTTGGCCATCACCAGGTTAGTCGAGGCGTAGACGGAGGCCAGCCAGCGGAAGAAAGCGTTGTCCGCCGTGGGGGTGTCCTCCTGAGGGGCCCAATCTCGGGTGCAGTCGAAGGGATACGTCACCACCAGTTCTCCCCCGTGGAGGTTCGCACTGAGCACGAAGGGAATGTCCTGCATCCAGCTGATGACGGCTCGGGTCTCTGGGGCAACCTGGGAGGGATGGACGGTCTGGATTAGCTTTGTTATGTCACTGATTTATGGGGCAATTCTTATCACATGCAGCAAAATTAGTCTTTGTTTCATTTAGTTTCATGGCTTATTGATTTGCAAAGGTAACAAAACAAAAGCATATAGTAAAGGATAAGTTTAGTCATAATGTATTGAGATTTTTTTTTGTTTTACACAGTATTTGACCTCTGACTATAGTGCTATGTAGACTTTGTTGTGATTTAGAATTTCAGACTTCATTTGTTAATCAAACAGCACAAAAAGGTCTTTAATTTGATTTTCTGTTGATTACATTTAAATTTGTGTAGGTGGTGCTTTTTTCTTTGTCTGTTCAGTCACTGTTTTTTTTATGTTTTACATCTACAAGCTACAAATGGTGGATTGTAAGATTCTTCCTAGAAAACACCTGCCAATAAAAAAAACATAGCAATCAACAGAAACTTAAAATAATAATTTTAAAGTGCACATATTAAAATGTTGTTATGTTTTTACTGTATATCTGGAGGCAGAGTTTTAATATGTGTCCTGCTACCAAACACTGAATCACGTTCAGGCTTCCAGTAAAACCTCAGCTCTCTGGGCTCAGAGATGACTTCCTGGTCTGAGGCTTGCTTGCCAATAAGTGGAAACATTAGTTTCCTCTTCTCAAAACAGTCCGCTACCCTCAAAAACTGATTTTTACAGTGTCACCTACATTTATCCACCAATGCATGTCACCTTTTTGTTAAATAGCAGAGTCCGTTGGTATTTTTGGTGCAGTAATCTGTATTTCATGAAAACCTTTGCTCAAGTTTCAAGTTCTAAATTCTTAGTTTTCAGACTCCCTCCAACAATGCTCATTCAAATCTGTATTAAACAGAATAAAATTAGTCTGTTTTCAAAGTCCTCTTTCTTGGTTTTATACAGGAAAGTTGAATTTTTGTGATTCTCGTTTATTTCTTGGCTGTCTGCCACACTGTCGTTCCAAATACTACCACCAGATGGTGCCACAGTGATGTATTTTTCACATCCTACAAGTAGCTCAAACTAAATTTCTAAAATGATGATTACATTATAGTTTACTGTCATATTCCCCACAGATGAAGGTATAACTGATCAAATGTGTTGTATTGCTCCTCAGGCTCTACTTCCTCCTCCTCCTCCTCCTCCCCTCATGTTATTGGCTGGTGAGTCTTGGACCTGCAGCCAGTCACAGTTCATGTGCAGGTATATAAACACTGAGGAGCTGCACTTCTCCACCCCAAGACCATGTTTACTGCCTGCTAACACCCAGAGTTTATAAGTTATTTTGTCTGGATGATGTTGTGTATGTTCTTGTCTGGTTCAGGTCAGAAAGGTGAGCACTTTTCTGTTTGATTTCTATTCATCAGTTCACAATCACGTCTTTTCTTTTAGTTTAGAAAGTTTATTTAGTATTGTGTGTTTTATCTTTATGTTTTATCTTCCGCTCAGCGTGTGTCTTTTAGCTTTTAATGCTACATCACCACACTCCCAGCACACTATCCCTGTGTTTATTGCTGCAGTGGATGGGTTTACATTGTAGTTAATGGAAAACCTGGTGCGTCTCATACCAGCGTTAAGGGGTGCCTTGTGCATCAGTATGTAATGGCAATGGTAGTGACCACAAAGGACTGGAATATTCATATTCTTCTAGTTGTATCACTCTCCTCTCCCCTAGACCAACTTGGGGTCGTAACATTTTAAGAAAAAAATGCACGTCCTCACCATGGCGTCTTCTTTAGTGTAGTACTCTGGGATGGGGATGTAGTGGTTGGTGACTTTAGATGGATCTGCTGCCGTCTCCTGGGCATCCCACATGATGTTGTTCAGGTCTGGAAAGTTATGATTCAGGTCAATTCCTTCGTAGCTGTATCGTCCATCAGCCCAGCCGGCCAGTTCAGAGCCCTGCAGCAGATCAGCCAGTCAGAAACAGGGACATTTATCACTGTAACTTCCTGGTAAACAGGAACAGGTCTTTTCTTTACACAGTTTAACTGCCTTTCCTTCCTCTCCTTCACTGATATTCCAGTGGTTTACTAGATTATTATGATCCTACTCTGTACTTCCTTTTTTGACAGAATGTATGTAAATTAAAGATATAAAGAGCTGCTTCAGCAGTGTGCACAATTTGGCAACACCACCATAGTTGTCCAAATCAGAGCTAGACTGAGATGTTGCACATGAGTTTAGATTTATAACCATTAGTTCAAGTAGGGATTAGGGCTGTTTAAAGTCTTTGTGTCCATCAGGTTTATTAGTTTGAAATTAGGAATGGGCAATATGGCCAAAGTCTTCTGTCCTGATTCAGGTCATTTCATATCTAAATAACAATATATCACAATATAACGTATTTTCTGGTAATTCATCAAATAAATAGTCTGTATGAACTAACCACCCTCTCTTCTTTAACACATCTTCAAAGCTACTTTAACTTCACCCACCTTCTCGTAAGCTGCTTCATATCCATCAGGGTTCATGGAGGGCAGAAGGTGGATTCGAGTCTCAGTCACCAGCCGAACGACTCGTTGGTTGCCCTTCTTGTATTCTCTGCACAAGTACTGCATGAGGTTGAGGACGAGCTCTCGGCCCAGAGCCTCGTTGCCGTGCATCCCAGCCACATAGCGAAACTCCGGCTCACCTGCCAAGAGGGAAAAGTTAAGCGTTGCCAAGCTGTAAGTGTGGAGGAATTTGTCTGAGCCAACATCAGCTTTTATTACAGGTCATACTAAACATGAAGCACCTGTTATTTAGATTTTATTCAGTAGGTCAAAGTTAAACCCAGTAAAAAACATCAGGAACACATTCCAGATACAACTGTCATCCCTTTTGTATTTGTGTTAGGCAACACATTGACAACACTTTGCCAAGAATCATACATGGATTGGCCAGAGTTGATGGTAGACATTCCTCAAGTTAAAACTCCCAAAGGCACAAACTCTGCGCTTGATACATCAGCCGAAAAATTAAAAAAAATGACCCTTCTTGGATTTGGCACCAGTGTTCATTTAACCATGAACCCACTGAAATTTAAATCAGCTGTTGTTGCTTAAATAACCCACATTCCCATATTTCCCCCCTGGGAATGAAGCAGTTTTGACATATGTGGCCTGAAGAAAGAATTCATTTAAACATTTGGCAGATGTAGAGTGGCTGCAAAACCCTGCATCTGAAAGCAACATTACAAAGGAAATCTGTGTTGTTTAGTGGACAGATTGCCATCTCTGATTTCAAACCGCTATCAGTTTGTTTATAGAAGGGAGGCCTATTTGAGACGCCCCCAGCCTCCTTGTGTTACTGCTAGTCTGTATAAACACTGGAGGATATTGAACTGGGCCCCCGAGCAGCTGAACTCAGGGTAACCTGAGAAATGTGGTGAACTCTGGTCCAGAAACTTCAGATTTCAGAGGGTTTGAACTCAGAGAAGAAGAGTTGAAACGTTCTTACCTAGTTCGTGTTTGCCGGGGTTGTCGGAGATCTCCATGACATAAAGTTTGAGGCCCATGTAGCTCTTCCCGATGGTGTAGATGCGGGTGATGTCCGGACACTCCTCTGTCACAGACTTCATGAGCTTCAGGGTTGGAAGAAGTATTCAGACCCTTTAACTTGTGGTATTAGTACTTTTAATTGAGTTAAGTCCTGCATTGAAAACAGTATTTAAGTAAAAGTCTGTAAATGCACTCAATGCAGAAAAATGTCCCCTGAGCCTATTATATATCATATCATTAAATTATTAGTAGTATTTATTAATGTAAAAGCAAAATTTTACTGTTGTATTTGCTTTACGTGGACCTCATTTTGAACCAATGATTGTTTACATTCTGGATTAATCTGCTGATTATTTTCTCCAACAATTGATTGATTGTTTCGTGCATAAAAATTCAGAAAATAGTAAGAAATGCCGTCACAATGACCCAGAGTCTAACATGTTTTTTTTATGTCCAAACCTCAACGTTATCACAAATAAATCTTAATAACTAAAAGCAAGAAATGCTGGGTATTTTCATTAAAATGGCTAACTTTTAAAATAGTTATAATTAATTTTCTGTTAATCGACTAATCATTTTAGCCATACTTCATACTTTACAAGCTCCTCATATGTTTTATGTGCAAAAAAATAAATTTGTTAAGTTACCAAAGTTGTCAGATAAATGTAGTGGAGTAAAAAGTACATTATTCACCTCTGAAATGTAGTGAAGTAGAAGTATAAAGTGTCATGAAAAATAAAGTACCTTAAATGTATACTTAAGCACAGCACTTGAGTGAATGTACTTAGTTAGAGTCCATCTCTGGTGTTAAGACGACAAGGTGGACTGAAAGTCATGAAAGAGTTAAATTTGAACTGTTGGGAAATGTGCAAACTGTTAAGAGTCTGAGTAAAAACTCTGGCTTTAGCTTTAGGGGAAACCAAAGTTACTCATCATGCATGTGGCAATGCAGCCCTGCTTCACGCTCTAACCTTTCTCATCTCTTTGTAGTTGTGCTGTCTGAAGTCCAGGGCGTCTTTTGATCCTCGCTCTGAGAAGTAGGTGTCAGCAGGATCTACGAGGACAGAGCACAATAACTTCATTTTGTTGACTGACAGACTGAAAGACAACCTAGCCCTTTACAACCCAAATGAATATATTTAAGTCAATAAGTTAAGTGTAGCTCTATACTGCACCCTACCGTTGACACGACAGCCGAGAATCTCAGCCCTGAGGCAGATGGTACCGTTGGGGTACCAGGTCTGAGGGTTGATTCGGATGAAACGGGCGACGGTGGGAACCGGAAGGAGTCCGAGCACCGGAGTCTCTGAATCCTGGTTTCCTTCAAAGATCTGTACAATACAGTGAGACATTATAGATTTGAACATTTTAGGATCCCCTGCGGATATGCATTGTTGTTATTTTAAAGGGAACCTACTATGTTTTTGTACTTTTTTCCCTTTCCTTTGGTGTGTTTTTTAGTTATAAACGACAAAGCTCACGCTAAAGGGAGTTTTTTCTTCCGTAACATGGTGATGTCACCAAGTAACACATTTTGCCTAGTGGCTAATCAAACAAACCAGGCTAGTTAGAGCAGAGCTGGTAGGTGTGGGTGACCAATCACAACAGAGTGGACACCATTTTAAAGCATGTAAACATGTTCTAGTATAAACCCAACATACAAGTATGAACCTGAAAATATGCAAAATTGGTCCTTTTTAACAGAGACTAAGAATTAGACCGTTATCCGTCAGATAAAACTTTATCTGCGACTGTACAGAAATAGCTGCGTAGCATTCAAATCAACATTATGAACGAAGCTTTGAAGTTTCCAACCATTCAGTACATTCCTAAACGCTTTCACCAAGGTAGCTATTATTCATTTTGCACTAAACTTTTTTGCATAATTTGAACTTCTTCTCCTTGATGTTGGTTTCTTGTTGTGGTTTAACATAACATGTAATCAATTCTAGCAGTGAATTATTTGCAGTAATTGGTGGAGGTTCCCATTGAGACAAAATGTCCCATCTTTTACAAAACACTCAAATCAGTAGCTTCGCGTCTCAGATCTCCCATCACATTAGACTGAAAGGTCAAGATCTGCAGAAATGATAACATTCCCATCAGCCTCAGCTGTACTTTCTGTTGAGTGCTAACTGTCTGATATTAGCATACGAACATGCTAAACTAACATGGTTAGCATGCCTTAAAATAAAAATAAATAACAGAGGAAAGAATTTCGTGTTTCACCTCCAGCGCCTGAGAAAGAGACCAGGCGTTCAAATAACTATGGACGGCAAACCTTAAATTTCTTGGTATTTCCACCTGCATGTTGCAGTTTCCATCAATGTGCATTTTGGTTTGAATACACGTTTTGATTTTGTAATGATAGAGGCCCTATTTGGCAACCGACATATGGAAAAAAGTCATTCTAATATAATGTTATGCTATTATGCCAACCGCAAGTTTCTGTTTCTTGCTGTACTTTGTTTTCATTTTGATTTCTGTCTTCTTCTGTTGAGTAGTTGACTGTTTTGTTCACGGTACATATTTCACTTTGGCACAAACTCTTTGAAATCTGTTTTCCATCAATACGAGGTCCACTGGTCACGGTAACTACATTCCTTCATGTCAGAGAACTGTAAAAAAAAAAAAAAAAAAAAAAGTAGTTCTTACTGCTTCTTTTGTCCCATTCATGCAGGTTTTCCAGGTCACAGAGTCATTACTCAGCTGGACTTTGTAGGTATGGACCCAGTCCCAACTGTAACAAAGACCAAGAAATATATTTTTACACTTCAGCGCAGTGAAAGAACATTGTGCTCTGACTTGTGTAACCAGAGTCTTTTTTTGTGTGTGTTTTTCAGCAGCAGTTTTAAATTTCCTTTTGAAACAAAACCTCTTCAGATATGAGCTCTGATACTACCTGACCTCCAGATGGAGTTTCGGCCCTGCAGGATGACTCCGGTGAACAGGGTGAGGTGGAGGGCATCCACCTCCAGCCACTGGTACCGGTCCTTGTACTCAGCACACCAGGCTCCGTCATACAGGTCCCCGTCCTCAATGCCAGACTAAAAACATATGTTGCACACAGGGTAGTTCTTTGTCAGCTGCAGATTGCATTAAAGTCTTGGCTCTGCCTCCAATGTGAAGCATTGCATAAGATTTTGGTGTCGACCCTGATTGTAAAATAATTGCTTTCAGACTGCAGAACATGAGAGGGGGAGGGGATGTGGAATAGCACTGCTGACTCGGCTCTGTAGTTCACAGATTATTTTTATTTAGTTTCCGAGAAACTCAACAGGAAAACTTTCTACTTCAAGGAGGTTTTATTATAGTGGTAATTTTACATGCCATTAAAAGCAGAGGGGAAAAAAGTGATAGAGTGTGGGAGATCTACTTTATTTTATGGGCTCTTAGTTCAAGTAGAAATCATAGACAGGAATAAAACATAATGTGAAGTAAATGAGTAACGGTTAGGATGTTGTTAATTTAAAGTGTAAAACAGGTTTTAGTCTCAATGGGACTTCCTAGTTAAATAAACGTTATATATAATTTGTGCATCATTATATTGAAAACAAACTCGAGGAACTTTAAGACTCAGAAACGTGAAATTGTGTAAAACCTTTTTCATCAAAATTATCCTCTTTTCGTCACTTCAAGTAGCCTTTTTATCAACTCCACTACTTGTGTCTGGGTTGAAATACAGTGTCTTAGCATCTTATCTCATTGGCGTTAGATTCCTTCGCACAAGACACCCTTAACCGTCGGTGTGAAATGCACCGGTCTTTCCATTCGACCCATCCCTATCAATATTAACTGATCAGGGAAAGTGGGCCTGGAGTGACTGTGGTGACGTAGTTTATAGAGTGAAAAGAAACACACCAGGCAGGCGGGTAGGAGGGGGAGGTGGATGGGTCCAACAAACACAAGACCGCTGTTTGTGTCCCATGTTCACAACATTCAGTGTCATTTTCACTTTAAAAATGTAGTCCTTTTAAGCCCAACCATGTCACCTCCAATCCTGAATCCAGTTCTCTTTATACATCCATGATCCTCCTCCACCATCAGGTCAAAAGCTTAATTTGTCCAATATTTTGGTTTCTGAGCAGATGCATTCCCATCAGCCTCAGCGCACTTTGTGTTTAGTGCAAATTGGCAGATATTAGCGAGTATATTAGCATGCTAACGTTAACATAAGCAAGATTTCAACTTCTCATATGTGATTTTTTTTGTTTTCTTTGTCTTACATGATGGTAAATTAAATATTTTGAGGGTTTTCAAATGGACAAAACAAGCAATATGGTTGTCTTTTTGAGTTTGAGAACTAATGGGTATTTTTAAACTACAGTCAGGTATTATTTCGACCAAACAATTAGTTTCACTAGTTTTTGGCAGATCAACTGACAATGACAATATTTATTAGGTGCAGCCCTGTTATTATGGCATTCATAGCAATAACTATTTATCTCTGATCATCTCATAGACCTCAGCAGGATCTTTCCAAAAAACAAAATGTCCCTCTAAAGCTTCAGTAAAATCAAGTGAAATACTACTTCTAATCTCCTGTCCACAGTCTCCCTTTATGAGATCATGTTTCCTGTTATTCTGTCTCTTTGAATTTCTGTTAGAAGCTCACTGTGCTTTGTGTTTGATCCAGATCTAGACCCACCTGGATGTTCAACCTCCCCCTGTGGGGACCCAGACCCGTCCGCTGGTAGGAAGACGCTTGGATCTGGCTGTCATCGACCCGCAGAGACTCCAGGCCGAGGGGAGGACAGTCTGGAGGGAAAAGGAGACAGAGATAAAATCTTCTGTGGGTTTGTGTCTGTGCTTGTCTGGAGATGTTTAAAGGAGCCGCTGTGGGATCTTCTGAGGGGTTAAAACTCTCCCTCTGGTTTCTCTGAGTAAGCAAACACATGGCTGATGTAATTAGAGGTCCCAGCGGTTGTTATGTTGAATATGTCTAATCATCCCGGGTCAGTTCTGTGGAAGGTTGGAGGCCCTCTGCAGAGGAAACTGCAGATAGTGAATCAGTGGAGGGTTTGAATGTAATCTGAGACAAAGTTGAGGCTTGAGGGCCAAGAGAGTAAAGTCAAACGTCCAGCAGAGCTTTAGCTGCAGGGTATTTTATGGCTTTGAACATGCAATAACAGCCCCATTAATCACAAACACTACAAGTACTGGCAGGGCAAAACAGCCTTGTTTGTTCTCCTTAGGTCAGGTTTTCACCGCAATATCTTTAAAATCAAAGAAGAAGACGCAGAACAAAGGTATCTGGTTTAGGTTTACATTAGCACAGGACAAATCCCTTTAACATGTGTTGAGCTTTTAGTCAGTTTATCTGTCATCCTTGCACAAAAGGTCACTGTTTCCAGCATTTTAAGTGTGAATGTTTTGTGGTTTTCGTAGTCTGTTATGATAGTAAATTAAATATATTCAACCTGTAGACATCCCATTTAGGCTATAGGAGATTGTGAGGGCTATTTTTCATATTTTCTTCTGAAAGAAATCGTCATAAAAATCAAACATAAACCATTTGTGGAAATTCAGTGAGTGACTGCTAACAAATGTGGCAAAGGGTGACAAAAGTATGTAACATTTTATTTATTTATTCAAGACCTTTTTTATTAGTTAACCTTCTATACAGCTCTTACAAATGGTCAATTAATCTGCAACAGTTGTGATAATCATAAGTCTTGTATAATAATAATAATAATAATAATAATAGAAACAGAATTTATGTGGGTTTTGGTCTATTTTTCAGATGAATATGCCTTTATAAATTGAATATATTTTTGTTTTTGGACTGTTTTCTGGCATGTTATAGATGAAACAATCAATCAGTTAATTAAGAAAACAATTGATAACAAAAGTAATTGTCTGTAAAGAAGCTCTGGGTTATTCTAGTAACACAGTTAAATTAATATTTATTTTCACTATTTAAATAACTATTTTTTTTCTCAGTGAACCCTCCTCATTTCCATACTGATGTTACTTGATTTATGTTTTCTGGTTTACAACAGCTGAGCAGTCAGGGGCTCAATGGGTCCCTGAAGGCATCATTCATTATTTGCACTGCTTAATTAACATTAATAATTAGGTTTAATCAGCTTTAAGGCACATCTTAAAAAGTAAGAATATATTTTGTCCTACCCAGTTGTGTGTTCTCATCTTTGTCTTCTTCTTTATTGCTGTTTTCCTCTCCACTGTCCTGGCTGATGTTTTTTCTGTCCAGCTGTTTGCCTCTGCCAGCAGTGGTGGATAACTTTGTCGGTGTTGCTGTTGGAGTCGGTCGGTCTGTGCTGTGATTCTGGAGCTGCACAGTGACAGACTCGGCTGTAGTTGTGTAGTTGACTAATAAATTAATCTGAGCTGTTGTATTGTCTGTTAGCGCCGTGTCTAAAAATCCTCCCAGTAAAATCACTGCAGCCAACATGCACAAGGACTTTTCCATCTTCCTCTTTGTTTGCTGCTGCAGAGTGAGGGGGAAAAAAATCCCCAGCCAGTTTATGTGGAGATGACAGAGAGCCAGAACTCCATCCACATCCCTCCTCCTCAATCCCACCTCCCCTGCCTCGCCCTCCCCTCCCTCCAAAAATTCCAGCTGAATTCCCAGGAAAAATGGGATTCAAAAAGACTTGTGAAGTTGCAGTTTACAAAGCGAGGATTATTTATACATCAGTGACCCATTTAGTCAACTGATACATGAAAATGAGTTCAAGTTCTTTTGTTTTCAGTCTTTCTTTTGTCTTCTCTCATGAAAGGAGGATGGCTCAGTGGAAAGTGACATTTACTCAGCTACTGTACTTAAGCATAACTTTGAGGTACTTTTCTGCCCCACTTCATTTTCACTTCCTTCATTTGATGACTTTACTTACCTTCCTTTGCATGTTCAGATTAATAATACAAAATATAATCAACAAATAAATTATGATATAAAGTTAAGATGATAAAGTAGTTAAAAGTAGCTCCACCTTGACCAGATTCGACATTAAAGGAGACATATCATGATGTTTACATGCTTTAATGTTCAAAAAACACATTTTTTATAGTTTGTCTCTCCAGTCCGATAGATGCACAACAGTTTGAAACAGAAACTCAGCAAACACTGGGGATTCATTGACTGTTTTTATTTTGTTATTTTGGTGGTTAACATTGTCTCAGCTGTTTTACATTAGATGTTTTTCAGGAAGTGCGGCAGCAAAAGAAGAAAAGCCAGCAGGAGCTGCAGGATGTGATACGGGAACACAACAAGCTGGATTTGATCTTGAGTTACAGAGCACAAAAAGAAGTTTCCCAAAGAGTCCCTGCGGCAGAGAGAGGTTAAGGACAACAAGAGTTATGAAAGATTAAAGATGTCCAAACACGACGAGACAGTGAACTGAAATGGTAAAAGTAAGAATTAAACTATTTCTTTAAAATGTCTGGGAAATTAGGTTTTAAAGTTGATCATGCTCCCGAATTTCCCCCCCGGGATCAATAAAGTACTATCTTATTTTCAGGTTCATAGGTGTATTCAGGTTCATAGTTTGTACTAGAATGTATTTAGATGCTTCAATGTTTAAAGCACATTATTTTTCTTATACGGTCTGTCTGAATATATTTGATTTCACCTTCTGTCCAAAACACTCCATTTTAGCTCCTGTCTCTTTAAGACCCCCTGACTAAAAACCCAGTCTGCTCTGATTAGCTTGTGAAAAAAATGTGGTGGTAGTGGCTAGAAGGGAGTCAGGTATTGACCATGAATAGTTAAGATTGGGCATTGACTGCGAATAGTTATGGTTAGGCATTTGACCTTCAATAGTAAAGGTTAAACATTGACTTTTAATAGTTAAGGTTAGACATTGACCTTTAATAGCTAAGGTTAGGCATTGACCGTGAATAGTTATTGATCGTGAATAGTTAAGGTTAGGACAAGTCATTGGGCAGCAAGTCAAGAGGGCTCCCTTCTCGACATGACCAGATATGGTGCACATTTGTAAAGGTGGGTGGAGTTACTCAGATGGGGGTGCAGTATATTCTAATGAGCCTGCATGTGACTTAGGAAGGGGAGCCTAATCTGAATGGCTTGTTGGAGCACATGTTTTCTGATCTACACCCCACAAAAGACTGACTGGGTTAGTCTTATTTCTCAGTATGTGGTTTGGTAGGGACTCCAGATACATGAGCACCGCAAAGGTGAGTTTTTCATGATATGTCCCCTTTAAATTGACTGTGCATCAGTTTGCATAACAGGAGACATCTTTGGCACGATTCAATATTCAATATAAGCAGGCCTCTTTCTGCACTGGTAGTGCCATCCCAAATCCCTTAATATTTTATATATTTGATGACAAAATCAGCCAAAACGTCTTATGAATTTTTCAGCCCTCAGTAAACATTAACCCTCCTTGAAATCCTTTAGACTGACTGATGCTGCTGCTGGATGTTTGTTTGAGACTCTGATAGGTGCATCCTGTCACTGAAGCATCAGTAAACTGTCATAGTGTGTCAGAAGATCTTCCATCAGTTTATATAATGGTTTCATCTGATATTAGCCCACTCAGGATATTAATGTCCTTTTGTCAGAGAGTGGGGACTTTTCTGTGACGGAGTTTGCAGATAAACCTCATTTCAGTGACTCCATAGTGCTGCCTTTCACACTTTAGTGTATTTTATTAAAACATACAAATTCTATTTTTAGTATTAGTTTGTCTTCTGATTCAGTTTCTTGTTCGGACAGAAAGAGACATACATCATCATAATGTATATAATGTGTTTGCCCTGGATTGTTGGAGCTATTTATTAATATCGGTGACTCAGTGATTATTTTGTCATGGTCTGGCTTTTAAATGGGAGACATCATTGAAAAAGTACTTTTTCAGTGCTTGTCTTCTTACATTTGTGTATCTGGAGTGCCTACCAACGTACAAACTGGTAAATCGGACTAATCCAGTCACTTTAAAGTGGGCTGTCTGGATCAGAAAATATGTGATTCAACAAGCTGTTGCTTGCAGGTTGTTCTGCTGCACTTCCTGAAAAAAACATCTAATACAAAAAAGCTGAGACAATGTTAACCATCCAAATAACAAAATAAAAACCAGACAGTCAGTTAATCCTCAGTGATGGCTGATGCATCAGTTATCAAACTGTTGTGTATTTATTGGACAAGAGAGACGAGCTGAGATTTATTACAGCAAAAAGAGCAATAAATGTGACAAACAAACATACAGGAAACACATCATCCTCCTGTTGGTCTGCTTCCATCCAAACCGCATATCTGAAACCATCACATCTGTGTTGTGTTTAAGCCGCACTGTCATGAGCTCACTTGGCTGTCAACTTCTGGTAAAATGAGTAATGTTGCAATGTAAGACAAAATTAAGAGAAACAAGGAGTTTGCTCTCTGAGCTGCATATGATGTGTTCCCAGATGTCTGTAAGTACTGCAAACACAAACCGTCTATACTGTACAGTGAAGCCGTCTTTGTTTGTGTTTCCAGGTTTGGCTCAGCTTCATGCTGTCAGTCTCAACTCTAAATTCATCCACTGCCGTAAACTTGAGTGGAAATATTTCAAACTGCTGCCCCAAACCAGTTTGATGTCAGTAGTAGTTAAATCTAAAATAATCTCAGTTCAGTTTAGGTAAAGCGTGACAGGATGAGGCAACGAAATGACCACATTAAACAGTGTAAACGTCTTATAATGTGGCACACTTATGCTCTTATTTATTCTGTTAATGTCAGAGGTTATACTGTGGCTCTTTTAAAAGGCAAATTCATGTGCTGCTAATACTGTATGTGTGGTGGGTGTTTGGTGGAAATTATATGCATTTTGAGTTTTATTTTTAATAACTTTGATCCTTTTCTAAAGTTGTAATATAAACTTCATCAACTAAAGGAGGTATGGTCAGCATTTTTGTTTTACATCTGAATTTTAAGAGTTAAAAACTTTAATTTTTAGGTGATGCCTTAAAAAGTCGATCAGTGGTAGAAGAAGTACTCAGATGCTTTACTTCACCTCTTTTACCAGACAAACCCAGTATCTGGTTCGGCTGAGCTGTGTGCTCGAACACGCCCTTTAAAAGCTTCATAAAATGTTGTGGTGGTATTTTTCTCCAAATAGTTTCTAAAAGACGAGGCCTTAACGCTACTAAAACAACATTCAAAGTGTATTTAGCCAAAAAATGTTTGTCTGGCAATGATTTAAATGTTTTAGCTATCAAATTGATGCACAAGAAATTACATTTTTACTTATAATTACTTATATTGTTGACCGTTTTTATATTGAATGTACATTCATTTTTGTTATTTAATTTATACTGTTATTGATTTTTTTTATAATTCAAATTTGTATTGATTTTGAATGGGGTTGTACATGCCAAGTTAACATATGACGTGAGACATTTCATAGACACAAATAAAATTAAATGGCTACAGGATAAAGGAGATCCACGTGAGAAAGGGCACAACACAGGCGATAATCCCTCACTGAAATAAAGTGATCTTGAAATAAAAAATAA
This sequence comes from Pterois miles, assembly GCA_947000775.1. Lineage (NCBI taxonomy): Eukaryota > Metazoa > Chordata > Actinopteri > Perciformes > Scorpaenidae > Pterois > Pterois miles. Next base: position 3,639,276 of record CAMQGK010000001.1, read on the forward strand.
ATACATACATAAAATACAAAAAAGATAACAATTAGACAGAGCAGGATAGAGTAACAATCAAATTTCATAGTTTTCAATGTAATATAATACCAAAAATCCCCCCAGACAGGTCCCTTAGCATAATTTCTGTCATTTATCCTGGTCAGCATGGATTCGTATGAGGCAGTTTTTGTCACAAAATTGACCCATTCTCTCATCTCTGGGGGTTTAGTTGACTTCCAACATTGTTATTGATCTTGTTTGTTATTATCTAAGTTTAGAGACCAAGATCATGCACCAAGATCATGCATATATACCTGGTAGTTGTGGAGCGATACTTGATTTATTTTGGGTATATCACACTTTCCAGCACCCTAGGGTTTAAGAAGTTAAATCAAAAGCATAAATACCATTGTAAATGTCCCAAATTGAAAATGTTACTTAAGTAAAAGTACAGAAGTATCAGCAAAATTTACTTAAATAATCAAAAGTAAAAGTTCGTCCTATGCAGTGTTATGTTATAAAATATGATATTCTTTCTTTTATCACAAAAACATGCTATTCATGTAAGATAATGTTGTAGTTCCTCAACTTGGAGACAATCATATATACTTTGTATACCTGTAAATTTAAAGTACATTACTGCATCATATCACACAAGAAAATTGTGTTTTTATGTACATGTTTTTATGAACAATAAATAAATAAATGACAAGTCAAAACAAAAATAAACTACATGACATGAGAAAAAGCTTACTTTGGATTTTGCAGAATACAAAGCAGAGAGCCAACTTTTCACCCACACAGACGGGAAATGTGCTTTCTTTATATTACTCACCTCTTTTTCTCAGAAACTGCGATGATGACAGTGCATCACTTTGTAGCCAAATGTCACGATCTTAAAGAGCCTGTCATGACAGAAACCCTGATTTTACTGCTTATTCTGGGAATGTAACTTTAAAATGTCTTTGTTTGGAATAAGAGGGGGTGATTTATTGGGGAGTTTGTGGAGATAGCAGGTGTGCAAGGCGTTGTGGACTGAGATAAATCAGAGAAATGGTGACAACAGATGGATGACGGATGAATGTGCACACAAATGTTAACAAACATGTCAAAAACTGCGTTAATCCTTTAAAAAAAATCAGGGATATTAGTAGTAGTAGAAGCAGCAGCAGCAGTGATAGTAGTTGTTGTAGTAGTAGTGGTAGTAATGGTGGTAATAGCAGTGGTGTCCTAAAACATGACTTTTATTTTGAAATCGAGAATACCCGAGCCTGATTGGTGCATTCCGGTATGACGTATAAACAGGAAATGGCCACGCAAGCGAGTGGAATCATAACATTGCATTTGATTTCTCTTTACTCACTGTCTTTTCGTTTAATTTAAGCTATTTAATTACACCGTTAAACCGCGGCGGCTGTTTCTTATTATATTTGACAAACTAAAGTTACAAAGCTTCAATATTTTAGCGTGTGATGCTGTGAAATGAAAAGATGTTGCTGGTCGCTGTGGAAGCTAACCGACAGCAGCAGCAGCAGCAGCTAGCTAGCAAATGGCTGTTCGGCTGTGATGTCTGTCACCGTGCAAAGTAAGAGAAACGCTGTTATTTCATACACACTAGCCACTTAAAAGCCTTGTAACTGTGATGCCTTAATTCAAAGGCTAAGTTCTGCACTTCTCTAGCGGTGGTTAGTGGTGAAAATGTGACGCTGAAGCAAAACCCCACAGCTAAATACGGCCTGGTGGAGGAAGTCATTGAAGTTTTGTGTGTGTTTTCAGATGACAAGAAGACGAGCAAAGTGGTGAGACGGTGAGCTAACAGCATGTGACACACACACACACAAGCTTTCTGGTCACACCCCCCACCCCAAACACTGTTGGTTTCAAAGATGCCTCGTCTGGAAGAGTTGGCCAACGTTGCCCTCAGGGTGCCGAGCATACTGGTGCTGGACCTGCTCTATAAATGTGACATTGACGGTTTAACGGAGCACCTCAAGGCCAAAAACGAAGACATGCTCTTCAAATACAAGTATGTCCTCTGGAACATGTACTACATTGGTAAGTATGCGTATGATGAAATAATACATGCACAGCTGTGTTTTGCCACTGCACACTACCTTTTCGGTTAGGGTTGAGCTGCTTTAATATCAGTGTTCTTTGGATTTAATGGTGATTCCTACTTAACATCATCTCTACTGTGTGTTGAAAGGCTGCAGTGAGGTTTCACATCTCTTGCACATTTATTTCCCATTTAATTGATCCAAATATTTTTGTAAAATTGAATTGTCGTGGGAAGAAGAAAGACATTAGTGTAGGTTTCGCTGAGGGTTTTACTGTCCTTAGTCTCCTATGGTGGTCTAAATGCAGTTTCCAGTCTTTCCCTTAAAAGTGACTGCATCCTGAAGGAAAACAAGAAAGTATTTGTCCATCCATCTACAGGGGTTGTACAGAATAATGCAAGAATAATACAAAACACAGAAAATATAGAAGAAGAAGAAGAAGATAGTTCTTTAATAGTCCAAAAGGGGGGAAATAAATTTTTAAATTTTTTTTTTAAAAAAAAAAAAAAAATAAATAATAAAAGGGAGAGGTGAGGGGGGGGGGGGGGGGTTTGAGAAGGGCGGAGGGGGAGGGGGGGGGTTGGGTTGGTTGGGGGGGGGATGGGGGGGGGGAAAAGGGAAAAAAGGAAACCTCCAAAAAAAAATTATTTTTTGTTTTTGGGGGGATGTGATTTGGGGTTCTATATCATAAAAAAAAAAATAAAAATAAAAGAAATTCCCCCCCCATATAGTTTATATAGTTTATAGTGTTTATATAGTTTAGTTGACTTCCAATATCCATGTATTGGAATTGGTAACATGTATGTATTGGGAACCGGAGGGTCACCGGTTCAAGTCCCGACATGGACCAAAAACTGAGTGTGAACTGGTAGCTGGAGAGGTGCCAGTTTACCTCTTGGGCACTGCCGAGGTGCCTCTGAGCAAGGCACCAAACCCCCAACTGCTCGGGGCGCTTGTCTGGAGCAGCCCCCTCACTCTGACATCTCTCCATTACTGCATGTGTGTGTGTGTTTGTGTGCATGTACCATGTATAAGTTAAACAGAGTGTAAATTGAATTTCCCCACTGTGGGACTAATAAAGGTTGATCTTCTTCTCTTCTTCTTCTTCTTCTTCTATTGTCGAGCAGCTGTAATTATTAGTATTATTATTAACTGATAATTCTTCTCTTGATACATTATGTACTTGTGAGCTGTCCTGTTTTCCTTTGTATCTTGTCTCTATATCTTGTTGGTCATGACTAGAGCTGCAACTATTAGCCATTTAATCGGTTAGATTAAATAATAATTAATGAACAGCTAATTTGATGATTGATTGTTTTGCTTGTCAGATGTTACCCGATGCTATGGGAAGTTGTAATGAGTTTATTTACTATTTTCTAACATTTTATGGACAAAACTGCAGATTAATCAATAATTATAATATTCCTTAGTTGAAGCCACGAGTTGAACACAGTATAGTTGTGTAATTTTAGTCTTTTGGCAGCTTAGTCAGCCTGATAATTAAAGTCAACATTGCCAACATTATTAGTCAGACATTCAAAATGGCTAAATATAGCAGATCTGACTCCATGAGGTGGATGTGAATCCTCTTAGTGTGCCTTTCTAGTGTGTATCTTTTATATTTTTCAAAGATTATCTCCCACTACTACTACTCCTGCTACTGCTACTAGTATCTTCACTCTTCATGAAACTCAGAAAACATAATGTGAGTATTTATTTTTGTCTTCCAGGTCATCTGATAAATGTGGTGGTGTTGGTTCTGCCATTGAGACACATTGTGACGCTCTACCTCCATATCCTCGCCGCCCTTCTCCTATACATGGGGCATCAGATTTCCAAGTGAGATGCACTAATACTACTTCTTCTACTACGACTACTACTACTACTGGATTTCCTAGATTTATTGAACCAGGATCAGTTTTCTCTCTCGACAAAGCTTGGCTGCAGCCTCAGTCCGTCTGTGTATTCAGTTTCCTTCAGCCTGATATTTAATTTTAGGAGATGAAGTACTCTGTCGTGTGTTGTAACCTGAGAACAACCAGAGGTTTCTTTAAAGGCTTCAGGCTTGTTGCTATAAAAAGAGTAAAACTGATCACCTCAGTAATGATTATAGTTTAGTAGAGTACTATTTCCTCTCAAATGTTTATGCATCAAGGCACTTATTGCTCAATTGATTTATTTAGTGTCTGTGATAACACATTCAAAGTACTTAAGTACTAACTTCAAAAAACAAGCTAATGTTAGCTAAATGCATGTGTGGCTGTTTGCTCTTTTCATGATACAAAACAAACTGCATGCAGAGATTTTATAATTATAAAACCTTTTTTTTCTGCTTATTTTACAGGGATTATGTTCGTGAGGAGCTCCAGTACGGTTATGAAGGAGCCGTGTACCTTGATTCTCTGGCCTTCAACAGATTTGTCTCTGCAATGACGAGTGAGTCCTGAAAACAAACTTGCATGTAAATATGTAACATTTGAGCTCATTACGGTTCATAGTAATGCACTGATTTGTTTGCCTTTAAAAAAAGCTTTGGGATTCAACAAATAATATTACACTAATAGATATTCTGTTTTAGCTTGTTCTGCTTTTAAAATCTCCCATTTTTCACCATCAGATGGAAATATGTTATAGATATTATAGATAGATATTTATATTATATAAAACAGGCTTGGACTGGCAGCTACTTTGGACTGCAGCTTGTTTCAAGACTGGTGCTTTTCCTCAGGCAACATCAGTGTTGCCAGATTGGAGAATCTGGCTGTTTTTATGCAGCTGTGCAGGTTAAGTTGTATTATGATGATTTTGGCTTCGGTGGAGTCACCACCAACGAAAAGTCTGTGCTTCTCATCTACTCATCTGAGTAGTATGATTTTGAGGTCGACCAATATAATAACGATAGTTTGTTGAAGGAAAAAGTCGACAGCTGATTACCGGTAATCAGCAGATATCTTCTTCACTTCTGCAGCCGCCTAGTCGACCACTTTTGCATACGCCTTTCTTAATACATCATTTTGTTGTCTCTCCAAATTTAACTAGAATGGCGCACAAAGCGCAGACCTCCACCAAGCTGCCCGAGTATGATTACCCCCCTCTCTGTTCAGCTTGCGCCATCATCCACAAGTATTTTTGTTTAAGTTAAGATTAGCTGTACGTAGCGGAGCATTGTAAAACACTTCATTCATACTGGACAGAAACAAAAGAAAACTCACTTAAACCATTGTTGTTTCTCTTTCCAACAATCACCAAGTGTGCTTTGGTTGAACTCAAGTCTAATTTCACTGAGTTTGATGTGAAAATATGGCGACTCCCTCTCTCTCTCCCTGCTCGCAGAAGGAAGGAGGCTGGGTCACATGTCATCAGTTACACTGCGTGCGTTATACCCAGTGGTCTTAATTTTATGGCTGATCGGAATCCTTTAAAACTTCCTGAATCCGGACCATGATCCAGATCGCTACGAAAATGTAATGAACTGTTCATTGTGCCACACCCCACCCCTCCAAAACATTTCATTCAAATCCATTGCAAACTCTTGGAGTAATCCCACTTACAGACAGATAAACAAATAAACAAACCAACGCCGGTGAAAACATAACCTCCTTTTTCCTGAATGGCAGATTGGTAAGCAAATTAAAGTAACAGTGAATGATTTCTTTTCCTCCCAGTCTGCCTGTCTTGTATTGTGGACAAACAGTGTAGAGTTATATATTCAAGACTCTTTTTGTACTCCCCCTCGATGTTGACTTTAAACAAAACGGCAATATACATCCCCAAACAACTGGTGGCGGCTGCACAGCCATCAGCTAGTATCAGAGCACAGTTCCACTGGTAACGATTGTTTGTAAAATGTCTGATTAATCGGTCTACCTCGGTGAGCTCGACATGAAATGATAACTGATGACCCTCAAAACCACGTCTTCCTTAAATACAATCTATTGTCACGATCACAGTGTCGCAGTGATTTCTTTTTTTCAGAGTAAAAGCTTTCCAACCATCCTGATGTTTCTTTCTGTTCAGGTCAGATTATTCTCAGCACGCTGTGTGCCTTCCTGATGAAGACCAGAAAGGTGTGGTTGTTCTCTGCTCACATGCTCCCCCTGTTGGCCCGACTCTGCGCTGCTCATCACGCCACGCTGTTAACTGTCAACACTTTCTCCATGGGGCTGACCGGCGCTGGAATCGCCGTGTTCCTCCTCTCGCATCTCTTTGTGCCATATCGCCTCGCAAAGGCTGCCTATTCAGAGCTGCTGCAGCTGGAGGTACTCTTATTCTGCAATGTATCTGTATTAATATATCTGAGGAGGGTGTCGATGCTTATGTCCTAAATGTAGGCCCCTTTAATTAACTCTAAAGTTAATTTAAAGTATCTTAAAGTTAATCATAAAGTTGACTATTTCTGAAATTATTGTTGTTTTAAAGAAGTATCCTGTGGTATTGTTTTATTGTATTTTTTGTTTGTTTGTTGTAGTTGGAGAGTCTGGTGTGGAGGATTTAAATCTAATACCAGAACGTTTTCTAAAAAATTAAATAAATTTAGATAAACATTTGAGCTTCATGTTTTGATAAAACCTCCTCTGTCTGCAAAGTTATTAAGATATTTTGACTGTATTAAAGTAGCTTTACTCAGGATTATTCATCCATTTTCTCCATTTTATATTTAGAACTATTCCTCTTCATCTTACTACACAAAAACATCTGCAGGTGTATTCAATAATAAATACATCAAACCTCAATTCAAGAGCAAATATTTTAGATTTTGTGGCTTTTAAATTGTTAAATAAATCAATTAGGGCTGGCCGATAATTCAGTATGAAAATTTACTATCTTTCAACGGAATTGTGATGAAATCATATATTGAGATATTGTGATACATAATTATGTCAACTATATTGATAATAAGCACATACTAATTCAACTTCCTCAAATCTGACGTGAAATATTTTTAAGGGAATATAATTTGAAGATTGCGGTTTTCTTTATACATCACACTTTAAATTACCACTCAGGTCAGTGTGATTAACAAACTGTACATTTATTTTTTTTCTGTAATTTCACTTAAACTTATGAATTGAATGAGAAAATACTTTTAATTTGTCAAGTATTTAATTCACATAGACGTATACAAAATAGGCTTTAATATGGCTCTATTTCATAATATTTCTAGACTTACCAGAAGACATGCTATATTGTGAGATATTGTTATTGAGATATGACATTATCTATATTGTGATTTTGAAGATTTTTCTATATCCCCATCCTTAAAATCAGTGTTTGTTTTCCGTGATTTTCATTTATTTGTAATGCAACATGACCCACAGTTTCTCTGTCACACAAGATGAAAATATGCTGTGTGCTTACTCTTACTTCATCTGTGATGGTTTTTGTTTTTTGACGCTCCTCGTCTCGTCACTGGTTTTCTGTCCCTCAGGTGATCGAGCTGTACAGACTTCTGGCTGTGGGAATCTCTCTGTGGAACCAGTTTGCCGTCCCAGTGCTCTTCAGTGTCTTCTGGTTTGTTCTGTTCATCGTCCAGCTGTGCTCAGACACCATGTCTGGCAACGCCTCAGCAGGCCATCAGGGAATCATGTTCTTCCTGCTCACCAGGTGGGATGTCATTATGTGATTTATTATTATTCCTTTGTGTAGGTTTGTACCTGACGTTGTTTTGTTTATAATTTGAACCCTGCAGTGTTTCTGAATGTTGTGCTACACCGTACTCTCTTCTGGGTCTGACCTTCGTGGTGTCCTATCTCGCTCTCGGACTGCTCAACCTATGCAAGTTCTACCTGGGAGGTTACGCAGCTGTTCAGAATGAGAATGTCATGCACAGGTAAGGTGTTTTCTCCAGTTTTACACTATATCATCAATGAACTTCTTTTGGTCCACATTCAAACCTGCAAGAACACATTTTTGGATAACACTTGTGGCCCAACATTGACATATTATCCCCCTTTAACTCTAACTTGATAGCAGTTATTTACACACAGCAGTTACAGAGAACGTTAATATTCATTTGGAGTTGTGTTTTTTTTTTCTTTCTATTTATATAGAAACTTTTAAACCAAAGCTACAAAGTGCTTCACAGGATACAGATGGTGAAAAATAAGAAACATAAATATGCAGCTATAAACAGAAAGGACACATGAAATAAAAGACAAACATACAAATAAAAATGAATCAATAAAAGAATCAATAAATTGATGAATACATGTTGAAATATAAATATTTAAATTAAAAATAGATAATAAGCATTTTCATTTAGTTTCATATTTATTTGTGCATTTATTTCTCCATATACTGTTAATACTGTATATTTATTCATCCTGCATGTATTGCTCTATTTTTTATGTATAATTACAAAAGAATATTCATTTATTTTTCTATATGTCATTTATTTATTTATTTTACCCTTTTTCCTTATTCCTTTCTCTGTTTTTTTTCTATTCCTTGAAGGAATGAGTTCCTGCACACATACAGTGACTCTATTTTAAATAAATAATGCAATAATTTATATACAACAATAAATAAATATACATTTTTACAAGATATATAATTAAACACTGTAAACACATAAATAAATGTGAAAATTAATGAAAATTATTGGTATTCCTTTATGTTATCTTTTATTTATTTCTCTTCGTATTTCCACTTTTATTTTCTTATTATTTTACAGATTTTAAAGCCCTTTCACATTATCACTCTACTTTCACGTTGTCATTATGAAAATAGCAGATTTAAGTATTTTTACATCTGTTTGTTGGTTTCTTAAGTATGTATGTGTTGTCCTTGTATTATTGTCCTTGTTACTTATCTGTTAATTGTATTACTCATCTTTTAGTTGTACTACTTTCCGTTTAAGTAATATTTTATGCACTTTTTACTTTCTTTAACTGATATTTTGGATGTTGCTTTTTGTTTTTATTTATGTGAAGCACACTAAAGTTCCCTTTTGTTATAAATATGTTATAGAAATAAACTTGCTATGCATAGTATACCATATAAGGTACATAATTAGCCTTGTTGTGATGGTGTCAGTCACCCCTGGGTGGCGCCCAAGTGACACAGTGGCAGCAGGTGATCTCCAAAGACAAATTACAATAGTGACTGGGTGCTTTGCCCCGTGTCACTAACTACTAGTGTCTGCTCAGTGAAAACTGAAATTCCCTCCATTTGTTTACTTCCCAACAGCAGCGTTACTGTCACTGTGATCATTAAGGTGGCAAATAACAATTATTTAATTACTGATTATTATTTGGTTAATAGGTTATTGTTTTGTTGCCATAAAATTGTGAAAATACGCCTCCCAGTTCCAAGAATCTCATCCTCAAATTATTTGTTTTGTTCAACCATGAGTCCAAAACTCAAAGATAATTAATATCAGACATTTATTGTATCATAAGACAAAGAAACGCAGCTCACTGTTTAGAAGCTGGAAGTAGTTGATGTTGGATATCTATGCTTAAAAAATTACTTAAATGATAATAATACAATACAATACAATACAACTTTATTTATAAAGCGTTTCAAAACAACATCATTGACCAAAGTGCTGTACACATTTAAATTAAAATTAAAACGTGTATCATTACAGATTAAACTAGAATGGCACACGGAGAGCGCAGACCTCCACCAACGTCCCAGAGTACGATTGCCCCCCCCCCCCACGCTTTGTTCAGCTTGTGTATTTTTGTTTATGTTGAGATCATCTTTACGTAGCGAAGCATCATAAAACACTTCATTCAAACTGGACAGAAACAAAGTAAAACTCACCTAAATTTAGGTGAGTCGTTACAGATCCAGATAATGATTTGGATCGCCACAAGAATATAATGGATTGATCATTGTGCCCCCCCCCCCCCCCCAAAAAATTTTTTTAAAAACCCAACAAAATTTTTGGGAAATTTTTTTAAAAAAAAGATGCTGGTTAACATGTAACCTCCTTGGCCTTGGCGGAGGTAATTACCAGTATTATGCACATATTCTGTACATACTATTGTGAATATAATTCTTTATGTTCCTTGTCTTCAGAGGAGTGACCGAGGGCGTCACTCTACTCCTCCTCGCTCTTCAGACAGGCCTGTTGGATATGCAGGCACTGCAGCGCACCTTCCTCCTCAGCATCATCCTCTTCATCGTGGTGACCTCAACTCTTCAGTCAATGATCGAAATAACAGATCCAGTCATTCTGGCTCTGGGTGCATCCCGCAACAGGTAACGGCAACAACGGTGAACGTCGTTTCCTTTGGCAAGGTGCAAGCGAAGCACACAAGTTAAATATTTTAGATACACAAAGTACAAAGCGATTTTTCCGTTGTTTTCTTCGTTTCTTCTGTGTTTGTAGGAGTGTGTGGAAACACTTCCGTGGCCTCAGCATGTGTCTGCTTCTGCTGGTTTTCCCTGTGTTTATGGCTTATAAAATCTCCCAGTTCTTCCACATGGACTTCTGGCTCCTTATACTGGTGTCCAGCTGCATGCTGACTTCCCTTCAGGTATGACTTCATATGTCCATCTTGTAAAATGTTGACGAAAGGAATTTGTCTTTATGGCACATGAGTTCAACAAATAAAACTTCATTCGCTGAATGAAAAATAACATTAAAGCCACTACGAGGGATCTTGTGTTGATGTTGGCAGTCCCTGTGGACAAACTAGTTTTTCCGAGCACTAGAGTCCCTTTAGTAGACCTCTTATTTTACTGCAGCAGGGTCTGACAGTCCTGGTTCTGGTTCTCCCTCACCTCCCTCCCTTCCATCAGGCCTGACAATACACCCTGGGGATGAATTCATACCTGGTGGCACCAATGACAGGCATTAAGAATATAGAAATAGCCAATATTCTCGCTGATGGTCTTGTTTACCCATGTAGATCATATAGAGGCATCAGTATTACAATGAAACTGTTTTCATAACCAGTTCCCCACAGTAACATTAAAACTAAATGAATTACAATGACTAATAAACCTGCAGCTGATAGTTACATTGGCATTAAATACTTAACTTTATTCACATGTTTGAATAGCTTTTATTTTGACCTCAATCTGAATCTACATTTTTATTAATTTATTAATAAAAAGGTCCTATTTGTTAGACTTATTCTGTCATCAAATTTAATCAATGCCAGAATGTGAGCGGTTTGGCTGACACACTTAAAACACTGTTAATTTTTTATACACTCCATACTCTACAACAGAGCTTTCCACGAAGATATGGAGTAGCCAGCCAGTGGGAACAAGTAGCCAGTTTGGTGTCTCTGGTACATTTTAATGCCACTACTCCATCATATGTGCTGATCTTGATTATTGCATATTTCAGTGGGTTTGCTTGCCTGATTGTAAACATGAAGTGAAAAATCTGTTTTGTCATCAGTTATTTTGCTAATATTTGCCAAAGACTGAAAATGTCTCTACGCTCTCTACTCAGAAGGAAACATCCTCTCCAGGGTTGGAAATGAGCTGTTTTGTCCATATTCCAAAATCTACCAACCACTCAATAGATTACTTATTATTATTTGTTCAGTTTACTGTCATAGAAGTGTAAAGAAACCAGAAGATATTCACATTTAAGAATCTGAAATCAGAGAATTTTGAGGGGGTTTTTTCTTTAAAAAAATACTCAAACTGATTAATTGATTATCAGAATAGTTGGAGATTAGTTTTATAATTGACAACTAATTGATTAATCGTTTCAGCTCTAATGGTACTATAAAACCTTTTTGGATCAAGTTGTAGTTTGTAGGTGAATTAGAAAATTCCTGACTTGGGTCGTTTTAAATAAGCACCATCGCAGATGCACTGAACACCTTACAAACAAAAACGTAGGGTAAGTAAGTACAACAAGATAACTCCAAGTCTGCAAGTCGCATCATTTCCTGCATAAAGTGAATTATTTGTAATATTCAAAAAAAATGTGCTCTGTTTGTCCAGGTTACGGGCACTATGCTGATCTACTCCCTCTTCATGGTGGAGCTGTTTCGCAGTGACCCGATTGAGAGCCTGGACGAAGTGATCTACTGGGTGAACGCCGTCAGCAGGGTGCTGGAGTTCGTGGTGGCGCTCTGCGTGGTGGCGTACGGCACCTGGGAGTCGCTGTTTGGCGAGTGGAGCTGGATGGGCGCCTCCGTCATCATCATCCACTCGTACTTCAACGTTTGGCTCAGAGCTCAGTCTGGCTGGAGGAGCTTCCTGCTCAGACAGGAAGCGGCGAAGAAGATCAACTCCCTCCCCAGAGCCACGGCGCAACAGCTGCAGCGACACAACGACGTCTGTTCCATCTGCTTCCAGGTCAGTCGCAGTGGGAACAAACTACACAACATACTGTAACATCTAAACCATGACAACTGATTTAAAGATGATAGAGTGCTGTTGTTCATGTTTTAAAGCTGTAATTGGTAGAAATGGAGCAAATATGATTAAATAAAGTTATTTTTATTTTTAACAGTCACTATATCCTGATAGTACCTCTGTGTCCTCCGGTGCTCCTAATGGCATCTGCAAGATTTCACAGACCGGAGGAAAACAACCAATCAGAGCAGAGCTGGAGTCTGCCATTTCCAAGCAACAGTCAATCACTCACTGACCGAACGGTCAAACTAGGCAGTGCTGATCGAATATGAATCAGTATTCTGTTAGTGTAATGACTATTTCGCTTCTCAGATGTTTTCAGAAACATATAGTCGTCAGTGCCTATTGGCTTCAGATCAGTTGTATTGACATTCAAATTCTAAATCAACATTTGAATTCTGCACAACTGTGTTGTTTTGCATGTTTATTTATTCTGTTTAAACCTGGTGTTTCTGCACAGTTGCAGATAAAGATCTGACTACACAAATTTTATTAGTATGATACTACAGTATTTGTAGAATTAGATTCCAGCGGTGGCTCCATAGGATTGTTTCCGACTTCCAAACATTTCCAATAACTCCAGAGCATCGTAAAGTCCAAAAGTCAGCATGTGTTGAAAAGACACAATTTACAGAATTCACAACATGTTTTTTTAATTTTCTTTGTTTTGTTTTGCAGAATAAACTATTCTGCATCTGTTTTTATTTGTTGCCGTTGAGCCTTTCAAAAACAACATTTTCACTGCTGTCAAAACTGTTTCCTCTCCTGCTTGCTGCACACAAAAGGAGGCACACACCTGTATTAATGAGGTGGTCTGGCAGCAATGCAACAACACCATAAATTACATTTATATAACCATAATAACAAAAATCTATTTTTTCCCATTTTTAGGGTAATGTTGTCATAAAATATTACAACAGACATTCAAAGCTTTATTCAAAAATCTCAGTAGAAGCTTTGAGTGTAAAAAAAAGACATAATTATATGAACAATGTTGTTTTTTTTCTTTCTTGGCTCAGATAATACATTTTTAAAAAACTTTTCTTACTGTGTAGTTGTTCCTCCTCATAATTTTACTTGCTATATGAGTTATAAAGTATAAATGAATTATAAATTGATTCTATCCGAATTGAAGCAATATAATGACTTTGCCTTATTAAAATATCAAAATCAGTCTTTTTTTGCAGTGTTACAGTTGACTCCTACAGCATATAATGAAATATTCAGTCTAAATTACGTTAAGATGATCAGTGTCTGATCTATTTTTTACTGGAGTGCAAATTAATACAAGTAATCAATTCTTTTGTTTTTAACTAAAAGAACAGAAAAAAAGCATTTGGTGTATTTCTCCATCAACTGTGATCTGACAAAACCAAGCAGTTTATTTTGAAAAGTCTATTCTGACATCCTGTCTAGCCTGTTATCACACGTAGTGATTCAGTGACCGAGATAGACAGCCAAATCAAAACTGGCATGACCTGTGTTTTGACATGTTTAGATGTTTAGCTTTTCTTCACCGGTGATGTAAGAATTAGTTCATATAATAATAATAGTAATCTTTATTTGTATAGCACCTCTCTAAACATAGTTACAAACTGGTTGCACAGATAAAATACAATACAGACAAAATGAAAACGACAAAAGATCAAAACATTGAGACAAAATAATGAGAACACTAAAACTCGTACCAGTGGTATCAGACAATATGTTACCGAGACAACACAGAAACCAAAAGAGGACAAGATGCACCAAGCTGTTGCCTCATAGGGTTAAAAAAGCCTTTTTATAAAAATGGGTTTTTAAAAGAGATTTGAAATTGGTTAATGAGCTAGCCAACCTAAGGTCCTCAGGGAGGCTGTTCCAGAGTCTCGGGGCGTTGATGGCAAAGGGCCGGTCCTCCTTGGTCACCAGCTGGTATACCCACCAGACCTGGTGTAACCTGTACAGCCTCGTCAGAGGACCTCAGCTTAGAAGGTGGAACGTTGGGAGTCAGGAGCTCAGTGAGGTTGCTCAGTGCAAACCATGCAGAGCTTTAACAGTTAAGTAACATCTTAAAATTAGGTCAGTTAGACTACACTAGACTAACTAGACTAGACTGGTTAGACTTAGAGGACAGTCAGTGCTTTCTGTTGTTTGACAGAGGTGGCTACATGTGCACACTGTCAGTTCATCCAGAAATATAGTCATACTCAAAATATCACAATAACAACACCAACATAGAGTTTTATGATATTTGAAAGTTTTGCGCAGCTCTCCGTTCACATGGCAGAACAAGTGACCTACACTGCTGCGTGTGTGTAGTTATTATTAAAACTGTGTGCACCTAAAAGACATGTTGATCCTGTTTTTCCTGTTTGGCCTCACCTCTCCTGGTGCTGTTCAGGCATGAAACTTTGGCCTTCAGCCATGTTTTTTGTTAAAACCGGTTAATGGTGTTTTTCTTTACCTTGGCCTTGACGAGGATGACACGTTTATTGTCAGGGGAGCAGCTACAGAAGATCTTGATAACGACAGTTGCAGAGAAGATGTTAGCCCTGCTGTCTGCTGTTTTTTTAAAGAGCTTTTCACGCTGCTTTTTAAAGGGACTTTACTGACCCGCACTGGGGAAATTCACATGTTACAGCAGCACAATGACTGCTGAGGCTGAAAGTTGGGATGCAACTGACATATTTTCATTGTCAATTAATCTGTTGATTCATTTAAAGATCAATCAGTTAGTTTTTTGATTTATGAAAAGTCAGAAAATTGTGAAAAATATCGCTCACTGTTTCCCAAAGCCCAAGATGACGTCCTCAAATGTCTTGTTTTGTCCACAACACAAAGATACTCAGTTTACTGTCATAGAGGAAAGAAAAGAGAAAATATTCACATTTAAGAAGCTGAAATCAGAAAATTTTGTCTCTTTTTTTCTTAAAAAATTACTCAAACCACTTAATCGATTATCAAAATTGTTGCAGATTAATTTAACAGTTGACAATTAATTTATTAATGGTTGCTAAGGATACTGAAAGATGCTGAAAGATGAATATAATTAAATAAAAAAAATAAAGAGATCATTGAAGAGACATGAAAAAACAATATATAAATTACAATAAGTTAAAAAGAAACCCAGTACTGCAACGCTGGCTAGTAAGATGGCAAAAGTACAATATACATAATAATATGATAAATTATATATGCGTAGTATATGTAATATACACACACAGTATTATTACAGTACTATGAATCAGAAATACTTTATTGATCCTGGGGGGAAATTAGGACATTACAGTTGCTCATATAAAGACATAAAGAGAATAAAGAAAGACAAATAGAAAGAAAATACAAATAAAGGTGTATGTAACCTGT